>LNAC01000676.1:375956-634166 GCA_002007465.1 Ailurus styani | reverse complement strand
CAGCAAGGAGCCTGCTTCCTCCTCCCCCTGTCTCTCTGCCTGCCTCTCTGCCTACTTGTAATCTCTCTCTCTATGTCAAAAAAAAAAAAAAAAAAAACTTTAAAAAAAAAAAAAAAAAAAAAAAGAGAAAGAATTACCAAATCTGGCAAAGGATTAGAACAAAGAGATAGGCAAATGGCAGGAAGTATAGGTTAAGGAAAATTTAAATAAGGTTGAAAGGAAAGAACATAAGGTTGAAAGGAACATTAACATAACTGGAATAGTAATAGATTATTGTAGATTATTTGGATAATAATAATTATCTAAGCCTGAGAATTCACTAAAAGCCAGGTCTGTGAGGAACAGAAAACAGGCGGGTCAGTTCTGGTAAGCCTGAACTCTCTGTCCCATCCCATCTTAGTCACTACAATGGGAAACCACATTTGAGTAAGTCATGAGGATGATGACTCTCAGCAAGGAGAGGAGTAAACACAAAAGATGCCAAGCTGGAGGGGCATTAAGTGAAAGTTCTTTGTATTTCAAGTTATTGTTTGGCACTGGTGCTATTAATGAAAATAAATCCATTTCAATTCAGTTTCAATTATATTTTTAAAAGACCTAATAGTGTGATAGTTTGACGATGAATACAAAAGAAAACTGCTAAGATTTCAGATTTGGAAAAGAAACAGGGAGGAAATGAGGAGAAAAGATGAAGAAATGCAATTCAATTGCCATATGAGAAGAATCCAGCCTTCCATCTGGGTATCCATCTAAACTTGGCCTTTGACTTGGCTCTATTCTGTCATTCTCTACATGTTGAGTGATAACCTCATTTTTTCTTTTTTTCCCCTCAGTATTAATGATTATTTGAATGGATTCCTGAATTTACAAGAATGTTTTAAAAATTCAGAGCACATGTTTATTATATCAAAAAGATAAATGATAAATTTTCTTCTATATTCCATACCCCATTAAAATGGCCCTGGAAATTTTGACTGGATGTCCAGACCTCTGGCACCCAGAGGTGCTTTGTGTTAGCTAAGCCACTGGACCTAGAAGTCCTGACTCTTCTTTTGGTTTGCAATTCTTTACTGCACACAAAGTTGGATTTGTGTGAATTATGCTAAGCAATTTTTTTTTAGATTAGAAAGACTCAGGGAAATAAGTAGTGTTATGGAGCCTGGAGATTAGATAATGCCAGGATTAATAAAAATGGCAAGCAGTATCTCCATGGAATTAATAATTCAAGAAAACGACTTTTTCTATTTCTGTGTCCTCTTATCTCCTACCATCACTCTTCCTATTCCTTCACTCTCCTTTATTTATGTGGGGAAATATTGCCTACTAGAAAGTTGCTTTGATTAACATCAAGAGCAGAAGTCACAAAGAAGACTTGCTCAAACAGTTATGATGAAAATAACCTCTCTTATTAAAACATATAACCCCAAAAAAAGAAATCTTGGCTGAGGAGAAAAAGAGCTCAGTATGGATACATACCCTTGACATCAGTACACACACTGGAGATTTTTGTGACTCATTCCTTGTGGGAGACCCCATTTCCCAACAGATAGATGACCTTACCTACTTAAGATCCACAAGGTAACCAGATCTTGCCTACAGTAACCAGTTTTGGTGTGATAATTTGTAACACCTTACCTTACTGAAAAAGTTTGAATGGCCCAGTTTACTGAAGTTAGAAGAAGCTAACTTGTGTTGAGTAGCTATTTTGTGCCATTATATTAATCAATTGAATCCTTTCCATAATTCTGTGAGGAAGACACAATTATCTACATTCTGTGGCTGTGACCAAGGCTCATAAAATTTAAATGACTTTCTCAGGATCATACATATAAGCTCAGAATAGATTAAGGGGCAGGATACATAGACAATTTCATATGGAATCAATCTGTATCCAGTACTAAAACATTATCTAAGTACTTGGAAAATTTCTTGGCCATTAATCCAAGGATTCACATTAAATTCTTTACTATCACTTGGGAAATGTAATTAGTTTTCTAGGACTGAAGGAGGAAAAAGCAAAGACAAGAGTATAAAACACTCCTCACTGGAATTGATCTCATCCCTGAGGAGCAAATGCTGACTAAACATTAAAAGAATATTTTTAGGGGCGCCTGGGTGGCTCAGTCATTAAGCATCTGCCTTCGGCTCAGGTCATGATCCCAGGGTCCTGCATCAGGCTCCCTGCTTACCAGGAAGCCTGCTTCTCCCTCTGCCATTCCCCCTGCTTGTGTTCCCTCTCTCGCTGTGTCTCTCTCTGTTAAATAAATAAATAAAATATTTTTTTAAAAAAGAATATTTTTAAAGTACGGCTGCATTATTAAGTTTTCCAAGGAACTTATCTGTCTCAATCAAAGCCTGAATTATTAGTTTTCCAAAACATCTCACCTGTCTCAACCAAACCCTGTCACGTAGTGTCGCAAAGCAGGTATCCTGGGATGCACACTCTGAGATGGAGTTAGCATGCAGACAACTTATTAGGGCGTATTTTCAGGACCAACACCTACAAAAGAAAAGAAGGATGGCAGATTGGGTAAGGGAGGAGGTGAGCTGTGACAAAGATTCAGCTACGTCTTGGCCAATCCCAAGAGGAGTTTTGCAGTTGAGCCCTTCATAGTTGTTCTGACTTGGGCTGAGATGGTCAGATCTTTACATATTTCTGTCAGTCAGCCATTGGGTGATATGGGTCAGCTGCCCCAGGAGGGCGTGCAACCTTGGGCAGAGGATTACCAGGAGTAACTTCTGGAGATGGCTGACAGCTGAAAACTCTCACCTGGCAGACTCCCAGTCACTGGGCGGAAATGTTCTCATTACTGCAAAGAGTTCTGGTGGATCATCACAGTATCAACTACATATAACTCGGTGATGGTTCAGCCAGTCTTCATATTCAGACCTATCTGGCCCTAAGCACGTTTTGTACCTTATATCAGTTTGCCTGTGTGAGGGCACAAGGAACACTGTTCATGATCACCAAAGTTCTAACCTCTCTAACCAGCCTTCAGAGTATCTTAAAGAGCAAAACACATGTTCTTGGTTGCTCAAATCCATGTTTGGTTTAACTATAATAATTCTGAAGGAGATGTGGGAAGGGGCATCCTACCACATGGTATTTGCCCCCACTCTCCAAATACAGTGAAGTAATTCACAGAAATCACTCTGGGATACAGGCACATGGAGATGAATAGCAAGACTCTGTTAGAGGCAGGCAGCCCTGGACCCTTTCCTGATCCCTGGAAAGTGCTCTGCAGGGATGACAGCTGGCTGCCTAGTAAACTCCCCTTAGCCTTTGCTTCCCATCCTGAAACAGGTATTTGCAGCTTTGCAAAGGAATATGGTCAATGCAGCCACATATAAGCTTTTGTTTTCCCCCAAGGGGTGCTAGGTGTCTGAAAATCTACTGTAGGGAAACCAAGGTAAATTAACCGTGATTCTTGAATGCTTGTCCTGGCCAATGAGGAGTGAGCTGCAAGGAAGGAGTCAGACGCTATCCAAACCAAGATGGAGTATAAACAGAACCTGAAACAAGGACTCAAGTGCAGACAGAGTTTTGGGGGATGGGGAGGGTGGAGGTTACCCCAGTAAGTGAGAAAGTAAGGAGAATGAGACAAGGAAAGAGCTTTAAATGGTTTATTTTTTATTTTATTTTTTTATTTGAGAAAGAGAGCATGAGTGGGGGCGGGGGGAAGCAGAGGGAGAGGGACAAGCAGACTCTGAGCTGAGCAGAGAGCCCAACTCGGGCTCTGGGATCCCCCAGGACCCTGGGATCATGACCCGAGCTGAAGACAGATGGACGCTTAACCGACTGAGCCATCCAGGCTCCCCTAAACAGTTTCGGTTAGAGCTGGTTATTGCCCTGGGTAACTAGGATGCGATCCTGCATTAGACCTTTTGAGAAACCTTGCAGAATGCACTTCGGAATGACCTCAACAAAGAATGGGGGCCTGGGGGGATTTGTCTCGTGACTCCAATCTCTTACTGTAGAATGGTCTCCTCTGAGGAAACGAATCTCCCCGCACTTTCAGAGCAAGCTCCCTTGGTTTTAGAGAAAGCATTGAGTAAGAAGCATAGAGGACCCGGGTGGGATGCTGTCAGCATGCAGAGAAACTGTCCACCACAGCTGCTGCTGAAATCAGACATGGGCTGAGGGTCCAAAAGTGTCTGCTACAGCTGGGGGTTGTCTGAGTAGATACGTGGATGGCTGTTTGAGAGATTAGCTCTCACGAAAGCAAGAGGGGAAAGGTGGTCACCTTGACTGTCAACTGTAATCTGTAATGTTTCTGCTCTCCATGCTCACGGGACCTTCCTCCTGCCCACATTAAAAAAAATCTGCACCCTAAGGAATTATTTCTCCAGGGCATTTGTGAGTTTCTTGCTTTTGGATCTGGCTCAAACCTCCAAGGCACAGGAGTAATTTACCGGCATCAAGCCTCTCTTCTCATCCCTAGTTAATATCAGCTCCTACACCTGCTAAGAGGACCAAAGGTCAGCAGATTGTAAGTAAACAATGTTTGAGAGGCTGGGGTGGTTTCTTCAAATATACATGTTTTAAATTTTTGGTTTGGTCAGTGCTTACTAAAAAAGCTAGTTACCATTAAAGATGTCATTTTAGTGACCTTTTATTTTGTCTGAAGTCCATCTTGGATCTAGGGAAGGGCCTTTGAAGTTAGCCTTCACCACTAAATAATTTTGTTGCTTCTCTGGGATTCTGTATGCCTTATCCTTAAATTCTATGATTTCATTATATATCATGAAATGGTCTACTGTTTCTCTTTTTTTAATCACTCAGGCAGGTGAGATATGACATTTCATTTTGATTCATTGAATATGATTCATAAAATGGTAGAGAGAACTACACTCTTCAGAGCAGCCTTTTCACTACAAACCAATTGACTTTCTTCCTACGGTTTGAAAAACAATGATAATATTCATGTCTTCAGATTTTCCCCCATTACCTTTTTTGGCTATTTCACAGCACTGAACTTTGAAATACAATTTTCAGCACCAAAAACAAGGCTGCCTTCTTTGGCCAATGTCTAGAGATGAAAAATAAACATGAAAGTAGGTTGTAGCCTTGCTTGCTTCCTTATTATCTACAAAATGTATGATTCTAAATAAGGTTGTGCAGACTCTCATACTCAAATACTGGCTATCTCTTGTTATTCAATAAAGGATACAATGTATTTTTTTAAACAACCACCGAGATTTCTTTGTAAATCATAACTCTCTTAATTCTCACAGTATTCTCTGTAACTGTGACTGTTAGTCCCATCGACAGCTGGGAAAACTGAGGCTCGGAGACATTAGGTAGCACTCCCACAGCTACTAAGTAGTGGAGCCAGGAGTCAAACTCCAGCAGTCCGACTAAAAACCCATGCTCATTATCACCATCTTATGCTGCCTCTTAGTGAAAACTCTCTCTACGAAAGTCTTTGGCATGAATTCACTGATACCTTGTCAAGCTCTAATGAACTTAAGGACAACATCATTTATATAAACTATTTAAATTTGTTTGAAAATCAGCAGCAAAGCAAGAAACTTTCTGCTGAATCTAATCTCTGTACCCATGATCTAATTTTAGCAATCGTGATTTCTCCCACAAACCAGAGCCCAAGGATGTGTCCATGTCAGATACTGCAAAGTACCCCAAATGTAAGGGCTGCAGCTTGAAGATATTTTTAGTCATAGAAAAATGTGATTAAGGGGGCGCCTGGGTGGCTCAGTGGGTTAAAGCCGCTGCCTTCAGCTCAGGTCATGATCCCAGGGTCCTGGGATCGAGGCCCACATCAGGCTCTGCTCGGCAGGGAGCCTGCTTCCTCTCTCTCTGCCTGCCTCTCTGCCTACTTGTAATCTCTCTCTCTGTGTCAAATGAATAAATAAAATCTTTAAAAAAAAAAAAAGAAAAGAAAAAAGAAAAAAAGAAAAATGTGATTAAGAATTGTAATTCTGTTAGTGATCGCTGACCTGTTTTTGTCTTAAAATCACCAGTAAATCCCCCAGTATCCTAACGCCGATAGCATACCGGATGTGCGCATGGGGCAATTCTGTTCTGATTCTTTTCTGGTTTCAGGATGTAATGAAGCCCATTGCACACTAGATGGCAGCCTTGCCACGTGAGCCCCTCACCTGAGAACACAGTCTTGGAGAACTAAAGTGAAAACTGTTCTCATTTCAAAGTAAATGTTTAAGAAGATGTGAATGCAGGGCTAATAACGAATCTACTTCTCTGATTCCAGGTTTAGAGGCCAAACCCTGAGGAAGAAAGGACTAACATGGAGTTGAGAGAAATTGTCCTCTGCTCAGGAGCTGAACAGGAGTAACAGAAGTTGTCCAGGAGAGACCTTCCCTGTGAGCCAAGGAAAGGTCACTTACTACTTGTGCAGCTGGAATCATTACAGAAAGCTTCTTTGGAGACACTTCAGAAAAACGCAATAGTGCATTCGTAATTATACACTGAAATGGCTGAATTCTTATAGCTCTTAAATTATATGATTACTTTATCACTGCATAATTATACGCTTATAGATAAAATTTATGCTAGACATTGTGTGCAACATTTTTTCTTCAAAATGTCCTTTTTTGCCAAAAACATAAAAGATCTGATGGATGGGGGCACCTGGCTGGCTCAGTCGGTAGAGCAGGCGACTCCTGATTCTCAGGGTTATAAGTTCGAGCCCCATGTTGGGTGGAGAGAGTACTTTAAAAAAATTTGATAGATGAATAAAAAGTTAATAGTCTCAATATTATTATACATGGTCCCTTAGAGTCATATAACTTAACATTTCCTTTTTCTTCATTCCAGAAATTCCTCCTCTGATCTTCACTCCTGTTGAACTCAGTCCAAAGCACACAGTCCAGGTTCAGATCCTCCAGGTAGCATGTCCTCCTCTGGGCAAGAGGACAGCTGAAAGGATTGGAAGGGAGAAAGGAATTCCCTGTCTCACAGAGCTGGAAAGACAGATATATTCCTGCCTTGGCACACGGAAACCTTGACTACATTGCCCTGCGGACACAAAGACTGCTTCAGGTATATTAGCCATTAAAAAGGCTTTCATGGGTTAGCTTGGGAACCAACTACCTCATACGTGCTTGTGAGAAACAGATTCACCGAGCAGTGTGAATTGTTCAAATGACTGGGTGACAAGCAGCTCCTAGATTAGGGCCTAAAAATAATATTTATTTCCTTCATTTTCTGTTGACCTCCTACAGTTTTAATCAGATCTCCCAAGTCAGATAGATGGCTGCTGATGTCCCAATTCATCTTGCAATAACTATTTATTAACAAAGCAATAATTATGGCATGACATAGGTTCAGTGGGACAATACTGTTTTATGCCTATCTTCTCGGAGCTAAAAACAAAAAACTTTCTATAAAACCCTGCACTTGGAGGCACAATCTAGGTGAGTGTTTTGCACAATGTGGAATAAAAACAAAGGATTCTGAAAAATCACCATCAAACCCTAGAGAGGTATAACAAACCCTTAATCCAGATACAACATGTTTGCCACTCATCTCAATAATTTTAGACCCTTTAATCACATATGGTTATATCTGCCTCCTTCCTTCCTTTCTTTCTTCCCTTTACCAAAAAATACTATAAGTCAGTCACTGCATCAGAGCCTTAGTGAGGATACATGTAACATGTGATAAAGCGAGGAACTCCTCTTCTATTATCTAGTATATAATTTGGGACCACAAATAAGCACTAAGTATAGGTTAAAGTAGCGTTTAAAGATCTGCAACAACGTTTTCCAGCTCTTTGCTGTATGCTGTCATTTACATGACAGCATTCAACTCTCAGAACAACTTCTGAATTAAGGAAACCGCTGTAGAGAAGTTGACCACCTTGTTCAAAAGCATGTGGAGAATTCCAGAGTCAGCATTTGAATTCAGCTTTCTTGCACTGACGTCCAGTGTACTCTTACTAATGACCATCACAAATGAATGCATAGACATTTTCTCCGTTTTGAAACTAAGCCTCACCTAACTACTCCCAGAGTGCCTAAGTTAAAAGTCTTGGCAAAATGTGAAAAAACCTGTTCTGTTCAGAGTAACTGGCTGCCTATAACTGTGACCCCATTAGCTGTGTTTAGTTTATACAAAGTTTCCATAATATTTGAAAAGAAGAATTCTCAACTAAAATAATTATTTTTTTACCTATGTGATTACCTATAAAAGAAAAAGCCAGTCTATAGAATTATTTATATTTGCTCTTGATTGTACAAAAAAAAAAAACTCATCAGAACAAAAATGTTAACCAAAGTTAGCCCTATTAAGTTCCACCTACTCTCATTTATCTTCGAAATCCTTGATCACCACAGCAGATGCACCAATGGACGAAACTGACCAAGGTCAGTTATACTTACCGGGCAGAGGCAAGACAGTATCAACTGTTTCAGCCCTATTATGTGGGGAATATTTGGAAGAAAGGCCTACACTCCAGGATATAAACCAAAACCCTTAAAAACCTAACTTAACAAGAATGGATTCCAGGTCTGGCAATTTTCACATGAATGTGTTTGAAAGTCAAACTTCGCCTAGAATCATGAAAGGTGAAGAATGATAAAGTAAGAAGAAATTCTGTCCTAGAGATGAAGATAGATGGGGTTTCCAAGCACCACAGTCTAGATCAGCGGCAGAAGTGTAGGTCATTCTGATAAAGTTCACCAAATAGATGCTTTCTACCTTCACAGTGTTCAAGTGATAACTGCCTGCTGGGGGCCACCACCCCAGAGGAAGCTTAGAGGTACTTACGTCAATCAATGCAGGGAGACGTCATAAAAATGCCCAATACGTGGCACCATGTGAGTACCCTCTCCCAGCCTCCTTTACAACAGTCTTTGATCCAAATGTAAAAGTAAAATGTCCCAGTCCTCCTTGCTGCCCAAACCTCTACCATGATGGCCCAACCAAAAGAACTGAAATTCAGTTTTGAGCCTCTACCCTGGTCTTTCTGGCTTCACAGTGCCTGCTCCCCTCCTAGGACTGTAGTCGGTCTGTCTTCCTTTCCAAAAGGCTGCATACTCTCTCTGCACTCTCCAGCCCACAGCTGAAAATATACAGCTAAAGTGCCTCTATGTTCATCACCTAAATCAGTACCTATTTAAGACTGAAAAGGAACACTATTAATAAGTATGTGGGAAATAGGAGTAAACCAAGGTAGTTCTGGGTTCACCAGGATATATGACCCTCTACCTATCCCCAGCCTTTCTTGGGAATGAGACTATGGCCTGGAAGCCATGGTTAACATATATATATTTCCTGCTGTATATCTAGTAAGAGGGGCCAACTGACTCACGTTGATGCACGTTGTGCCCTTTGCACATGTGGTAGGAACAGCCTGGTCACTCTCACTGTGGGCTGTTCCTGTGGGTTAGTTTACCTCAGTTTGTGTGACATACTTTCTAGGTCATCCCATTTTTAACACATCTTCAACTTAAGACCACACCTGTTATGACACATACTGAGAGAATGTGCCCTGAAAAATGTGTCCAATTAACTTTATCTTTTTTTTTGTGGGTACCTTGTGATTGGCAAGCATTTATATATCAGACATTTACTGAGTGTCTACTGTGAGCAAGACATTTAAAAAAAGGGGGGATGTAAAGATAAACCAATAAGAAGAGAAGGAACTTAAATAACAATTACAGAGTTATCAGTGCCATTAAAAAAATTCAAGTGAGAGGCATCTGCCTTTAGAGAGGAGTTAAAATTTAAGATTCAGCTAAACCAACCATTAGCACATCCTTCATTCCCACACTCATGTTTAGAATAATTTTAGAATAACAGAAGGACCAATTCCAAAGTCACACGCAAGGAGCAGGGGAACCACGAGGATATGGATGCAGGGAGCTGGTGGCAGCAGCGATTACCACTGTTCTATGTTACCCAGGACAGGCTGTACTGAGATGATGGCTTCTGGTACAGCACAGTGAATGGGCACTCAAGAGACCAGAATGCAAAAGGAAAATAGAATTTATTACTCACAGGTCCCAGAGAGGAAACCCTCACAGGCGTTGTAGGGCCAACAGGAAGTTGGGTGATGCAAGGTCTTACCCAGGAGGTAGGGAGGGAAACAGAGGGAACTGCGGGCCAGTCCTTATTGGGATCCAGGATGTTAGCTAAGCGGGATTCCCAGGCGCATGGGAAATTGGTTGCTTGAAGGGTAGCAGTGGTCCCTGGGGGACTGTATGCCTGGTGGAAATTTAAGTGTTTTGTTACCAACTGTCTCATACTCTTGGTAAGAGTATGGTAAGAGCAGAACTTGGGAGTGATCAAATGAAGTCAGGATGTGAGCCTCATCTAAGCGGGGCAGTGAAATGGGAAGTTGGTTTTGTTTAACTGAACTGGTTAAAGGCCTACACAATGGACGCCACAGCAGCACGAAGAGTAACTAATGGAAGGTTATGACCCCTCTGCTAGATTGCAAAGGATGAGAGGAGAAAGCAGCCGTGAATATTAAATCCATATGGAACCCAGGAGAGAGATATGTAAAGTGGGCAATCTTGGGAACAGCAGTGTCGGGAGCTGAAGGCACTGAGCCATCTTCTCAGACAGGAATCCAGATGGATAATCCTTTGGACCTCTCTATTCTCTCTCCCTCTGAAGTCCTACTAGGGTCTCCGCTGGCTGATATAACAGGGCACTGGAGGGCAGAGGAGCTTGCTGCTATAGTCCACGCAGGTCAGCATCCACAGGGAAGAGAGCATAGTGTAGACAGGTGGAAAGCAGATTCGGGGATAAAGAGGCAAACAGAAGATATCTGCCCTACCAGCACTGAAGAGTTGTCCTAATTACTACTGTTGCCCAACAAACCATCCCAAACTTACTTGAGTAATACAGTATCTCAGAATGTGAAATACAAACACATTCCTGGCACCCCATAGGAGATGTAGTTGGAAATTCAAAAGGGTCATGGGGGCAGAGCTTGTCTCTGCTCTGTGATATCTGGAACATCAGTTAGGAAGACTTGGAGGGATGACCTGACATCTGGGGGCTAGAATCATCTGCTCACTTATCCACAAGTCTAGCAGTTTAGTTTGGCTACTGGCTGAGACCTTAGCCGGGCCTGTCAGTCAGAACACCTGTACAGTAGCTGCTCCATGACTTCTGGGCTCCTGCAGAGCATGGTGGCTGGATTCCAAGAGCAAATGTCCTGAAACAGAACCTGCAGGAAGCTGTGTCAACCTTCATGAATTAGCCTCAGATTTCACATAACATCACTTATACTATAGTAACTAGTTTGCCCAAATTCAAGAGGAGAGAACATAAATCTCACCTCTCCATGGAAGGGGTAAGATGTGAGAGAACATGGCCGTTATTGGAAAATGAAATCTGATCTACTAGGTCAATAAAATTCTCTATCTTACTTTTAATGTCATCATTTATATGCCTTGTATACTTTTTAAAATAAGCACTGAATTAATATTAATACAACTGGATTTATTATATTCTTTAGACATTATTTGGTTGTACCCCATGCAAACAAACAAGAAGGAGCAAAGCCTCTTTGAAGATAAGTGTGATTTCTTACAATGTTAGATATATATGTATATATATATATAATTTTTATATTTACAATATTATATAATTCCATATTAAACAATTAGTATAATTTAATTATAAATCTTGGCTCTCCTTGCATAACTGTGATATATTGAACACCTCAGGAATAGTGTCATATGTCTATTCAGACATTGAAAATATGATTACAGGCATAGTTATATACAATAGGAATGTATATTTGAGAAATTTTATGTAAAATTGGATGCTTTTTTCTAAATGGTTGTGGTAAGGGAATAAAGCTTTGTATTTATGTATAAAGTCCAAGGTGGAACACAGAATTACATGGTGGTAAAATTTAATTTAAATATAGGGAATTTACATCATAAACTAAATGTATTCTGTATCCCTCAAAGTAACCCTTTACTTGTTCCATACACTGTTGTATTTTGAAGGAAAAGAATTCTCTCTTGGGGTTTGGATTAAGTCTTGTTCAAAGGCTGACTCAAAATATCAAAATATAGGCGAAGTGAACACTCTATATTGTCTTATTGGACACCAGTAAAGGAGAGTTCTCCTTTTCAGGGGAACAACCCATGACCAAGGCTGAAAGATAAGAAAAGCCTGAAGAAAACTTTTAAGCAAAGACAGGTATGGCAGGAGTATAGAATAAAAATAAGCTGGTAAAGCAAGAGACATAAACAAATTTGACAGAGGGTTTGGCTATATGATCAGGGAAATATAAATGCTTTCATGAAAAGAGGTTCTTGCTTTGCATTTGTTAGAACTCTGCAATTAAGTAATTATTAAATATTACCATAAAAATCAAGAAAAAATAGATAATCTGGATAGGACTATGTCTGTTAAGAAATAAATCAATAATAATCTTCCAAATTTAATTAATAATCTTCCAAAATAAAAAAACACCAGGCTGAAATGAGTTCACTTGTGAATTTTTAAGGAAGAAATTATACCAATTCTCTCTAATCTCTTCTAAAAGACAGAAGCAGAGAGAATGCTTCCTAATTCATTCTGTGAGGCCAGCATTACCCTAATATCAAAACTGGACAAAAACATTACAAGAAAAGAAAACCACAGACCAATATTTCTCATAAACATAGAAGTAAAAATCCTCAACAAAATAGTAGCAAATCAAATCCTACAATATACAGAAAGAATTATATACCATGACCAAGTGGGATTTATCTCAGGTATGCAAGGCTGGCTTAACATTCAAAAATTAGTTAAGTAATCTATCACATCTACGTGCTGAAGACGAACAATCACATGACCATATCAATAGATACAAAAAGGCATTTGACAAAATTTGACCCCCATTCATGATAAAAACTCTCAGCAAAATAGGAATAGAGGGAAACATCCTCAACTTTTGTTTTTTAGATTTTATTTTTTATGTATTTGACAGAGAGAGGACACAGCGAGAGAGGGAACACAAGCAGGGGGAGTGGGAGAGGGAGAAGCAGGCTTCCTACCAAGTGAGGAGCCCGATGTGGGGCTCGATCCCAGGACCCTGGGATCATGACCTGAGCCGAAGGTAGATGCTTAACGACTGAGTCACCCAGGTGCCCCAATATCCTCAACTTGATAAAGAATACCTACAAAAAACCTAGAGGTAAAAATCACACTTAATGATGAGAAATCAAAGTTTTCCTGTTAAGACGAGGAACAAGGCAAGAATGACCCCTCCCATCATTGCTTTACGACATAGTATTGGGAGTCGCAGCAAATGCAGTAGGATGGCAAAAGGAGATGAAAGGCATACAGATTGGGAAAGAAGAAATAAAACTGTCTTTGCTTGCAGGTGACATGATTATCTATGTAGAAAATTTTAAAAAAATCAAGAAAAGAACTCCTGGAACTGATACACAATTAGAGCAAGGTTGCTGTATATAAAGTTGATGTACAAAAGTCAATCGGTTTCCTTTATACCAGCAATGAACTAGGGAATTTGAAATTAAAAATTCAATAACATTTATATTCATGTCCCTCAGAAGGAAATACTTACATATAAATCTAACAAAATATCTATAAGATCTTCATGAGGAAAACTATGAAACTCTGATGAAGCAAATCAAAGAAGAATTAAACAATGAGAGAGTGATATATAATAATGCTCATGCTGGGAAGACTCAATGTTTTCAAGATGTCCATTCTTCCCAATAAAGTCTATAGATTCAGTGTAATCCTGATCAAAATCTTGGCAAGTTATTTTGTGGAGATCAACAAAATGATCATAAAGTTGCCAACAACAATATTAAGAGAAGAACAGAGCCAGAGGACTGACACTATCCAACTACAAGATTTACTATAAATTCACATAAATCAAGACTGTGTAGTAGTGACAAAAGACAGACAAATAGATCAATCCAGAAGCAGACCCACATAAATAGTATCAGGTGATCTTTGATAAAGGAACAAAGGCAGTACAGTTGGGAAAAATAGTCCTTTCAACCAATGGTGCTAGAACAACTGGACATCCAGTTGTTCCACTTTTCACAAAATTTACCTTCCACATTTCACAAAATTTAACTCAAAATGGGTTACAAACAGACCCAAAAGCAAGACACACAATTATAAAACTCCTAGAAGATGAGATAAGAGAAAATCTAGGTGATCTTGGCCATGGTACTGACTTTTTAGATACAACACCAAAGGCACAATCCATAAAATAAATAATTGATAAACTAGACTTCATTAAAATTTAAAACTTCTGCTTTGCAAAAGATACTATCAAGAGAATGAGAAGATAAGCCACTGGGAGAAAATATTTGCAAAAAACATATCTGATAAGCAATATGCAAAGAACTATTAAAACTCAACAGTAAGAAAATAAACAACCAATTAAAAAATTAGCAAATACCTGAACAGACACTTCACCAAATAAGATATATACATCACATATAAAAATATGAAAATATTCTCACCATTAAGTGTCATTAGAGATTTGCAATTCAAAGAATGAGATACCACTATACATCTATTAGAATGGCCAAAATCCAAAACACTAATAACACCAAATACTGGCAAGGAATTGGGACAACAGGAATTTTTGTTCATTGCTGATAGGAATGTAAAATGGTACAACCACTTTGGAAGACAGTTTGGCAGTTTTTCACAAAGCAAAACATACTCTTATGACCCAGCAATTGTACTCCTTGGAATTTACCCTAATGAGTTGAATACTTACATCTATACAAAAATCTGCACAAGAATGTCTATGGTAGCTTTAATCATAATTGCCAAAACTTGGAAGCAACCAGGATATCCTTCAGTACGTGAATGAATAAACTGTGGGACATCCAGGCAATGGAACATTATTCAGTGCTAGAAAGAAATAAGTTACCAAGCCATGAAAAGACATGGAAGAACATCAAATACATACTACTTAGTGAAAGAAGACAATTTACAAAGGCTACAGTATCCTGTATGATTGCAACTATTTAACAGTCCTGAAAAGTCAAAACCATAGAAGTAGTAAAAAGATCAATGATTAATAGGAGTTAGAAGAATGGAGGGATAAATAAGTGGAGCACAGTGGACTTTTTAGGGCAGGGAAATCATTCTATATGATATTACATGGGGGATACATGTCATTATACCTTTATCAAAACGCATATAATCTCCAACAAGACGAGTGAACCCTATATAGGCTATAGATGTTGAGTAATAATGCTATAGCATTGTAGGTTCATCAATTGTAACAAATGTACCACTCTAGTGGGGGAATGTTGATAGTGGGGGAAGCTGTATATGCTTGGGGAAAGGGAGTGTATGGAAACTCTACTTTCTGCTCAATTTTGCTGAAATCTAAAACTGCCATGATCTCAGGGCCCCGGGTCGGGATCCCTGCTCAGTGGGGAGCCTGCTTCCCCCTCTCTCTGCCTGCCTCTCTGCCTCCTTGTGATCTCTCTCTCTCTGTCAAATAAATAAATAAAATCTTTAAAAAATAAATAAATAAATTCTACTTTACAAATCAAGACAGGCACAGGGCAACATAGATAGTTAGATGATTTTGTAGAATATTTATCCTATTCTGTGTTAAAGGGAAATCGTGGCACCCTACTGAAGGGGTACACCCCTGTCACAATCCTAGAAATTGAATTGAAGGCATCTGACCTCAGGTATTGGTAGAATAAGGTATCTTAAACCTAGTGTATAAATCTATGGAGCTTTCTGTAACTATTTCTGACTCAGAGTTGGAGGAGGGGCTGATACATAGCTTGGGCAAAACCAACTCCTCTGAAGCTTTATTTTCCAAGTTACATTTTCCAAGTATGCGAGAGAGATCCCATTCATCAGGTTCTTCCTGTGTTAGTGCTTGAATGATGACAGCATCATTCGAAGGAGCTCTGCCACAAAATGGAAAACACACAACAAAACAACTCTTGCATAGTTGTAGTATATTCCCCCTTGAACCTATGAGGGGCATGCATAATTTAATTGGTAAATAAAGAAAATGCAGCCTAATATTGAACATTTGAAAGTCAATTTTCTGTTGTCTTAAAAAAGTGTCTTCTGTATGTAGGTGGTACCCTACAGGAAGAAAGGCCCTTGAAGGAAAAAAAACATAACTAGAAATTCTTACAAACAGTATTTTTAGTGTCTGAAAAAAATAGCTTTGGATTCATATGTTGTCAGGACTTTAAAAAGATCATTTTAGAGCAGAGACATTTCAAACGCAGATATTAAA
This sequence comes from Ailurus styani, assembly GCA_002007465.1. Classification (NCBI taxonomy): domain Eukaryota; kingdom Metazoa; phylum Chordata; class Mammalia; order Carnivora; family Ailuridae; genus Ailurus; species Ailurus styani. The sequence continues at coordinate 617,958 of LNAC01000676.1, read as the reverse complement.
TTTTAAATATTTCTATAAAATCCAATGATACACATAAGTAACTTACAAGAAATGTATAGAAACAGACAGCACCACCAATATGATTGATACTGAGAAAGAATCCTGATTTGGAATTTGGCTCGGTGAGCCACACATTATTCTCCTTTTCAACTGGTACATTTAATAGCCCTTATTGTCACTGGAAAATTGCTTCCTTTTTGAATAACTAGAGAATGAGCTTGAGTCTTTTCAATCTGGATTCAGGAAGATGCTAATGTATTCTCTTAAGCTCAGAAAGAATATATTTTCCTGGGGTCCAAACAATTAGGCTTCCATTTTGCCAGCTATGATTTTATGAAGGTATTTTCCTCAAACTAACTTTTCTTGACTGTGACTCCACATTCTCAGGAATAACTCAAGCCACCTCTTACCCTCATTCCACCACAAAGAAAGAGGCAATCTAATATGGGTTAAAGGTATACAATCAAAGGCAAAGGGAGGAGGAATTACCATTGTTCACTTTGCCCCAAGTGGAACCCCCACCTTGACACAATTCTAGAATTGCCTCCCACCCACCTGGGCACCACCCCATCAATTGTCCTGACCGGTCTAATCTGTTTTGCCCATGAAAGGCAGCCCCAAGCTCTGAGAATTCTACTGTTATTTTATCTTTATTTTTTAACTTAAAAAAAAAAAAAAGCCATTCAGCCCCATCAAAGCCTCTGACTAGTCCCCTTCCGACATACTTCTCCTGTGGCCATATCAATAGGCTCCAGTAAAAGATACATGTTTATATCACGTCATAGTTCATGATGGTACTCTTACACATTATCTTCTAGCCAAGGGCCTAATATCTGCATTTCTCTTTTGCAAAAGAAAAGCTCAGGGCCTGAGAGGTTATAAAGTTATTTCAAAGTCACACAAGAAACAAATTGCAGAGCCAGCCCAGGAGATGAGGCCCTCCAACTGCTTGTTCCTGGCTCTCAAACTGAGCATGCGTTAGTATCACCAGAGGACTCATTAGAACAAAGATCTGGGGTGTGTAGCTGGCTCATTCGGTAGAGTATGTGACTCCTGATCCTGAGGTTGTGAGTTCAAGCCCCAGGTTGGGCATAGAGCTTACTTTAAACAACAAAACAAAAACAAACAAACAAACAAACAAAACAAGACCAAAAAGAAAGAAAGAAAGAAAGAAAGAAAGAAAGAAAGAAAGAAAGAAAGAAAGAAAGAAAGAAAGAAAGAGCACATAAGGGTCACAACCAGAGTTCTGGAATCAGCAGGTCTAGGATGGAGCCAAGCATCTGCATTTGAAACAAAGTCCCAGGTGAAGCTGATGCTGCTGGTCTAGGGACCACACTGTGAGGACCACTGCTCTAGAGCATTCTACAACTGCACACCTGCCATATGTGCAAGCCCCTCACTGCAGACCCAGAGAAATTCCATAAAATGAAAACAAACATAGAATAAAAAGAAGAGAAGAAAAGTATTTTTTGGCTTACTACCCCCCTTCTTCTAACTCCTCACTATAGAGTCCAGAGTTTGTCATCAATCATGTTGTACCATAATGTTCTGAGAGTTAAGTGGTCACAGCCCAAGGCTGTGGGGAGAGGAGAGTGGATGGGCTTTGACAAAATGCATTTCCAGGATATGATCATTTTGGTCTTTTCTGCTGATTTCATCACATGCTGTTCTCTCAGCAGGCTTTGGGCATCTGGCCTCCACAGGAAACTCCAGCTTGACTCAAAGATTGAGGTAAGTCTTTATTTTTAGCAAGAAATATCCACCATTACTAAATGTGTTTGGTTTTGCCTTAGATTTAAACATGGATTAATTTCAGAAGGTACCAAAGCCAAAGGAAGAATAAATACTCATGTTTGTTGTGAGGGAGTACTGTCTTATTAGAAGCCAGGGAAGCTGGCCAGCTGAAATCCCAAATATTCTTCATTGCAAAAATAGTATCAGTTTAGGGAGTCACTTGAATCTAAATTCTAGAACAGCCTAACAATAATGAGCGCTAACTATGTGCCAGACATGGTTTAATATATAGCTACACAAATTAATTTCATGTTCAGCAATTCTAAGAACCAGGTACTATAAAAATCTCCATTTTAGAGATGAGGAAATGGAGGTCAAAAGAGATTAAGTGATCTACCTAAGATCACATAGATGATTAAGAGGTGAGAACACAATAACTTTCAGGGCTTGTAGTTGGTTGTAGTTGGTTAACCAACTCTTGGTTTCAGGTCAGGTTGTGATCTCAGGGTCCTGGGACAGAACCCCATGCCAGGCTCCATGCTCAGTGCAGAATCTGCTTGGATTCTCTCTTCCTCTCTCTCTCTGCCTCTCCTCCCCTCAAATAAATAAATAAATAAATAAATAAATAAATAAATAAATAAATCTTTTAAAAGAAATAATAACTTTCCTTCTCGATTGCACTGACTTACACTTAGGAACCAATAGTCTGGGTCCAAGACAGGTAATCCCGGACTTTGGCTGTCCCCACATACTCTCAGTTTGTCTATGTAAACTGCCTTAACAGCAGCAACAATAACAAAGATGGACTAGTAAAAGGGAAATGACACCAGATGAAATAACAGGACTCAGATTCAGAGATAATTAAGAAGAAAACAGTTCTGGGCGCCTGGGTGGCTCAGTGGGTTAAGGCCTCTGCCTTCAGCTCAGGTCATGATCTCAGGGTCCTGGGATCGAGGCCCGCATCGGGCTCTCTGTTCGGCAGAGAGCCTGCTTCCTCCTCTCTCTCTGCCTGCCTCTCTGCCTACTTGTGATCTCTCTCTCTCTCTCTGTGTCAAATAAATAAATAAAATCTTTAAAAAAAAAAAAAAAGAAGAAGAAAACAGTTCTGTTTTACCTGCTGGGTCTTAGTTTAGTTAGTGTGTCTCTCTGGTTTCAATCACTTCTTTGAAAGAAAAGACAATTAAGATGGCTGGTGTTTGTTACATAATGAGTCATTTTGTGACAATAACTGATTTCCTATAGAACACAATCCACCCTCATAGTTTTTTTCCCAATCAAAGCAGTTAGTTCCTTTACTTACTTGTCTTTTTCAATTGTCTGAAAAACTAAAGTAGGGAAAGAGAAGAGGGAAAGCAGAGGGTGTCACTCTTGAGTGTGACCTTCACCTCTACCTCCTGTACCAGGTGACTAAACACCTGAGCCTGAGATGAAGTGACATTAGTCCATGCTGTGGCCTCTCTGTTCATTTCGAACTGTTTTTAAAGACCCAAGTGTCAAATTTTTTTAGAAGTTGCTCAGTTCTCACTTTAGTGTTAAGAAAGCAACTTTAATTGGCATGCCAATTTCTGTTTACAAGGAATTTTACATATTATCCAGTTTGATTCTTGTTACAATTCATGAGCTTATTCAGGCAGTTATTTTTATTCTCATTTTCCAAATACAGAATCTGACACTCAGAGAAACTCATGTTGAAAAGCTTATATTTAATAAGTGACAAAGTTTAAGCTTGAACCCCAGCCTATAAACTATAAAATTTTACTTCCTTTTGTTTTTTCACTATCATATACTCCCTGAATGTATAAAACCTTATTGTATTTGTTCTTCTAATTGACAGTTGCATCCATATGTATTTTTTAAGGAATAAAGAATATGGTTTTTTTTCTAAGCAAGCTATTAACAATATTTGTAACAACAAGAGTTCTATTTTGCAATTTGGAAAGTAATCTCAATAAAAAATTTTAATTTTGAAAGGGTTTTAAAAATCATAATTTTTTTTTGCAAATGATATTACCAAGCATTGCTTTCTTGATGGGGTTAATTTTCCATTGTAAAGATTTTATTTATTTATTTGAGAGAGAGAGAACACCAACACTCTCAAATGCAAGTTGGAGGGAGGGGCAGAGGGAATGGGGGCAGCAGACTCTCTGTTGAGCAGGGAGCCTGACCCAGGGCTGGATCCTAGGACCCTGAGATCATGCCCTGAGCAGAGAGCAGGTGCCTAAGTGACTGAGCCACCCAGGCACCCCTCTGTTTTAAAGACATAATCAAAAATAAAATGCAAATGTCAAATGATAGTTTAAAAAAAATAAGAAAATCTTACAAATGGCTGATGCACCTTATCAATGAACATTAAGGAAAGGCCAAAGACTCATTGCTGATGACACAGATGCAGATGTGGATGATTTCTTAGAATACATGGAAAAATGAGACCTCTTGAAATATATAATAAAATCTCCCTAAGGAAATAGGCTGTCTATTTCTCCCCAAGGAAATATTGCTGTCTATGAGGAGTGAGCCCAAATGTAAGACATTTAACACAATACATGCACATAAAAAGCAATGTTGCCTATTTCTGTGGGGAAATATAAGCTATTCATAGTACAGTAAATGAAGAAAAAAAAAAGGCTAAGGAAACATTACCAAAGTATCATGAGAAAGGTTGAGAGGCCTAGTATGCCAAACAAGAAAGACAGAGGGAAAAGAAGGAGGAGGAGAAAGAAAGCCAGAGGAGAGAGGAAGGAAGGTAGAAAGAAGGAAGAACAAAAGGAGAAAGGAAAAAGAAAGGAAGGAGAAAAGCTTTTAAAAAACAGATAAAAAAAATCTGGTTTGGAAGCAAAGAAAAGAAGCAAATTAAAAGGCAGAAAAACAGTCCCTGAAACTGCTTCATGTTATAGCAGAAGTTACAAGTGAAGTAAAACGAGCACTTGGATATTAAATAATGAAAAAAACCATAAAATTTAAGAAGTGTTATAGCTAAGACAATAAAGGTTTAAAGTTCATTACAGAATTAATAAAGTTAGAAATAGCAATTAATAATGGTAATAATAGTTAATATTTAGATAGCAGTGACTGTCAGGTAGTGTTCTAAACACACCCACACTTAAACACACACATACTGAATCCTTAAAATGACACACTATGTTACTTCTAACCTGACACTATAAACAAAAATTAATTTGACACAGAGCAGAAACTTACACGTGAAAGATAAATCAAAGAAGCTTCCAAAGAAAAATATAGCAAACTATCTCCGTAGCTTTAGAGTAGGCAATGATTTCTGCACCAACAAAACTTAACCAGAAAAAACTGACAAATTAGACTTGCGAACGGTAAGAATTTCTGTTCACTGGGGCGCCTAGCTGAGGTTGTCAGCTGACTGACAGCTGGCGACTGATCCTGGCTTTGTGAAATCGAGCCCCATGTTGGGCATAGTTTACTTAAAACAAAACCAAAGAACAGCAACAGAATTTCTGTTCATCATGTAGAGTGAAAAAGCAAGCCACAAAGTGGGAGAAGACATTCACAACATGTATCTGATAAAGGACTCGTGTGGAAAATATACAAAGAAATAATGGAATCAGTAAGACAGGGAAACCCATTTTGAAAAATGACAAAAGAGTTGAAGAGACACTTAATAAAAGAAGATAGGCTGGGGCGCCTGGTTGGGTCAGTGGGTCAAGCCTCTGCCTTCTGCTCAGGTCATGATCTCAGGGTCCTGGGATAGAGCCCCGCATCCTCCGGCCCTCTGCTCAGCAGGGAGCCTGCTTCCTCCTCTCTCTGCCTACTTGTAATCTCTCTCTCTGTAAAATAAATAATAAAATCTAAATAAATAAATAAAAGAAGATAGGCTAGCGGTGCGCTGGCGTCCCCAGTCTGTCTCTGCGTCAACAGTGTCTGCACGGAGCAGACCCAGGGACACCCCTCCTTCCGGCCTCCGACCCTCCCATCTCTTTCCCCCTCGCAACCTTCGGAACCATCTCAGCCACCCTCTGCTTCCANCCCAGTCTGTCTCTGCGTCAACAGTGTCTGCACGGAGCAGACCCAGGGACACCCCTCCTTCCAGCCTCCGACCCTCCCATCTCTTTCCCCCTCGCAACCTTCGGAACCATCTCAGTCACCCTCTGCTTCCAGGACCAGCCAACACCGCATTCTGAGCCCGGCTCCTGACCGCCCACCGACCGTGCGCTCCCAGACTCCTCGCAATTATTCCACGCATTGGAGGCCCCATCAGTCGCCTGGTCGACGGGCATCTGCGGGCCTCCCATCCTTACCTTTGTCCGGCCTTCTAGTTGCACCGCGACCCAGTGATTCTGGGGGACCTGGGCCANCCCGGGGGGGGGGGGGCGCCGAGAAGCGCGAGGGGCTGAGGGGCTTTTGATGCAAACCCGGCGCCTCTGCCGCCTCAGCGCGCTCTTCCCGGAGTGCGGAAGGCTGCCCCAGATGAGTGGGGGTAAAAGTGGGGGTAAAAGCCGCCATTCCACGGAAGCCTCCCCGTCCTGGAGAAGAACGTGAACTGGGCCCTTCGGGAGCCGCGCGCGCTGGCTTCTGCGCGCAGACCCCCATCTCTGTGACTTCAGGGAGAACCACTTCCTCGGCGAGGACGGGAAACTGACCAAGAAGATGGCGACCACCTGACTTGCCTCGTCAGGCTGGCATCCCTGTGAAATGCTCAGCCTCTGTAACGATGAGGAGCGGCCTGAGCCCCGCTGCCTTTGAGGGGCCCCTCTGGCAGTGTCTCCTTGCAGCCCTGGAGACCTCGCCCAAACTGTGGACCAAATGGAAACAATAAAGCTTTTTGCAACAGAAACATTAAAAAAAAAAAGGAAAAAAAGACAAGAAAGTCAAATGACCAGTAAGTATATGTAAAGATGCTCAACATCACCAGCCGTCAGAGAAATGCAAAATAAAACCTCAGTGAAGATCACCGGATATCCCCAGAAAACGCCTAAAATATTAGCACCTGATGTTACCTGGTGTCGGAGAACACATCAAGTAACTAGGACACTCCTGTGTGGTTCGCAGGGAGGTGGAAAACCTCCCTAAAGACAAATGCAAGTTTCACTACTGGGAATCTTGCTACATATGCTCTTTTGAAAATCTGTAAACTTATGTTTTTGTTTTTCATTGATTCGTATTTCATATGCACTGAAGAGATTTATGATGTAAAAGAATTCTGAGGTGAATGCATATTCCTTTTGTAATATGAATAATCCACATTGTATCTATTTTCTAATTAAAATAACAGTATATAACTGATGTGTTGACATAGTCATTAAGACAGCACAAATACAAAGAAAGTTGTTAATAATCTCATTAAATCCCTTCCCTTTCACACTTCCATCCTCTTGAAGTAATGTGTATAAAAAGCCCAGTACTTGTGTTCCTACATTCTTTTCCAAACTCAACACAAGAATTTGTAAAAATAACAGAGATGTTTGTTTTCTGAAAATGGGATGATACTGTATACATGGTTCTGAAACGTGTTTTTCTCACTGAATAATACACATTATAAGTAACCATGGAGATCAGCATATACAGAACTCTCTTTGGAGTAAAAGCTTCCATTCTCTAGATGCTGGGAATGTCTACTGGCGACAGCAATCTCCCCTGGGTACCACCTTGGTCAGAGAACTCCCTCACCCAAGGTAATACCTCCTCCCACTGATTACCAGCAAGCCAGTGATTGACTGATGTGAGACTATAAAGGCCAACCTCTTATCTCAACTGAGGATGATTCTGAACAGCTGTCTCACTCTAGAACACTCTCATAGCATTGGCTGAGGCCTCAGTAGAAACTTTTATGGGACAGATTGTCTTTCTGCCCAGTCTTCCCTTCTCCCACCTCCTAACTAGGGTATCTCCTGAGAGCTCTAATCAAAAACCTTCGTGCAACTCCCCCTCTCAGAGTCAGTTTCAGTCAGACCTAAGACAACTGCCTACGTGAAGGAGAGGGGGTAAGTAATAGGGAAATAAGACAGTAGAGAGATAGTATATAGATTTTTATAATGATTTTAGTACATCATAAATTCAGGCAAAATTCTCAAAATGTAGTGCTTGGACCAGTAGTGCCAGCATCACTTGGAACCTGTTAGAAATCCAAATTCTTAAGGCCCACCCCAGAATTATTAAGTCAGTAACTCTTGGGAGGGCTGGATAAGGTATCTGTAGTTTAACAGTTCCTCTGTGTTTCTGATGTCACTCACATTTGAAAACCACTGGCATGGGGAGTATGATGGATTCAACACACGGTACCTAACATTAAAAACAAGAGGACATGTGTGTCATTGATGGCAGAAATGATTATAGAGTAAGAATTATAAAACTGAGCATTAAGCCTTCATTCTTCTATTTCTGGGCTACCATAAAGATTATGTATTTATTGTGGAATTGGTTACTGTAGCATGAGAGAAGTGTGCAGATGTGGACATGAAGCTGTGGAGACAGTAATTTCCTTTCCACAAGAGCAGTCAAATGGTTTGGAATAGAGTAAAACTAGCAATGAGAGCACTGTGACCACTCGTGATGATTAAATCCTTTTTCTGTAATTTTTTAAAAATATATTTTTTATTTTTTTAAAAATAATCTCTATACCCAATGGGGGCTTGAACTCTCCTTCCTGAGATCAAGAGTCACATGCTATCTTGACTGAGCCATCCAGACACCCCTAAATCCCATTCCTTGAAATTACAGTGAACTACATGGGAGTCCCACTGACTAATTTCTACTAAGAGATGCCATGGCTGTCATAACCTCTCCAGGTTAAAATACCTCTTAAGTCACAGTAGGTCCTCAGCAATGGACTCAAGAGGAGAAAGAAGTAAATTAGACAAGGAAAGAGCTTCAACAGTGATATTTAATGTAGCTAGAGAGCTGGCTTCCAAGGAGAGTGGCTGTCAAGGCAGATTACAGCATTGGACACAGCAGACATATTTAAATCTAGTAATCACTAGCCAAGAAGCTAGACCTCCATTTAATGGGTTGATATCACAAGAAGTCACCCCCATGGAGAGGATGAGTGACCACATTAAGTATCCAATGGAGAATAAATACACTTTTAAATATATTTTTTAAAAATTTTATATTGAGGGGTGCCTGTGTGGCTCAATCAGTTAGGTGTCTGCCTTCAGCTCAGGTCGTGACCCCAGGGTCCTGGGATGGAGCCCCACATCAAGACCCCTGCTCAGCAGAGAGTCAGCTTCTCTTCCCTCTGCCTGCTACTCTGCCTACTTGTGCTTGCTCTCTCTCTCTCTCTCTCTCTCTCTCAAATAAATAAAATAAAATAAATTGTATTGAGGCAGAAACATAGAAGACACAAGGGCAGGAGTCCTAAATTCGGGATTGACAATTAGGAAATGCATCATAGATGAAGGAGAATTTTACCATGCTTGGAAACATGATCTGAGGGTCAGTAAAATCTGTTTTCGGCATTGACTAAATTAGAGCTAGTGCTGCATAACAGTAAAGTACATTCTCAGTGGCATGCGACTATTTCAAATTTTGGGTTGCAAAGTTCAATCATATAATGTACGTCAGCAGGTCACCTGATCCAGGCTGAGTTTGGTTGACCCAGCGGTCTCATTCTAGATCTCAGACTGACAGGGCAGCAGCCACACAGGAAAAGCTCTTTTCATGGCAATGACAGGCACAAAAGTGTTTGACCAAGTACAGAAGCATATTTCAAGCCTCTGTTTACCATCCCACTTGCCAATCTCTAACTGGCCAAAGTTACCCGGTTGAACCCACAGTCAGAGAGTAGGAAGAAGATTCTTCCCATGGTGACAGGAAAAACTGCAAAAGTATATGTCAGCAGGCCTGATTACCAAAAGGGATGAAGTGCTGGGACCAATAATTCAATCTCCAACTTAACTTACCTTAAGCAAGAAACATTAACTATTTTCTCATTGACAAATGCAGATAACAGTAGCAAATTCACAATGTTAAAAGGGATTAATAAATTTCTGGATAATCATAACTGATAGACAAAAAGAAAAAAGGAAATTATTATTTGCTTGTTACTAAGTATCTATTCCAGCTACTGTGATAGGTCCTAGTGAGAGCTACTTATAGAGAGCTACTATATTAGAGAGCTACTGATTAGCTCAGAGTCTGATAGGGGAGACCAAGATGCAGAAATATAAAACACAGTGTATGTACAGTTTGTGAAAATGTATAAATCTGTGTACTAATGATATATGCATTTCTGATCTATCTCAATAAAAAGCTTTGAAAATACTAAGTGTAACAGGTGAAGTGATAGGGATAAGTGGTAGGGATGGTGATAACACGAAAGACAGAATCCGACTCTTCTTATGTCCTGGAAGACCTCCCAGTGGGAAAGATAGATGAGCATGAGTTCGAAAAGAAAACGTAGAAAAGAACAGAGGTTGCCCAAGTGCTTGGGATGGAAAGTTAAGTGGATAGAAAATATGCAAGGAAGAAAAAATATCATCTACAAAGTAGATGAACACTCAATGCTTAATTCCAAATAGTGTATTTAGAGACCAGGACAGAAGTGAGTCATAGAGCTAAGTTGCACAAGAGAGGAATGGTCTGCAGGCATCGAGCCAATGAATCCAGACACTCTAGAGATGAGGCTTAGGCAGGGACTTATCTCAAGTTCCATCTGCTGGTTAGGGTCAGTTTATTGTATGTACACTTTCAAGCCCTATTCCCCCTTGATCCTGGGCCTGAATAGAAGCTGATTCTATTGAAAAGTTTTAAAACTTTTCCTCTAGGAATAAAAGACCAACTACCGGGCGCCTGGGTGGCTCAGAGGGTTAAAGCCTCTGCTTTCAGCTCAGGTCATGATCTCAGGGTCCTGGGATCAAGGCCCACATCGGGCTCCCTGCTCAGCGGGGAGCCTGCTTCCCCCTCTCTCTCTGCCTGCCTCTCTGCCTCCTTGTGATCTCTCTCCCTCTGTGAAATAAATAAATGAAGTCTTAAAAAAAAAAAAAAAGACCAACTACCATAGACCTAACATATGAGTTTTGAGATGTACATTGTATTTCATGATCCTTGTAAGCAAACGACTTATAACATACTAGAAAACCAAAATGAACTGAGAAGAGTCCTTATTTTAAATTTAAAGGATTCAGAAACAAATAGAAAAATTAATGATTTCAAAAAATTAATACTCTTCTTTGTTAAAAATCTTCTTATGAGGGAAATCCCAAAACAAAAACTAGTTTTACTAGAAAATTCTACCCAAACTTCGAAGTAGAGATAACTTTAATCTTAAACAAAAGATAACTCCCTCTAATTAATTGAGATAGTATAACCTTGATGCCCAAATCAGTAAGGACACAATGAAAAAGGAAACTTGCAAGTTGATCTCATTCATTAATATGTATGAAAAAATCCTAAACGAAATATTAGCAAGTCAATTCCAACAGTTTACAGCGAAGATATATCACAACCAAGTTGAGTTTTTCCTGGGTATGCAAAATACATTTATATTAGAAAATCAATTAATGTAATTCTCAACATTAACAGGTGAAAGGGGGAAAAATGTGGTCATCTGAATGGATGCATAAAAACACTCAGTATAAGTAATGTGTATTTATGATTTTTAAAAAATATCAAAACAAAGAATACTTTGGATCTTCTTTAACCTCATAAAGACAGAGACTGTGATTTGCCTCTTACTATCCATTATCTTCTTTCTTTGGTAAATAGTCTCACAATTTGGAAAAGAATAACAATGTGGACTACAATAAAATGAGATTATTTAACTTCACTTGTAGCTGGTTGGTTGTCCGTGAAACATAAGGGCAAGTTTTATGTGAGAGCTCTTAGAAGTCCACTTAACAGGAACTGATTCTGTTTCTCTTCCCTCTTTTTTTTTTTTTTACTAGCTTCTTCCTTCTTGTTCCTGGGAATGGTTGCTGTGATGCTTGGAGACCCAGCTGCTATTTGGGAACATGAAATGACCTCAGAAGGACAATTCCTGTGAGGCAGAGTAGAGGAAAGATTAAAGAGGTGCATTTTTCATGATTTTATGTAGCTGCTGTGTCCATCCTTGGACTGCTTATATCTGCACTATTTTAAATAATAGAATAAATCCCCATGTCGATAAACTACTCTTGTATTGGACTTTCTGAAAACAAATTATGGTGAATCTAATCTGGATACAACTCTAACATAGAATTTGCCAAAAAGAAAACTCAGGAAAAAGCATCATACTTCACAGTTAAATACTATAAGTATTTATTTTAAAATCAGGGTCAAACAAGACTTAGGACTTCTGATTAACACCGTACTGGAAATTCTAGACAGTTAACAAGAAAATAGATGGTATAAAAATACATGATTTCCAAAAGAAACAAAAAATTATTTGATTTGACGGTGAGACTATTTTCTAAATAAAAAAAGCAAAATAATCTACAATTGTTAGAATTAAGAAGAGGATTTAACAACATTACTGGATTCATTCTGGATACCAGGACAAAGGTTGAAAATTTAATTTAAAATGCATAAAAATGGGGTCCCTGGCTGGCTCAGTCAGTAGAGATCTCAGGGCTGTGAGTTTGAACCCCATGTTATGTGTAGAGAGTACTTAAATAAATGAATAAATAAAAACTTTAAAAAATCTTTAAAGAAATTAATTAAATGTCATAAAAATATAAGGAAGGTAGGAATAAATCTAACAAAAGATGAGCAAAAATTTTCTGGGAAAAATTAGAAAGTCTTATTAAAAGACAATACAGAAATTCTAAATAATGGAGTCATACCATGTTCATAGTTATGAAGGTACAATATTATGAAGGTAGCCCTTTTTCTCAAATTGATCTATATAGTTCAAAGCAACTCTAAAAATTTCCAACAGTGTTTTTATTGGTCTTAACAAAATTCTAAATATAGTTGGCAAAACAAAAGACCAACCCTAGATAAGATACTACTAAAGATGGAGGACAGCACGATAGATTTACCTTATCAAATATCACTTATTATAAAATCATAAGGGTTAAGAACCCTTTTTGGAACAGTAAGTAAACAGGGCAATGGGAAAGAACCCAAGAAACAAAATAGTATTATAATAGAAACTTGTTTTATGATAGAGCTTGCATTTCATATCAATGGTTAGACTAATCAAAAATTGCACTAAGGGGCGCCTGGGTGGCTCAGTGGGTTAAAGCCTCTGCTTTCGGCTCAGGTCATGATCTCAGGGTCCTGGGATCAAGGCCCGCATCGGGCTCTCTGCTCAGCGGGGAGCCTGCTTCCTTCTCTCTCTCTGCCTGCCTGTCTGCCTACTTGTAATCTCTCTCTCTGTGTGTCAAATGGATGAATAAAATCTTAAAAAAAAATTGCACTAGGTAGGGTCTCTTAGGTGGTTGAGCGTCTGACCCCTGATTTCAGCTCAGGTCATGATTTCGGGATGTTCTGCACAAAAGACTCACAACAGCCCTGTTTTGGTTTCAAAAAGGAAAGAAAACTTTATTATTATTAGAAAAACCTAATAGAAGCATAAGAGGAAAAGAATATACACATAGATGAAGGTAATAGTAGGCAATAAATGACAATAAGGCAAAATTTCATCATCTCGGGCACATACAACACCCAACCTCATTAGCTGGGGAAGCCCAGTGAAGACAGCCAGGCTGGAGTCTGATTGAGAGGCCTGAGTGAGCATCCTCCCCCGGTGAGACTTCCAACTGACCATCCCCATAAGGACCATATTCATAGGGCGAATAATACAGTTTGAAATTAAACATCTATTCACTTACATGCAGTTCGGAGCAAGCTGCATTTCCATGTCATCATGTTTCTATATTTTCAAGGAGTCTGGACTATGCATGTCTGCCTCCCCTTCCGTAGCCTAACCTGGAGCAGGAGGGGGGGCATAAGAAAAGATTTGTATCTCTTGGCATCCGGACCAGAAGGGCCAGTTCTGACCTGGAGGCCAGATAATATACTTCAAACAACCAGACTCCCAAGGTTTTCACACAACATTAGTCTCACAAGCAACGTTCCTTAGCCTACCTGTGTACATGCAAGCCCAGGTGGTCAGTTATGCAGGACAAATCACAAAAACGTCTATCCATACAGAACACGGGGTTGTGGGATGGAGCCTGTGTCAGGCTCCGTGCTCAGTGCATAGTCTGCTTGTCCCATTCCCTCTGCTCCTCTCTCTCTCTTTCTCTCTCTTGCAAATAAATAAATAAAACTTTTTAAAAAATTGCACTAGAACAATTGGTTATTTATATGAAAGAAAACAAAATCAATTCAAAGTATAATAAGTGCTTAAATTTCAAGTGGAAAACTTTCAGTGCTTTACAGGAGACAAAAATAGTAAAAAGTCTTTATAATTTCGGTACAAAGAAATAATTATTTTTAAAAACATAGAAATGAGGGTTGCCTGGGTGGCTCAGTTGGTTAAGCATCTTCCTACCACTCAGGTAATGATCTCAGAACCCTGGGATCAAGCCCTGCCCGGTGTGGGGCTCCTTACTCTGTGGGAAGTCTGCTTCTCCCTCTGCCCAGTCCCTACACAGCCACCACTGCATCCTCTCTCTTTCAAATAAATAAATAAAATCTTAAAAAAAATTAAAACCATACAAATGATGAAAACATTGTGAACATTACAGAATTTTTACAGAAGTGATTTTCTGAAGAAAGGAAAAGATAAGACACAGAGAAAAAATGTTTATAACATTTGAAATTGACAAGGGATTTACTATGCAGACTATATAAATAATTCCTGTAATACAATAGGAAAAAAGACCCAGCAGAAAAATAGGCAAAATGACTGAACTGGTTTACACAAAAGAGAAAATGTGAATGACAACATACATATGAAATCATGGTAATCTTACTAACAATAACCATGGAAATGCAAATTTAAAACAAAATGAAATACACTTTTACTTGACACAATTGACAGAAGATTTAAAATCTAACCATACCAACTGTTGGTGAGGTTATGGAGTATGGGTCACCATTTTTACTGCTATTGGGCAGGTATATTCCTACTACCATTTTGGAAAAAAATGATGACTTGAAGATATGCACAATTGATTAGATAGAAAGGTCTTCCCCGGTGAAAACCCAAAATGTTTACATGTGTATTTTAGGAGACAAATACACAAATGATCATAGCAGCATTATTTTTTTTTTAGTAAAATACTACAAACAACACAAATGCTCATCCACAGAACAATAGATAAATAAACTACAGTGTATTTATACAAATGAATGCTGAATAATGATGTGACTGAACCACAACTATACAATTAACATGGAAAAATCTGTAATAAAAACCTTAAGCAAGGGCGCCTGGGTGGCTCAGTGGGTTAAAGCCGCTGCCTTCAGGTCAGGTCATGATCCCAGGGTCCTGGGATCGAGGCCCACATCGGGCTCTCTGCTCGTCAGGGAGCCTGCTTCCTCCTCTCTCCTCTCTCTCTGCCTGCCTCTCTGCCTACTTGTAATCTCTCTCTCTGTGTCAAATGAATAAATAAAATCTTAAAAAAAAAAAAAAAAAAACCTTAAGCAAAAGAAAAAGTTCCAGAACAGGCCATACAATATCGTTCTATTAAAGTTTAAAACCACATGAAGCAAAATAATACATTTTAGTCATAAATACTTCTGTGTTAAAGGATAAAGAAATTCATGGGAATGAAATGAACAGTGTTTCAGATGCTGTTCGCCAGTGGATATGGAGTAAGGAATGGCTAAGGGCAAACAGGGCCTTCAAACATGAAGGCAATGAATCATATCTTCACCCAGATATATAGATTTTATTTATTATTATTCTTTGCATTTTTAATATGCAGTCTTCTGTATGTGTGAAATATTTCATATTCAAAAAAACAAAGGCAAACAACAAAAAGTGACAACTGCTCACAACTGACTACCAAGTTCTATGGACATAATTCCTTTTAGACAACTAATATTCTAACAACTTCTGTGACCTCCTCTGGGTAAAAACGATGGCTTCTGACGCCCTTTGATTATAACCATCCTTTTCTCAGTGGATATACGGAGGGGAGGAGCTGTATTTCTACCCCCTTTCTCATCAGATTTCTGATAGAACACTTAAATAATAAGTAAGCATAGTCTCTGAACAGTTGATTTCTCACAGGAATTTTCAAAGCATGGTGCGCTCCCTTTTTTTTTGGTGGGAAAAATACAAATTACATGTAGGGATAAGACATTCAGGACCTTAATAATAAATACAATAACAATATTTTAAAAGTATATATTATATATTTAAATGGGGGAAATTCCTGAATTTCAAATATATTTACTCATTTGTCTTTATTGGAAGCCTATGAGGTAGAAATTACTATTATAATTTATGCAGTGTTATGAGGAGACTGTATTTTCTGAAAAGTATCCACACTATTTTAATCCCAAATTTTCTCCTAAAATGAGAAAGAATACTGCTATGACTGATGCCCAGGGATCTCAGGCTGTAAACATAGCTCTCTGAGAAACCTAAATAGTGGATTGGAGGCCATTCCACTGCCTGTTGCCTGGCTCCTGTGTCTCTCCAGCCTTCACCTTAATCAGGGTGACGAACTCTTGCATCAGAATTCAATCCAATTCTGGTTTCTTGTCCTTTGTTCCAGGGCACCCCCTTTATTTCTGTATTTCAGACTACAAAGAAATTATAAAACAGATTGCCAGAGACATAACAAAGGCCACGGCTCAGAGTGGTAGGGAAAGGATGCTAATTTCAACAAATAGTATTGGGTCAATTGTTTACCCATATGGGGAAAAAATAGTATATTGATTCCTAGCTCACACTGTATACAAACATTAATTCTAGATGGATTGCAAATCTATATTTGGAAAGTAAAAACATATAACTTTAAGCGGAAACATAGAATTATGTATTTGTGGCTTCAGCGTATCTAGAAATTTTTTAACAGTGTGTAAAAAGCTCTAACCATAAAATAAAAAATAATAAATTATATTAAAATTAAGAAATTCATTTATCAAAAGTCACCATGCATAAGTCAAAAAGTAAGATCCTGACTAAAAGAATATGTTTGGAATATACACATTCAACAAATAATTTTTATCTTGTGTATAAATATTTCCTATAAGTTAATAATAAAATCACAGATAATTCTTTAGAAAAATGTGCAAAAGACTTAAAAAGACATGTTATTAAAAGAAGATATCCAAATTCCCAACAAGCACATGAAAGCAATAATCTGGGATGTCTGGGTGGGACAGTCATTTAAGTATCTGCCTTCAGCTCAGATCATGATCCTGGGGTCCTGGAATCAACCCCCACATCAGGCCCCCTGCTCACCTGGGAGCCTGCTTCTCCCTCTGCCTACTCTGCCTGCTCCGGCTCTCTCTCTATCTCTCTCTCTCTCTCTCTCTCTCTCTCTCTCTCTATCCATCTGAAGAAAGTAAAATCTTTAAAAAAAAAAAAAGAAAGAAAGAATTAATTTTGTTAACTATAAGTAAAATGCAAATAAAGCCACAATGAGGCGCTATATACACTTACTAGAATTGCTGAAATGTAAAAGGCAGACTCTATCAAGTTTTGATCTGGGTGTGGATTGATAACAACTCCCATGCCCAGTTCATGAAAATATAAACTAGTATAAGCACTTTGGAACTGGCACTATTTATTAAGTTTAATATATGGGTACCTTCCGACAAAGCTTTCTGTTCCCACGTATATGGGTAGGTGTGTGCAGAAGTTTAACAAAAGTCATATACTAGAATATTCGCGGTAGTAATATTTTTAATACCTTAAAACACAAAATTATCAAATGCTCAAAAGTTAGATGAAGAATAAGTTGTAATAATCACAAAGTAATACCATACACCACTGAGAATAAACCATCTAAAAATCACAGAAACATAACATTGGAAGAAATCAGACACACAGTATATATATTGTATGAGTTCTTATGTATACTGTACATCATCTATAAGCAGAACTGCTCTACTACACAGAAGTCAGGATAGTGATTCCTTGGTGGGGCAGGTGGCGTAGTGACTGAAAGGAGGAGGGACCTTCCAGAGTGTTGGCTATGGATGTGCCAAGTTTGTGAAAATCCATCAAAGTGTACAATTTTGAAACATGAACCTTTATATATGCATATTATAGTTTGATAAAATCAAACTGAAGCCTCAGTTCATGATGACATTACAGTCCATCTAGGCGGGGACTTGCTTGCCTGAGACAAAAATAGAACTCAGGAAAGAGGAGTAGCAGTTCTGCGATTTTGATGGAAGTGGAGCAATGTAACAGGTGGATTTACTGTGAAGCAAAGGACACATTGAAACTTCGGGGCTGCTCCCAAGCCTGGACCACACCACGTCAAGTCACGCCGACTCTGCCATTGGTTGTGGCATCAAACCATGTGTTTCAGGCTTTCCTGAGGTGTAGGTGATGCAGGTACCTCTGAAGAGCTTCTGTGGAGGAAATTGTTTGGAGCAAACAAGACTTGTTTCCTCTTATGGATGGATTCCTTGTTTCCTTTGAGAAGATCTCCACAGTCATATGAACACGTCGAACAACTCTGAAGGCTTAGGGAAAACTAAAGCAAATTAAATAAGAGCAAAAGAATTTAAAACTAAGAGCTAACTGTTGTATTTCCCATGGTCAAAGGGAAAAGGACCTAAGAATTAAACCCCTTCACAGAGAATATGTTGGTAGGGGTTCCCCATGTTGCAATTTTTGTTCCCTTTATTTTGGGCTTGCTTTCTTTTCAGAGGAATGCTAACTAATCCTCAGGTTAGTTATATGAAAACATGAAAATCTTGATCCATCTTTGAGAAACCTCAGCCCTCACGTATTGGTTGTTGGCCTTATCCCAGCCTTCATCCCCCTTCCCTTAGCGTTCATTTCCTCAATTCTGAGTTATTCAATTTGGAACACTTCCCTGGAGACTCTTAAAGAACAGTTCAGTTTGACTTTAGTGTTCTAAGCTTCCCCAGTATTGGGGCACCTAGGTGGCTTAGTCGGTTAAGCACCTAACTTTCAATTTTGGCTCAGGTCATGACCTCTGGGTTGTGTGATCTAGTCCCTCATCAGGCTCCACACTCACCACGGAGTCTCCTTGAGCTTCTCTTTCTCTCTCTTCCTCTGCCCCCTCCCCCATGCTTGACAAATAAATAAATAAATAAATAAATAAATAAATAAATAAATAAATAAATAAAATATTTACATTTTCCCAGCACAACTCAGGCTGGACATATCCTCGCCATATTCAACCATTTTCAAGATCTCCCAGCTCCTGTGAATCACAGCAATTTCCTTTTTTTTTTTTTCAAGTCTTCAGGGGGCAAGTGATCATAGAAACTCATTCACACACACAGTGAAAGCAAAGATTAATTTTCAAATATTCATAATCAATAAGGTCTAAACTTAGAAGAAGATGATCTTCTAGCAACTCCATCACCTTCAAGGTCATTCCAGACCACTAGAGAATCTGCACATTAGCCGTGCTGTCGAGCACGGTCAGTGCTTGTATTTCAATTCCCATTTATTCCGGCTTTCAAACTGCACTCCGCTGGGCCTACTGGAGATGAAGAAGCTGCCCATGACTGAGGACCTGTAAGGACAAAGCTGAAATCTCAAAAGATTTTTGTAAGGGCTGGATTCGCTTCAGACATGACACCAAGCCCTCTTTCCCTTTTGTCAGTATTTGTGTGTGTGTGTGTGTTATAGATTGATGATGGCAATAAAGGGGGACACTGTCATAGAACTGATTACATTTTTATTGTTCCCTTTGCTTAGAAAAGTGAATCAGAGGGGCACCTGGGTGGCTCAGTCAGTTAAGTGTCTGCCTTTGGCTCTGGTCATGATCCCAGAGTCCTAGGATCGGGTCCTGCATTGGGCTCCCTGCTCAGCGGGAAGTCTGCTTCTCCTCTCCCATTCTCCCAGCTTGTGTTCCCTCTCTTTCTGTGTCTTTCTGTGTCAAATAAATAAGATCTTAAAAAAAGAAAAAAGTGAATCAGAATCAACCTGACCTGGAAACTTGTGAGAAGTTAAAATTCCCCAGCCCCCCCTGCCAAACTGCCCAATCAGAAGTGCTGAGGGGTGGAGTCCAGCAATCTAGAACCCCCAACCCACTTCCTTTTAGCTCTCTGCCTGGCAAGAATGGCCGCAAATATCACAGCTCTTTGTGACAACTTCCCAAACCCAAAACCCCATTCGCTGAGCAGAATGGCAGTGCCCTGAATTGCTCTGTCCTCTGTGATTTCAGGGCAGTTTGGACATATGTACAACTCTCCATTATAGCACATGCCACATTTTCTAAAATAGCAGTTTTCCACCCACTTCCACCTACATCTATTTCAATTTACTTGTATCTTATGATGCCAGCTTCAGTCAAAGGTGTAATAGAGGAGCCTTCTTTCACTGACAGCGTTGGCCCAGTAGTCATGCATGTTGAAGTGAGTCACTGGAGAAAGTCAGCATCCATGACACAGCCCTGAAATCTTCATAGACATCTCTTCTTCCATTCTCAAGCCTCAGGAGAAACAAGAACCAATAAAGTTATTATTAGGAAAAGAAAGAAGTTGATGAGCTGTGGAAGATTAAAGAGCAGATCAGTGATCAGGATGAAGGCTGAATCTTGCCCTCTTGTTGGGTTGAGACTACTTTGCCATTTTGGCCTTTTTGCCATTGCTGCTCGGAAGGCTTCAGACATTAGTGCTTCTCATATATTGGATTGCGTGTCTTCACCTCGTTAAACAAATCATGTAGTGAGAAGCTTATGAACAAGGAGTGCCTGAGTGGCTCATTCCGTTGAGCATCCCTCTCTTGATTTCGGCCCAGGTCATGATCGCAGGGTCGTGGGATCAAGCCCCGAGTCGGGTTCCATGCTCAGTGGGGAATCTGCTTGGGATTCTCTCCCTCCCTCTCCCTCTGCCCCTCCCCCTTCTCATGCTCTCTCTCCCTCTCTCAAATAGTAAAATAAATAAATCTTAAAAAAATAAGCTTATAAACCAGATGTGGATGTCTGAGATATATTTGCAAACAGGTTCATGATGTCTCATCAGAATGGCTCCTTGATTATAGATTAGGTGTTTTGGGTCTTGAGACTGCAGAATTCCCTTTAAGTTAACTGAATATAATTAGAAAATTACTGCACTAGCAAATTAAAAATCATTTTAAAAGTAGATATTAGGGATGCCTGGGTGGCTCAGTTGGTTGAGCTTCTGACTTTGGCTCAGGTCATGATCCAAGGGTCCAGGGATAGAGTCCCATATCAGGCTCCCTGTTTGTCAGGAGGCCTGCTTCCACTTTCCTTCTGTCTGCTGCTGTACCTACTTGTGCTCTCTATCTCACTGTCAAATAAATAAATGGAATCTTTAGGAAAAAATTAATAAATAAAAATAAAAGTAAATATTAAGGATGTAATTCTGGGAGAATTCAGCTTACTTTCCATTCTGTGTTGTTAATCATAGGGTATTTGGAGCTGTATCAGAGATCTCTACAAATCAATTAATTTCTGATTTGGTTTTGTATTAGGATAAACTCCATGAAATGCTTTTTATACACTTGGGCTTTTGTGTGGCAGGCAAGTAGCTACATTTTCCTTGCAGGTAATACTTTTGAAAAATTGAGTAAATTCTTTTCATGGTCTTTCTCTCCTGGTATTTTCAAGAAGATTTAATGTTTTCTTATCTTTGACTCCCATTACTTTGAAGTTTATTGATAATGCAAATGAGCAACAAGTCCTAATTATAATAATGGGCAATAAGAGAATGAAACTGTAAGTTATTCCTAAAATATTTATCTTCTATCATATAATTTAGTTGTGCTATTGTATACCACTCCAAATAATAGAAATAAACATTTTTCAATGCTTCTGTTCATTTTTCTATGACTTTTTTTTTTTAATTTTAGAGAGAGACCACACATGTGAGCAGGGGGAGGGGGAAAGGGAGAGCGAATCTCAAGCAGACTCCCTGCTGAGCATGGAGCTTGACACAGGGCTCCATCTCGCGACCCTGAGATCATGACCTGAGCCAAAATCAAGAGTCAGATGCTTAACTGACTGAGCCACTCAGGAGTCCCATATAATTTTTATTAAATATTTTGTAAATGGATTAAGAAAGGACATCTTCCCATTATGCTCTTTTAAAAGTCAATAATAATAATAATAATAATAATAATAATAAGTAAAATAAAAATAAGGTGTGTCTATTTTGGAAAATTAGAAAAAAAACATATAAACATGATAAAAAGACACAATCTTACATAATCCCACTATTGAGGAAAAAATTATTATTAGTACTTGCATGAATTTTCCAGTCATTTATTTATGTGTGTGTTAAATTTTTTTTTTCAAATTTGGAATCATAAATCACTATACAGTTTTAATAATGCTTTACCTAGTTAATATAGCTTATGCATTTATATCTTTATTTAAAAAAATTATTGGGCACCTGGGTGGCTCAGTGGGTTAGGACTCTGCCTTCAGCTCAGGTCATAATCTCAGGGTCCTGGGATCGAGGCCCGCATCAGGCTCCCTGCTCGGTAAGGAGCCTGCTTCCTCCTCTCTCTCTCTGCCTGCTCTCAGCCTACTTGTGATCTCTCTCTCTCTCTCTCTCTCTGTCAAATAAATAAATAAATAAAATCTTTTTTAAAAAATTATGAAATGACCTTATTATTTTCCCATATCTTTATTTTCTTTCATAATAAAATTTTAAAGGACTTTAAAATTACCTAGAAATGATTTTGATTAAAAAAAATTCTTCAGCCAGAGAAGAAGCTCTAGCCCAGTGCAATACAAGAGAAAATGGGCCACATATATAATTAAAAATTTCTAATACTGACATTTTAAAAGTTAAAAGAAAGTTAAAATTAATTTTAATAATATACTTTATTTAACACAGTATATCCCCCAATTGCCATTTTAAGAGGCAGTCAACACAAAATATCATTAATGAGTTAGTTCACATTTTTTTCTTCATTTTTAAATTGTTGAAATCTGGTTTGTGTTTTTACACACAGCGCATCTTAATTCTGACCAGCCACATATCAAATGCTTGATAGCCTCAGGTAGCTCGTACCTGCCACATGGGATAGTGAAGCTCTGTATTGTCTCTCATGTTTTACTGGGCTACAATACATATGGGACAAGCACAGCACTTAAACTGATATTCAAAGGCATATGATTTCCACTACAAGTCCCCTCTTGTACAATCTTATTCCTTTCTCCTATCTATCACATTTTCCCACAGGATCCTAAGAGAAGTTTCACATAAAAATTCCAGCTCCTTAAAACCCCACCCACATCCAACCCTATCCTGGCCGCTCCCAACCTCATTCCCATCCCAGTAGTCTAGGGCTCTAGAACTGTGGTCTTGAACTGTCTGCATTACCCATTTTGTGCCCTTGTTCTAAAGAAATTTCTTGGTCTCTAGCCTTGTTCTCCTGACTCATTTCTTTGAGGCCATGCTTCTAGGGGTATGTTCCTTCTCGGGGTAAGTCCTGATTATTATAGACACAAGCACTTTCCCACACTGGGCCATTGTGTAACCTGTCCTCTTTGGCAACAGTCTTCAAACTGAGCTCTGGCAATCACTGAGTTCCCAAGCGACCCAGAGGCACATGGATACTTTTTCTCAAGTTCCATATGTATGCTCATCTAGCTTGAGAATACTTTACAAGTTCTCCTTTCTCGCCTTCGTTTTTCCAAGTACCCCTCAGCTCACCTTTTCACTAATGCTTGATGTCACTCCATTGTGCCCAAGTTGGAAATCCTCTGGTGCATAAACAACAAAGAACGATTTCTCAACATAGGTGCAAGTGTCAAGCAAGTGAATAACTACAAGGAAAATGTAGCAAACATTTTTCAGGTCAGGCCCTTTCTAATTCTCTACTTTTCCAATTCATCTAAGTGAATTATGAACTTATAGATGATTAAAAATAATTCTCGGTGGTAGATCACTAAGTATATTTTATTGTGTAACTTGGAAGAGCTGTCAAAGAATTCAAGGGTCACTGCTAGTAATATAACTCTTTTCAATCCTATCTATTTACTTATGCAACTGTGTTTTCTCAGTACTTACACCAGAAAAACACATTAAATAGGAGTAAAGCTGATGCTAAATCCTGGATTTAAAAAAAAAAGGAGAATCTACCCTGCATGCATAAAGAAAATCTCTATCCATCTCCTTAAGAAATGCAATAAATTTTCCTTTTATGCTTATTATTTATTAACATTTGTAATACATCTATGTCACTTTTATTAGCTATCTATTAATAATAACTATAAAGATAACTCAATCCGGAGCCTTATTGTCATAAGAAATGAAATATTTAAATTTCAATTTATATGCACCATTTTGTTACAGAGAATTTTGATAGTGTGATCAATTCAAGCCTTTTAAATACAAAAATATGTTTTTAAGATAAAATCCTTTGAAGGAAGAGGAATGGAAATATGAGTTCAAGGAGGCAAAAAGAAATATGTAAAAGTTTCCTGTTAAAGAAAATTTTGTTTATACATATTTTTTAAAGATTTCTCTTTAATCTGTACACCCAACATGGGGCTTAACTCAAAACCTTCAGATCAAGAGTCATAGGGTCTACTAACTGAGCCATCCAGGAACCCCTGGATTTTCTTTTTTTTTTTTTTTGAGAAAGAGTGAGAGAAAGAGAGACAGAGAGAGAGTGCAGGGAGGAGTAGAGAGAGAGAGAGAATCTTAAGTAGGCTCCACACCCAGCACAGTGCCCAACACTGGGCTCCATCTCACTACCTGAGCCAAAATTAAGAGTTGGTCCCTTAACCAAAAGAGCCACCCAGGCATCCAGGATTTGTTACATTTAAAAGAGAGGTGTCACGCCTGGGTGGCTCAGTGGGTTAAAGGCTCTGCTTTCAGCTCAGGTCATGATCTCAGGGTCCTGGGATCGAGGCCCGCATCGGGCTCTCCGCTCAGCAGAGAGCCTGCTTCCTCCTCTCTCTCTCTCTGCCTGCCTCTCTGCCTACTTGTGATCTCTCTCTCTCTCTCTGTGTCAAATAAATAAATAAATAATCTTAAAAAAAATTAAAAATAAAATAAAAAATAAAAAACAGGTGTCATGCCTGGAATGGCCAGCAATCCCTGTACTGTCGGATGAAAGATGACTCCAAACTTTGCTGTGAAAGAGAGAAGGTAAGGGGGCCAACGCTCGGAGACAAAGAGCCTTTGGTCTTCTTGAGTCCCGCTTTCATTGGTCCTTCAGGATAATCACAAATCCTTATCACTGTTTCTCAAGCACGTGATGTGTGACAAGGAGTCTTACTGAAACTAGAAGCACCTGTTTATGGGAAAGAGATGATGCGCTAATCCGTGTGTTCTACTAAACATAGCCTAAGGAACAACGCATACATCTCTCAGATCACAGGGCGGCTGTCTTGGCTAACAAAGCTTCCGGGAAGGTGACTCCCTGCAGCATTCCAGCCACAGAGTGGTCGGCAGCCCTTGGCATTCCAAAGGCCTACGCCCTTCTGGGAAACCTTGCTTCGCCCCCAGTGGCCTCTCTGTTAACATTTTAGCAAGCCAGGTATTATGGCTGGTTTCATGCTCTCATTAACCCCAACAGTGTCAAAATTTCATTCTGCTAGAAATTACATCCTTTGTACTTATGTGAATGTATGTTGAAATTTCTTTAAATATTAAGTGAAAGTATGTAATGTGACACAGCTTCTTTTAAAAAATTAGACAGTACACACTTTGACTCCCTGGAATTCCCCCAGCTCCTTGCAGGTGGCTTTCAGGGAGATTGTCACTGGCCAGACCTTTAAAATGTCTGCATCTCTCCACTATAACATGAAATTATAATATTATTTTCCTGGCAGTATTATAAGGTTAAATGGAGATAACTAATCAAAAAGTATTTTGTAAACCATATGGAGTGTTGAGGACATGTTTGTTAACAATAAGTTTTTTCATCCATGAATTCCCTTAAACAAAAATATATCTTGATCATCTACTCTGCAACAGGAATTCTTCTAGCTTTGTGTTTTTGTAAATCTTGTATTTTCATAGGACTGGCAGAAAACACAAAATAAATGAACAAAACAAGATGATTGCTGGGAGAGCTAAGTGTTGACAGTGGCTGAACTTCCCTTTCATATTTTTGAAAGAAAAAAGCATTGCCTTCATTACATGGAACATCTCTTTCCAAATGTTCCAGGACAGCCAACGACCTCACTGTAGGTGATACACTGCTCTCTAACACTGTCTGCTACATGCCCCACTGTGTCTACTGCGTTGCCGGCACAGGGACGGTGACCTCTTCGCTGCACCTTGACAACTCCAGGCATGCTTCTGCCTTGTAGCGTTTATCCTTTCTCTGGAAAGGTTCTTTCCTGATACGTGCACAGAGAGTTCCCCTTACCCCTTATATTTTTTTCTTCACATTTAATCTTCTCAATAAAGTCTACCCTGACTGTTCTATCCAAAATTGTAAACTGTCTCCTCTCTCCTCCAACTCCACATTACCAATCTACTTGGCTCTATTTTTTCCCCATAGGACTTAACACATTTTAACAAACTATATAATTTACTTATTTATTATTTCCATCTGCTTCTTCTAGAATGTAAGCCCCCAAAAGGGAAAGGTCTCTGGAATTCTGACTGACAGTCCAATCACTAACCACAGTTGAATTTAATTGCCATGTTTCCGCATAGGGTGTTAATTGTTTTATTATTGCTATCTCATTTAATCCTAACAACAACCGCATGAGGTACATTCTATTTTCGTTTCAGTTATCTATTGCTACATAATAAGCTACTCTCAAACTAAGTGGATTGATACACAACAATTTACCATTTCTCACTGTTCAGCAGGCCAGAAATTCAGGCATGGCTCAGCTAGATTATTCTTTTTCCACACAGGATCACTCACTCATAGGGCTTCGCTGGTGGATGGCTGAGCTGGAGGATCCAGGAAGACTCCCCTCAGATTTCTGGGGCTCAGTGCTCCTCCCTGTGACCTCTCTGCCACTGCCTGGTTTTTTTGTTTTGTTTTGTTTTTTCCTCATCTCAACAGTCTCATCCGAGTTTCGTTACAGCCTGTCAGCTGGCTTTCCTGACCAGTGGCTCCAGACTTCTTCAGGATTATTACAGGAACTGGTATAGAGTCATTTCCTCTGTAATCTCTTGGTAAGAGGAATTCACAAGGCTGGCCAACATTCAAGGGGATAGGAAATAGAATCTACCACTTAATAGAGGGAGCAACACGGGCATGGAAAGAGACCAAAAAACGATGGCATCCTGCTTTGGAGACTAGCTGCTGCAACTGCTCTTATTTTTCAGATGAGGAAATTGGAGCACATAGAGATCAGGTTGACGAATTAATAAATGGCGGAGAAGTGACTCAATTCCAGCTGTCACTGACTCCGGAGTCTACGTCCTTAAGCACTCTACTTAACAGCCTCTAAGAGCTTGGCTTCTACACTGACAAGAGGGGGTCTGGGCCCTTCTAAGACAGATTCTTGGAAGACTAGAAAGCAGGCAATGCTGCTGGGGACGTAGCAGTCAGGGATCCAGGTTCCTATCCCCACTTTCATCCATAGACTTCAACCCAGATTTTTGTACCCATCAGGCTTCCACAAAATTCAATTTGAAGAAGGGATTCCACAGATTTAGAACACAAAGCATATGAAACAAATAACTGATTCAAAAATACAAGTAAAAATCTGTAACATAGTCAAAACAATGTAAGTTTGTTTTTATGCTTGAGTTATTCTTATTTTGTATATAAAGATATATTTTGAAGAGATAATTTCACCATTTCAAGTAGATATTTTATGCACAGGTTGAGGGTGATTTTTATTTTATTTTTTTTTTAAAGATTTTATTTATTTATTTGACAGAGAGATAGTGAGAGAGGGAACATAAGCAAGGGGGATGTGAGAGGGAGAAGCAGGCTTCCCGCTGAGCAAGGAGCTTGATGTGGGGCTCAATCCCAGGACCCTGGGATCATGCCCTGAGCCTAAGGCAGCCACTTAACCGACTGAGCCACCCAGGCGACCCAATAGAGGGAGATTTTTACACAGTGATCTTAAAATACAATTTTTTGAAAAAGAAATACTATTTTTTGGAAGGTTCTCTTTGAGCTCTTTTGAAATGTTGTAATATATGATGTATCCAATTTCAAGCTGATAGGGGAACTGTATATTTCTGCTTTGTGCTCTGCAAGAGTATAACTTGGAGAACAATTTTCCATAGAGTTGGTGGGCATGTTACATTTCAATTTTGTGCAAACTTGGCACAATATTATTGTAAATTTTAATAATTCTGATTCTTCATAATACTGCAAATACTGGGGGAGGAAAAAATGGTGAGCAGTTATGCTTCCATGCCTCGTCCGGAGAAATGTTTCTTTTTCACTTTGATACATTGCATTTTTGCACAAGATATTACTTGAAGAAAGTTTATCAGCTGTGAAAAAAAAATACAAGTTCAAAACTGTCTCACTAAATGACCTCTAAGCAATGAAGTTCAGCCACAAAGTCCACGGTTTTCTAGTCACCAAGTAATTTATTTGCCAAAGTCTATACTAAATATATTCCTGGAATGGTAAAAGGATTTGAAAATTTTATGAAAGTTTTTGGCAATGAAGTCATTAGTTGGAAATAGACAATATAAGAAAGAATGAATAAATTCCCTCATTATGCTCATGATGACCTGGTATAAATATTTTACCCTGGTATAATTATTTCATTCAAAACCTGTTGAAGGTAGTTAAGATGCCCCCGATTTTCTCTAAACAAGTTCTTAACTTTCCAGGAAGTTGCTCTAGATAAGAAATGCATAGACTTTCCATCCAAGAAATTAGTGGAAGACAAGAATAACTGGATTATATCTAACCAAGATCCACCAAAAAATAGAAACTATCCTAACTTTTCAATAGCTACACTTCACATTTAATTCAAAATCCATTCGAATTTCTTGACTACTTTTAACTTTGTTTGCATCCAAACCTTATTTCCGATTTGTGCTTTTAATGAGCACTCTTTTCTTGGAACAATTTACTTTTGTCTTGGAGCAGCAACCTGAGAAGCTCATGGTCACTCTAATTTCTTCTGGACTGGAAAAGAGCACAACAGATACTTATCCCACAGAGTGAGTGTTGGAAGTCACCAGTCACTGTCAAATCACTAAAGAATAAGTCGCTCTAGATCTGGTTTGGCACTGGAAGTTCATATACTTTGGATCTAGAAAATACAGAGCATTTTATATCAGCAAAATAAATCATTTTCCACAGCCAAGAAATGGTTTCTTAAAATATCAGAACAAATAGATACCAGGGTTTTAGCAGAAAGAAACCTCAGCCTCAAGAGCTAGCTGCAAGAAATGCAGTTTGAGGTCATGCATACCCTGGGTTCACAAACTTGGGAATGATTGCTAAAATAAGCAATAATGGAGCCAATGATAAAAACATGAAAACCAGTTAGCAGGCCATTCTAACAAACCAAACGAAAAGATGGAGATGAACTAGCCTAGTAACAAATAGGAGAGAGGAAAGGGATGGAGAAAGAGATGACCTGGTGTCAGGTGGCCAACCATCCTGGTTTGTGGTGGACTGAGGTTTTCTGAGATATAAGACTGTCAGTCTTAAAATCAGGATATTCCTGGGAAAACTGTTCCATTTTTAAGAGCTTGAGGGGTTTCCCAGAATGTAGGGCTCTTAGTGCTGAAACAGATAATCCTAGGCAAACAAGGACAAATCAGTCAACTTTCCTTTATTTTCTTATAATAACCCACCTTTTTCTTGCCTTGACATCATTGCAGAAGCTTTACCCTCCACTGATGGTATTGAACCTCTCTCTCCAGAACAATCAATTACAACTGGAAAGTTTTAGACAAGTCTATTCTAAATGCCATGAGAACATCTTGAGATGAGTCAGAGAGAGAAAAACATAGTATACGAAAGTATTACCACTGACTTTTACTAAAATCAATGCAAACCAGAAGACAATGGTCTGACATTTGGTTGGTTTAAAAAAAAAAGGAGACTAAAGAAGTTTCAGACAAACACAAACTGAAATAATTTGTTACTGGCACCCCTGCACTATAAGAAATGCTAAAAGAAGTCCTTCAGGCACAAGACAAATTATTAGAGATCCATGAGGGGGATAAAATGAATCCTGATTCTAGGCACAAACAAAATAAATCCCAGGTAGATTTTTAAAATAACATAAAATCTAAGCAATAAAGTGTCTAGACAATAATACAGAAGAATATGTTCTTACTTTATGGTATGTATTAGACTACATTAAAATTAAAAATCTTATATTCTTTGGAATACATTAAGTGAATGAAAAGGGAAGCCACAGAATGGGAGAAGCAAGCCATAATATACTTAACTGAGAATTTATCTGTGTGTGTGTGTGTGTGTGTGTGTGTGTGTGTGTGTGTGTGTATGGAGAGAGAGAGAAAGAGAGAGAGAGAGAGACAGAAAGCAAGCACATGCTGGAGGGGCAGAGGGAGAGGGAGAAAGAATCTCAGGCAGACTGTGCTAAGCATGGAGCTCAGTGTGTGACTGAAACTGAGAAATTATTTGTATCCATGATATATGTAGAATTTTTTTTTCAGATTTATTTATTTGTTTTAGAGAAAGAGAGAGTACACTGGGGAGGAGCAGAAGGAGAGGGAGAGAGAAACTCAAGCCGGCTCTTTGCTCATCATGGAACTCCATGCAGGACTCAGTCGCATGACCTCGAGATCGTGACCTGAGCCGAAACCAAGAGTTGGACCCTTAAATGCCTGTGCCACCCAGGCGCCCCTATAAGAAGACACTTCTGATCAATAACGAAAAGATGATAAACCAGTAGAAAATGGACAACAGATTTAAGCAAATACTTTACAAAAAAAGACATCCAAATGACCAAAAATACTTAAAAAGGTATTCATTAGTGATCAGTGAAATGCAATTTTAAAGCAAATGAGAGACCATCATAATGTGTGAAATAAAAAATGACTGATAATATCAAGTGTTCACAAGAATGTGTAGCAATGCAATTCTCATAAATTATTGGTGGGATTGTAAAAGGCATGCCTACTTTGGGAAAATATCATTTTTAATGAGATTAAACATATATCCACTCCATGACCCAATAATTCTAAGGAATATGCCCAAGAGAAATGAGAACATATATCCATAAAAAGACTTATATGAAACTATCCATTATAGATTTAGTAATAATCACCCAAGACAGGAAACAACCTAAATGTTTATCTCAGTAGAAAGGGTAAACAACTCATGGTAAAATCATATAATAGAATAATATATAGCAATGTGATGAATGAAGTATGGCTAAAGAAAATAGCACAGGTGAGTCTCATCAAAATTTTAGTGAAAGAGCCAGACAGGAAAGAATATCTACCATATGATTCCATTTATATAAAGTTCAACATCAAGCAAAATTAATCTCTAGTAGTAAAATCCGAAGAGGTTACCTTTATAGAGGAGAGTACGGGAGTGGCTGCGAGGGGCAGGAAGGGTGCTGATAATTTCTTGATTTGTGTTGTGATTACCAGCTTGTTCACATTGTGATAATTCCTCCCACTGTATACTTATGGTTTGTGACCTTTCCTGCATATATGTTGGAATTTAATAACATTTTAAAATAATAAAAATAAAATATAGCAAAGTAAAATGTATTGAGTTCCAAACTTGACTAAAATTAATGACCATGAAATTGGCAACTATTTATTGTCAATTTGATCTGAATTTTTCCTGGAAACCAATATCTTGCATTGACTAAATGACAGCGGCATGGGTTGCGTTCTTGATCAGCAGCCCTGTGGAGCCTGAAGTATGAGTCAGTTCAGGTTACATTAGCCTTTGAGTGAGCAGCGCCCAGCAGGCGGCTTCCCTTTGCCCTTTTCTAGCAGTTTTCCCCTGTTTACTTTCTGCTCCCTTCCTGCTGAGAGGTCTCTGGTATTAACAACAAATAAATGGGCAGCTGTAGCCTACACAAAGGGATGCCTTAGGTAATCCCTTTGTGATATATCATCTAATTTTTTATTAATTCTTGTCCTTTTGATTACAAGAGAAGGCAGAGGGCACTGCCTAGGATCCCACCACTGATAAATACTATTTGTAGCTTACATGCCAATAATTGAGGGGATTAATTTTTCTAAAGCATATGATAATTATAACTATAGCTATGCTCACTTGTGCAGTATCTTATAAAACATTTACATACACGTTCTCTCATTGAATCTTCATAATAATCATGTCAAGAACATGGGGCAAGCATGACTATCCCCTTTTTATTCAAGGAGAGACCAAGGTTTAGATAGGTCTTTACAAAATAAACACTTCATTTTAAATGACGAGAGAAAGGTGAAGATTTACCATCACTGTCTGAGTTTGGGTTTCCCCAGATGCAGATCCTGAGCCACAGGTGTAAGTGTAAAGAGTTCATTTGGGAGGAGAAGGAAACACCGGAAGGGGAGTGGAGAAGTAAGATGGGGAAGGAAAAGCAATCAATAAACCATGTGTTGTCAGTTTATTGACCACTCAGCTACTGGAATGTAATCTTGCTCTGGGAACCAAGGTTATATGTGCACTTTAGAAGAATCCCACCCAAATTACAAAATAGCTAAGAGCTGAAGTATTTATCCACCAACACTGGGGACATTAAGTTCTGTAACTACTGGCCCACTGAGCCTGGATGAAAAGGATTTTGGAGACCAAAAAGGTCCTTGGGCAAGGAGATGTGGGTACTGGCAGTTGGCAATTGGGCATGAGAGCATTGGTGCGCATGGTGATATGCACAGGAAATTAATGGGCCCACCATATTTGGTAAATAAGTGCATTTTCTCATCATTTCTAGTGACCTTCCCTCTGTGTCTTCTATATCCCTTTCTTCTGGTCAGCCCAAGAGTTCCCTATAACTTTTGTGGACCCAGGGACGGTGCATATGACTTAGGTTGTACAGTGATCTGCTAACTTTTTCTGAATTTCTAGGGGAAATTTCCCACTGTATTCTGACAGATGAGGAAAAAGCCTGTTGGTTCAGCAGCTGCTGGGATTCGTCTTGACATTATAAAGAAAGCTAACCTGGAGATGAAATCCAGCATGTGGAAAGTAGGGTGAGGACATAGAAATCAGTTCCTTGGTGATATTATGAACAACTGGTTCAGAGCTTACCTGAATCAAGCTGAAAAACTGGACTTCATAGTCAAAAAAAGTAATTACCTTTAGTGTTTAGGCAGGTTTCCATCTTTTTACTTACACCAAAAGGATTCTGATAGGAAATAATGTCATCTCATCTAAATCACTATCCAATGTAAGAATCATTATTATTTTATATACTACTGAGACAAAATGTGTACAATTAAGCTAAGAACTATTGCTTTATACCCCTTAAGTTTTTAAATTTTTGTTAACTTTTTGAAAGATCTCTATGAGATTTTTTTTTTTCAATCATGTTAAGCTCATGGGGTGCCTGGGTGGCTCAGTTGTTAAGCATCTGCCTTTGGCTCAGGTCATGATCCCAGGGTCCTGGGATCCAGCCGGCATTGAGCTCCCTGCTCAACGGGAGGCCTGCTTCTCCCTCTCCCACTCCCCCTGTT
Organism: Ailurus styani; assembly: GCA_002007465.1. Classification (NCBI taxonomy): domain Eukaryota; kingdom Metazoa; phylum Chordata; class Mammalia; order Carnivora; family Ailuridae; genus Ailurus; species Ailurus styani. Next base: position 584,718 of record LNAC01000676.1, on the reverse strand, counting down.
TGTGTTCCCTCTCTAGCTGTGTCTCTGTCAAATAAATAAATAAAATCTTTAAAAAAAAAATCATGTTATGCTCAGGAGGCATTCATTAGGGCATGTAAGTGACATAAGCTAGTTAAAATGTGATCCCATTCAGCATTCAACTCTTCTCACATCATCTCAATCATCATCATTACCCATATGTTCCTACCAGATATCCTCCTTGGGGACATAGCTTTTTTAATATGCCCAACAGTTCTGTCTGCAATTTTTCTCTAAGTCCTACACATCCGTCCTACAAATTTTTTTTTTAAGATTTTATTTATTCATTTGGCACAGAGAGAGAGATTACAAGTAGGCAGAGAGGCAGGCAGAGAGAGAGGAAAGAGGAGGAAGCAGGCTCCCCGCTGAGCAGAGAGCCCGATGTGGGCCTCGATCCCAGGACCCTGGGATCATGACCTGAGCCGAAGGCAGCGGCTTTAACCCACTGAGCCACCCAGGCGCCCCCGTCCTACAAATTTTGATGCTTACTGTTTCTTGTCTATGATAGACAATACTTTAGCATTTATTTTAGTAACAAAACCTCACACATCATTTACCATGAACTTCTTCCTTTCTTGGTTCTCAGAAAGCCTTCAGTTGCAGCTTTGCAAGAAAATGCAAAATGGGCTTATTCGTCCAATGGAAACATTTGCTTTGCAATAGCAAAATTTAGGTCCCCATTGCTTTCTTCTGTTGCCTTTCTAGGTACACAATAACTTTCTACCTTTAAATCGTGGTGAAATTTTTAAAAACAGTGATGAAACTCAGCATACACAGTATATTTTAATAATGTCTGTAGCTCAATTATTGTCATAACAAATAACCAGCTATGACCAAATTTTGGTCATGCACATAGGCAATGATAATTATGTCATGACTGTTGAAAGCCATTTTAAGATACCATAGATTGCATGGCACATAACAAATTTAGAGATATTCAGAGTAAACACATGGAAAGATGTGCATCTTAAAATAGATGAAATATGTGATCACATATCTAATAATGCAGAATCAAGTTTTCCCTATTATTCTAGTCTCCTTTCAAAACAGTTATGCCTTCTCTCTTTTTTTTTACTTATGCCTTATTTCAATGAAGATGTCTGTTTCCTTCCATTTCATTACTATAGTTAGTATTCTTTTAAGTTTTTGTTGTCTATATATTTCTTTATTTTTTAATTCTTTGAAACATGAGAATGTGGTGTCCTTAAAATATTTTCTAATATGAATGCATCTTTAGAAATTTGAATAAGATTTGAATAAATGGAGATTAATACTCAATTGCTGACTGTGAAGAATACTGTAACAAAGTCAGTTTCCAGTAAATTAACTTAGGAGTTCAGTGAAATCCAAACATAACAAGCTAATTGTATCCTGGAAGAAATACTGTATAAAAGTAGCCCCTTTTTTTAAGTAAAAAGGAAAAATTTCTCTAAAAGATATAGAATATTCTGTAAGAATACATTAATGATAATAGTATAAGTTGGCACTGGCAGAGAAAAGTAAAATTAATAGGACAGAAAAGAGGGGGCAAACCCACACATTTATGTAGAAATATAGATTAAAAGTGGCATTGCAAACTAGTGAGGGGGAATGGTAAATTCTGTAAACAGCACTGAAGCAAATCAAAACAATGTAGGGTCTTACACGGTCCAAAATTTAAGAAATATAAATAACAAAACACAAAAACAATCCCATTTTAGTATTTAGAGAAAGTGAAACTGAATTTTTTTGTAATTGGATGTAGCAATTTTATTTTAAAAAGATGTGAAACCTGGAAGAATTTAAGAAAAAAATCAAAGGTATTTTAAGAATATATGACATAAAAGACTTTATATACGAAGTTTGGGGTTAAATCATACATTGATCTAGACAACATACATAAAAATAGAATAACTAATTTCCCAAATATATCTAAAATATATAAAGTAAGTATGTAATATAATGAGCAACTCAATTTTATATAATGAGATTTTGCAATTAAAAATTCATAAAAAACCCAAATTACAATATTGTCATACTAAGAACAAAAGATACATTTGTATGGAGATTATCATAATATGTATGTTTTAACGCAGGCAATAAAATATGCAAATTATAACTCTACTTTTGAAAATTTCACATATTTTTATGAGATATGTCATAGTAGCCATGGCTTATGTCTGGGAAGTAGGAATATAAATGACTTCATTTTTTATTTTCTTTCAGGAAGTAGTTTCTGAATTTCCAACAACAAACATATCAACTGTCACCCAAAATAAAAAAGCTTCGTAAATGTACTATGGATGTTACTTTTTTCTTCTTCCAACTTTTACCTGTTTTCCTAATATACTTTATGAACATATGTATTTCTCAGGATAAGCTAGGTTATCCTGCAATAAAAATAAACCCAAAATTTTCAGCAACTTAACACATTAAATTCATACCTGATGTCTATTTTTAGCTTCTTGGCCATCCACTAGTCACATGGAACTGCATGTAAGGGAACTAGGAAAAGGGGTGAGATCATATTTATTCCATAATTGGTCAGTGTCTCCACCACCATCTGTCCTTCTGGTCAATAAACATGCTTTTGTTAATATCTTTCCACTCACAGAACACACTCAGCCTTTCCCAAACAAGACAACTCAGTGTCAACAGTCAGTCACTTCACCCAGTTCAAAGGGCAAACCATACTCCAATTTCTCCCTCCTTTTGGGCCAGGTATCTATCAACTAAAAAGAAGGTGTTTTTTTTTTTCCCCTTAAGATTTATTTATTTATTGGGAAGAGAGAGAACCCCAAGCAGGCTCCCTGCTGAGAATGGAGGTGGGATATGGGTGGGGCTTGATCCAGGAACCTGAGTTTATGACTTGAGCCAACATCAAGAGTAGGAAGCACAACCTACTGAGCCACCCAGGCACCCCATCAACTAAAAAGAAAGTTATCTGCTCCCCCTTCACCCAATAAAACTGGTGGAACAGAAACAGGATAACCTCAGTAAAATCTCTCACCAGAAAGGGAAGAATGGAGATAAGCCTGCACTGGTCAATAGCAATTTTGAAATCCTGCTGGCCTCCCTATCCTCCATGCACTTTAGTAGACCCTGATTCAGCTGTCAAGGAGAAAGTCCCTTGACCATTGTTACTTACGGCTTTCCTTTTTTAGTTGCTTCCTATTTATGGAAGTTTGGGATCCCAATGATGGTTAGGTCTTGAACAATCACAAATATTTTTTGGTCCAAACTCTTGGTTATTATAAAAGTAAAACTATTTTTTGAATAATTTATTTATTTAAAGTAATCTCTATACCCAGCATTGGGCTCGAATTCACGACCCCGAGATCAAGAGTCACATGCTCTACTGACAGAACGAGCCCAAAGCAAAACTCTCTTAAAAATTCAATATACAAAACAAACAAACAAACAAACAAAAAAACCCAATATACTTACCCTACATTTGCTTGAAGTCACATCAATGTGCATTTCCTTGCTTTCTCCGCCCCCTCTATCCTTCTCTTACTTGACTTAATGGTGAATACCTTAAGGCTATCATAACAGTAGATATGAAGGTCAAACCCTTACTCTAATCTTTGCCCTGAGTCATTTCAACCAGCTTCCCATTTTAAATTTGTTGACAAGAGCCTCCCTAAATGCTATATCTTATGGGTTGGTGTTTAGAATCAGTGACTTTGCCAATCCTACAAGGGACTGAATTTCTGGATTTTCATTATTCCTTTTCCCTCCCACTTATATCCGAGCCAATTTTTTCAAAATCTCATTCACCTAGTACTACCAAATTTTACCAAATGTTCTTCCACAGGATAATATGGAACAATCTTTCCAGCCTGTGCGTGTGTGTGTGTGTGTGTGTGTGTGTGTGTGTGTGTGTGTGTTTATGTGTGTGTGTGTTTTGAGACAGAAAGAGAAGGGAGGTGGTGTGGAGGGATAGAGGGAGAAGGAAAGAATCTTAAGCAGGATCCACACTCAGTGCAGAGTCCAAGGCAGGGGTCTAACTCTCAAGCCTGGGATCATGACCTGAGCTGAAATCAAGAGTCAGACATTTAACCGACTGAGTCACCCCGGTGCCCCGTATACTTTTCCACCCTCGCTTCCTACTGCCCAAATTATTAAGCTAATGCCAGACATTTTGGTGTTTGTTTTTCTCTTTTCATTTCTATGGCAACCCTCACTTCTAGTACCAATATTTGTATTGGTAAATGTAACAAATGAAACTGAAGTAATAAACAAATCCGGAAGCCCCAGTGGCTTAACATAGCAAAGATGTATTTTTCACAAGTGTATATTCTGTTGCTTATTGGTGACTCCCTTGGTTAGCAGGTGTCTGTTAAGAAATTTCACTTTGAATCTTATCACGAGGTTTCCAATTTACTGCAGAGGGGGAAGAAAGAGCCACAGAGTAACATAGTCAAGACTCATCACATGGTCATGGTCAAGTGAAAGGGAGCTGGGAATCATGAGGAAACACATGGGTATTTGGTGAGTATTAAATGTCTCTGTCAGTATGTAATACAAGTATTGAATACTATATTGAAAAATAAAAATCCATTTTATGCAGGTTATTTCTGCTCCTCCCAAAAGGAAAAAAAATAGAAGTTATTTTTCAGAACTTATAGCATGGAAGGAGAAAAAGTTAAAAGGATATATTCCAAGTTGATAAAAATAGTATGGGGCACCTGGGTGGCTCAGTGGGTTAAAGCCTCTGCCTTTGGCTCAGGTCATGATCCCAGGGTCCTGGGATTGAGTCCTGCATGGGGCTGTCAGCTCAGCAGGGAGCCTGCTTCCTCCTCTCTCTCTGCCTGCCTCTCAGCCTACTTGTGCTCTCTGTGTCAAATAAATAAATAAAATCTTAAAAAAGAAAAAATAAAAATAAAAATAAATAAATAATAAAAATAGTATAATACTTTATATTCAGAGAAATATGTTCATGTTTTATTTATATGCCTAAGATATTAAGCATAATTTACAACCTTACAGGACATATATTTACACACCTTCACCTTATCGATAGCATAAACACTTATATTTGGAAATATTAACAAAAATAATATTTAAAATTGTTACAATTTTAATCTTAATTTTCTCACAAAATACTTGTAACTTATGAAAATAAAGCTGAAAACTGCAAAGAAAATAACAATAAAAATCCTGCCTCCCAGTAACAACCATTGTTAACATTTATACTTTTTTCCTTAAATTTTCACATTCATAGTTTACATTATAACTGTAATATTTTAATATATTTGATATCTTTTCATTTTCTAAATATTTAATATAGTATTTTCCCATACTATTCAAAATCATCTGTAAACATCATTTAATAGCTATTCAGTCAACCTCACGGATGTGCTGTGATTTATATAATTATATCCTGTTTCTTGGACATTCAGGTTTCTTTCCAGTTTTACAGCTAAATTACAGTTATAGGAAATGAGTATTTGTACATAAATCTTTGGACTTCTGAGTGTTTCATTAGTATAGATTCCGAAGAGTATAATTACTTGATCAAAGGCTATATAAATTCAGAAGCTATGAATATTAGAAAATTTATTTCTAGAAATGTACAAATTTGCATTCCCACCATTGGTATACTAACATTTCTATCTTGCCGAACTTTTATTAGCCCTGATATACATGCTTACATACATGTATATACACATATTATATGTCTTTGCCAATTTGGGAGAACTAAAAATACTCTTTTTGCTTTACTATTGCATGTTATTTCTTGAAGTAATTGTTTTTATTTAATTGAAGAATAATTTGCATTAAATAAAATGAGTAGATTTTAAGGTTATAGCTTGATAAGTTTTGACAAATGTGTACAACAGACTAACCACCACCCCAAAAGAGACGGAGAATATTTGATCATTCCAGAAAGTTCTCTTGTGCACATTTTGTCAATGCTCCCTCATAAGCAGACATTATTCTGATTTTAGTTTTTAAAAATCAACTTTATCAAAGTTGATACCAAAATGCAGCTATGTTCAGTGTGCACATCAATGAGCTCTAACGAATGTACACACATGTGTAACTAACATCCTACTGAAGATAACGAATATTTCCATTACCTCAGAAATTTCTTTCTTTTGTAGTCAGTCCCCTCTATCCCTGACCTTAGACAACCATTGATCTGCTTTCTGTGGCTACAGATTAATTTTGCCTATTTTTGAATTTTTCATAAATGGACTAGTAATATACTCTATACTCTTGTTTCTGGCCATATTACTCTGTGCCCCAATTTTTGAGATTTATCTATGTTGTCTCATGCAGCAGTAGGTTATTGTTCTTTACTGTTGAGTACTGTTATATTGTGTGGATACACTTTTTCACCTGCTGGTGAACTTCGGGTTGCTTCCAGTTTGACACTATTCTAATTACAGCTGCCATGAGCATTCCTGTACAAGAATTTACAAGGGCATATCTTTTATTTTATTGGATAAATATCCAGGGATGGAATTGAGGTATCATATAGTAGGTATATGCTTAACTTGAACGTTAACTGCAAAATCAACCTCCAAAGTGCTTACCCATTCTGACTACCATGGACGAGACTTTCATTTGCCCCACTTTTTGCTCACATGTGATATTGTCCATCTTTTTTTTTCCTTTAATTTGGTCATCCTGCTGGGGCTGTAGTGGTATTTTACCATTTTTTGGTGCTTTTTGTAACCCAAGAAATCTTCTTTTACTCCAGGTGAACAGGTAGTTTCTTCTTTGTTGTCTTCTAGAAATGTTGTAGATTTAGCTTTTACAGCTAGGGCCATGGTGTGCTTTGCATTAATTTTTGTGTATACTGTGAATTAAGGGACAAGACTGATTTTTTTCCCCCTTAAATGGGCATCCAGTTGTTTCAGCATTATTAGTTTAAAAAGACTTTGTTTTCGCAATGGAAATGCTTTGGTACTTTTACTGAAATTCAATTAACCCTCTATTAAGAAATTTATTTCTGTAGTCTTTACTTTGTTTCTTTGGTTTGTATGTCTGTCCTTGCATCAGTACCATGTGGAATTGATTCAGTAATATCTTTGGAGGTGTTCTGGGTGATGGTCCATTTAAAAGCCCCGAATAACTACTGAGAAGGAATTTCCCAAGATACAAAGAAATGTATATTTAGGATACTTGCTGTGTGGTGGCCTTTTTTGGGTTGTTTTTTGTTTGTTTTTACCACCTAGTAAGAAGCTAACGTGGTTCACTTTTGTTGTTGTTGTTGTTGTTATGTGGTTCACTGTTACTAAAGGCCTGCATTATTTAAGAACTGGAAGGACTCTCAAATAATTGTTATTCTGTATTTCTTGAACTGATGTTTGCATAGCCTAGGTAGCATTTGTTTTCCCATAATCATACTTCTTCCATCATTTAAAAAACTGTTTACTTTATTATCAGCTGTAGTATTATATATTTAATATTTTATATAATCTCTTTTAAAACTTAAATATTTTAAGAACGTAAACATTAAACAACATTTTAATTATTACAGAAATGGGAAACATTTTTTATATGTATTTTCAATATGGATAATTATTGAAATAACATAATGTTATCCTGGTACAATCAAAATCACCTCACGAAGAACTCCGAGTATGATAGTCTGAGAACAACGTGAGGCCTATCACACTGCCGTCGGCCTTTTAGGGAGATTTCTACAGAAACGTGAGCTATATTGTCTATACTCAGTAAGTTTCATTATTAGGTGACAAAGATTCCGAGTATTTATAATATGACTTATGTGTCATAACTTTTCAATATTAGAATTTGAGTCTCCTTATTCCAAGTCCACTATGTTGTCAATTATATTACTATGTGTAGAATGCCCTTTTCCCCTTCATTTACTTTTTGAAACATGTGTATTCAAAATTTAGTTAGCCCAGTTTTTATGAGAATGTGGAAAAGGCCCAAATGGAAAGTCAAGTTATGCTTTTGAATTTCGTGAATTTATTATCCTCAGAAAAACCCCAATTTTTTGGTTTGTTTAAATTATATCTCAGGAAGCAATAAAATAAAACTTGAAATTTTGTAAATGGGAGAGATAAATTTTCAATTTAATTATTAAATTTTTCCTATTTAGTTTATAATTTATCCTTTTTTCCTGAATGTAATAAATACGATTAAGGACTATTCATCCTCTGAATATAATAATATGCTACACATTTTTCAAAAGAAAGTAGAACTTTCAAAGGATCTAATCCTTACGAAAGAAGAGAGAATAAGGGGTGCTTTTTAAAAAAGATTTTATTTTTAAGTAATCTCTACACTCAGTGTGGAATAAGAGGTGATTTTAGCTATTTTCCCTGAAATTTTTCCACATGTGCTTAAATAAGCATTTAATAGCAATTAAAATTGTTAGATGTTCCCGCTTTGTTGCCTTTGGCAATGAAGAATGAGTAAGCTTACAAAATGCTATTCAGGAGAGTGTTTAACTGTTGAAATTCGAACTTAATATAAAGGAGCTGCAGTGTGGGCTTGTTGATCGATAAAAATACTCTTCATTTCCAAAATTCAAAGAGGTCCACACTTCTGCACCCCACTGTACAGAAATAGCACATTGAGCTAAGGCACCTGCCATTTGATCCAGAAGTACTTGACTCCATTCATTCGTTCATTCATTCACTCACTCATTCTTCATTGGGGCAATCACAGTCTCTATGGTAGCTGAATCACTTTGTGAATGGCTTTTATTTTGAATCATTTTATGCATTAAGCACAGCTATGATATTGATCTTTATGTATTTTTAATGAGAGGAATAAGCCACTGGGGGCTTACCCCACTCAAACGTATCTTAGCATGTCCAACAATTTTTATGCTTTATTTCTCCAGATCTAATCCTCCACCTTCCAAAAAAAATTGTGACTGCCATGTGAAATTATCACCTAAACGAAAGAAATGAGAAGTTAACTACAGACTGGAGTCGTTAAGACATTGATAATTTTCAGGGCGCCTGGGTGGCTCAGTGGGTTAAAGCCTCTGCCTTCGGCTCAGGTGATGGTCCCAGGATCCTGGGATCGAGGCCCACATTAGGCTCTCTGCTCAGCGGAGAGCCTGCTTCCTCCTCTCTCCTCTCTCTCTGCCTGCCTCTCTGCCTACTTGTAATCTCTCTCTGTGTGTGTCAAATAAATAAATAAAATCTTTAAAAAAAAAAAAGACATTGATAATTTTCGTTCATGGGGAACAATTTTTCTATAATCCTTACCTTACAATGTTGAAAATGTTGACTTTTTTTTGGTGAAAGAAAATAAAACCCACAAATGTTAAGATTTAAAATTCGAATGATTTCATTATTTTAGAAACTGTATTTTTTCATTTTTTATTTTTTCCTTTTAATTGAAACTTAAATATTATTTTTTCTTTAAAGTAATAAAGAGGAATTTTTATGTGGGCCTCTCTAAGAAAAAATAAAATAAAGCAGCATAGAGCATCATGTAACTGTGTAATAAAATGATCAATTAATGTGCAGGTAAAAGTTACTGAACTATGAATGGTTGTTCTTATTACAATCCATGGGCATAATAGGCTTTATTGAACTTTCCGTCTATTTTCTCTCATGTCAGCAATTTAAAATGAAATTATTCCTCAAGGTAGTTTCTGGAATTGTTTCTTTCTAAATATATCTCAGAATTTAAAAGATTCTGAAAGTGCTGTACCTTCTCAATTCCTGTGGTCCCTGTATGGTATGGTTGGGTCTTCATATCTCTTGGGGTGGTCTGATAGCTCCTTTACCTCTACAAATGGTCTCAATAATTATTTGTCATCCTCAGTATATATTCTACATTTATTGGGTGATAATAAGTATTGTGTTCAGTACTTTGCTAAATCATAGGGAATCCAAAGAATGAGACTGACAGATAGAAAGTCAAGGTTGAAGCACAAATTACATAAGAGACAGTTCTATAAACTGATCTTGCAGAGTTTTGCAACTTACTAGGTAGTCTCACATTCTCTATGTCAACTTTTCATCTTGATTTCTGCTAACCTCAAAGCAGCCTGAATGCATATTCCAAGAATAGCCTGAAGTAGTAGCCACAACATCGAAACTAAAAAAAAAATCTCTTTATTAAAAAGGAAATATATAGCTGCCCTTTAATATGAAAACCAAGTTTCTGGAAGATGGGCCTTGTTTATTCTGTGGCTTTAGAAGTAACTTTACCCCATACCATGATCCATCAGGGGCACCAATACTTCAGGTTGAGAAGCTTTAAAGGTGATTTACAAAAGATGAACTGCTATGAATATTTCATCAGAAGAGTTACAATTCAAAAGAAAAGGAGGAAATTAATCTTCCATGGTCACATTTGGGGAGTGAACATCAAGAAGCATACACCTTAATAATCCTTCATAGTTTGAAAAAGTATTAATCCAGGAAAATCAGAGATATAAAGAAAAGTCACAAATTGCTGAGACAATTTAGATTTAAGTATTCCCTCTTGAATTGACAGTTTGACCTTGGAAAAGTCATAACCTGTCTTAGTGCACCACTCTCTGTCTGCTAGAGTGAATGCATGGTCTCTGTGGTCTCTAGTTTTGCCATCTGATGATTCAAAACTGTGCTGAATTTCTTGTCACTTTACTGCACTCCACTTTGAATTAGTGAACACACTAGAGTGGCAATGATCCCTAAATGCCAACCTCCCCACCAGAAATGGCTTCAGCAGTGTAATTTTAAAACATGTTCTGACTGCCTGCAATTTTAAGGCAGCGACAAGGGGAAGGAACTAGCATTTATTGAGCTACTATAACGTGCTAGTTATTGCATATTCCACAATATGAAAAAAAGTGACTCAACACCGTTCCTTACAGACTATTTAGGAGCAAAGTCTATAGAATGGAATTACATAAGAAACATTTCAAAAAACTGGGAAGCAGCAAAGGACAAACTGAATCTCGAAAGTTAAAGTGATGGCCAGAGGGGGAAAGTCTTTCAGAGAAAGTGAATTTTGAGCCGAATCTGGGAGAAGATGATAGCTAGAAAGAAGGATGGAAAATTAGATGGGGAGGTGGGGGAAGTAATAAAAAAATGCAGTTGAAGTGAAGCTGCAGTTCAAGGATTTTGAATGAAGTAGTGGAATGAAGAAGTTGACAACATGGAGATGATAGTTTAGTCCTTTAAACCAGCCTACGTTGTGTAAATAACCTACTATGTTTGGAAGACACATAAGTCTATATTGAAAACCTACAAAGAGCAAAGTTCAGGATAGGCACCATGAAGGACAGAGCATCCAAAATACAACCCTGGTACCTAAGATGTCTCTGATCTAGTAGAAGACCAAGGCACGCAGACATTGACAGGTAACGAAACTAAACTTTCTAGAAAGAAGATATCAAAAGAAGACATGTCTTGATATTTCATGAGACATAACCAACTACAGAATTCGCATAGTGCTACTACAATTCAGAAAAGAAAGAGATCACTGAGCCAGCACTATGAGATTAAACAAGAAATAAACAGCATGATGTCTGACTACCAAGAACTTAGAACTTTTAAACATCTACTTCATCAACACTTAGTTAGAACTGTTCGACCCTTCCCTTTCCCCCCTCTACCCTTTTATTTCTGTTTTCCGTTAGCTGAGTGATGACGGCATTGCCATTTACATCCGCACTGAGCATCTATTCTCATCTTTTGCTGAAACATTGGGTTTAAATACATACAAAAGAGCAGCAGGAGACTTGAAAAAGACTGACTTTATATATATATTTTTTTCTTGTGTGAAAGTCTAAAAACAGAAACCAGGATAGAATCTAGGAAAGGGAAGGAGGGTGTAAGAGTCACTCTCTTCATCTTTAATGCATTAGGGCAAGACTCTGCATTGTCTTTGTCTGTGTGTGTGAGCAAACATACAGTCTTTCTCCTAAGTTCTCAGGGGCAGCAAAGATTGTTGCAGGGTTCAATTTTCAAGTGTAAAGACATGACCTCCAACCTTATTTTGAAATGTTTTCAGTAGGGCACCTGGGTGGCTCAGTGGGTTAAAGCCTCTGCCTTCAGCTCAGGTCATGATCCCAGGGTCCTGGGATCAAGGCCCGCATTGGGTTTCCTGTTCATTCGGGAGCCTGCTTCCACCTCTCTCTCTCTGCCTGCCTGTCTCCCTACTTGTGATCTCTCTCTCTCTCTCTCTCTCTGTCAAGTAAATTAAAAAAAAATTTTTTTTGAAATGCTTTTGCTAAACATGGATCACGTTATATTAAAGCTGGAAGGGATCTCAGAGATCCAAAACTACTCTTCCTTCTCTCTCTGTATGAATCCCAGAGATATTAAATGATTCGTTCCAGTCTCAAAATCAGTTGAGAATGAGCCTGTAGTGGAACTTTTTGATGCCCAGTATTTTGCTATTTCAATAAAATGAAGTGACAGCTTCTTCTTGGAATTTAGCACCAGGGAAGATTTTGATCTCACCCCAATGACTGAGATGCTTATGTATTCACCAAGCCCTTTACTTAACTCTGAGCTTAATTTAATGCTCAGGTGAGTAAATCACACTTCTTGTACAATAAATTGCTCTTTCCTTTATATAATTTCTTTTTGCTTTTCAGAGCTTGAACTCACGACCCTGAGATCAAGACCTGAGCTGAGACCAAAAGTCAGATTCTTAACTGACTAAGCCATTCAGGCATCCCTCCTTTATATAATTTCTGATTTTTCCGAGTATATTTTAGATTTCATTATAGAGTATTACATATTCATTAGGGAAAATCTGGAAAATATGTCAAACTATAAAGAAGCAATAAAAATTCTTAGAATCCCACCACTCATATTATGTTCGTCATTTGAACTAACTTTCTGTGTATGTCTTAATAGTGAAATGTCTTGTCTTGGATCATGATCTCAGGGTCCTGGGATCGAGCCCCGCACTGGGCTCTCTGCTCGGGGGAGGACCTGCTTCCCCCTCTCTCTCTGCCTGCCTCTCTGCCTACTTGTGATCTCTCTCTCTGTCAAATAAATAAAATCTTAAAAAAAATTAGTGAACTGCCTTGAAATAGTTTAAGAATTAAGAAGAGATTACAAATACGTTTGTTTTATTAAGTAGAAATTACATCACCTCATTTTTCACAAATAGTCACCTATCTGTTGATATGGATAGTCCATTCAGCTTAAAAAACATCCACAACCGGAGCCTTTTTAAAAAAAATATGGATGTCATGGAGAGATAGAAGCTCCAGTGTAGGACAGAGTCATGGAAGCTTACCTTGGACTTACTGTGAAAGGTTATAGAAGAAAGACTCTATAGCTTGAAATTTTTGTGACTTAAAGAAGGTATATTATTCTTATATATGTTAGAAAGTACCTGTTCAATAATTTGATCAGAGAAGTTTAGATCATATACAAACTCTTCCCTTCATTTTCTGCCTGTGAATGATCAATCTAACAAGAGATTGGATAGCAAAGGGAATTGTAATGAAAGAGTGGTGAAGTCAGTGTTGACACTTAATGTAGAGGAAGACCTGCTATAGAATAACTTCATTCATCTATTTATTCTTTCTTCACTCATCAGACATTTTTAAATACATCTTATGCCAGATAGCTTTCTTAAGATAATAAACCTTTAAAAGCTTGGTGGTGCAAGAGACAAAGACATAAACTAATAAACAGAAAGTAGTATGTGGGTGAAATGATTGAGATAATAATTGTGATAACTAACATTTATTCTTTCAACAAATATTTCCATGTCTGCAATGTGCCAGAGACCATGTTAGTCACCGAGAATACAATGTTGAGTAAATGGTGGTCACTGCCCTAGTCAATTTCTTTGTCTTTTCTTATTTATCCCGCACAATTGTTCTGTGAAATATATGTTATTATAATTCCCATGAGATTCAGAAGAGGTAAGTAACTCACTTAAAAGCATAGAAGTAAAACTAGGTCAGATTATATACAACTGATATACAACAGCTGCTGTGAAGGCAAAATGACTCCATTTTAAGGGGCATCCAAATTAGGCGGGAGTAGAACGTGGGCATGTGGGTGTTAGTCATGCTAAGGAGATTTAAAAAGTGCTTTCCAGGAAGTGAGGATAGTATGACCAAAGTCACAGTCTCTTGAAGAGCACTGCATGTTTTGGGGAACTTCTAGGAATTTTGTTTTGCTTGAACAAAAAATTTGAGTTTGATGAGAAATACATCATGAAGGGATAAGCTGAGCTCAGAACATAGACCTTTGACTTTACCTTCTAGGCAGCATGAAGAGTGACATGACGGATTACCTTTTAATGAGATCATGCTAGCTGGAATGTCAAGAATGACTTTGAGGTAGATAAAACTTTAGGTAAGGAAACCATTTAGGAGCTCATATTTTGCAGGAGTTCACACAAGACATGGAAAAGACTCAAACTAGGACATGGATTAGATGGAAAAATTAGAGATTCTTTAGGATATAGTTAGGAGATCAAAATAAGGGCCTGAAGATTTGATGGATATTGGGACTAAGATATAAGAAGGGGATGCCTGGGTGGCTCAGTTGATTGAGTGTCTGACTCTTGATTTCTGCTCAGGTCATGATTTCGGGGTCTTGGAATGGAGCCCTGTGTCAGGCTCTGCACTCAGCACAGAGTCTGCTTGTCCCTCTCCCTCTGCTGCTCACCCCTACCCCTGTTCTCTTTCTCAAATAAATAAATAAAAATAAAATCTTAAAAAAAAAAAGTAGGAAGAGGATGTCTCTCTGGGGCCTTACACAATGATGGACACAAAAGTTTGTGTGGGAGAAATATTCAAAGTATAATATAAAGTCCACAGCTGAATACTATCAGAAGCTTAGAGGAGAGACCTTGGCTTCATATAAATGTTTGAAAAATATTCTTATAGAGGAGATATTTCAGATATGACAGTAATTGAGATGAAAATGTTTAGTAATCTAGTTTATAGAATCTTGAAGAACACTGGAATGTGAAGACAAATTGAAGGAAAAGATTTTTTAATGAAAATTAAACAGGTAAGGGTCTTTTCTTTTCCATGATAAGAAAGTTTGCTGTCTTAGAAATTTACGGAGTAGAGAGTTTTAAGAAAGAATTAATTGGCAGAATCAAATGCAGAAAAAAAAATCAGGAATATATGGGCTGAAAATGTCCATTAGTTTGGAAAACTAGGGTCATCGATGACATCAATAGGAGACATCTTGGTAGAATGGCTGAAGAGAAATCCAGATTATAAAGGGTTGATGAGGAAATGAGGAGGTAAGAAAGTAGTTATGGTAATTATAGGCTAATGTTCAGGAAATTTGCATCTGAAGGAAATGTGAAAGATTCGTAGATCTAGGAAGGATATTTATTAGGATCAGGGAATCTGGAATATTTATGGGTTAAGAGAATAAACCAACAGAGAAATAAATATATAGGAGAGAAGGGCTTAACAAATGGAACACAGGTCTGGAAGTCAGCTATGCAAAATTATGGGGGGAGAACACTCCATCTTCTGGGAGAAAAGGAAAGATGGTAGGATGAATGAAGTTATCAAATCATGGGCAGGGGGTGCCTGGGTGGCTCAGTTGGTTAAGTGCCTGCCTTAGGTTAGGTCATGATCGCAGGGTCCTGGGATCAAGCCCCCTGTCAGGCTCCCTGCTGAGCAGGGAGTCTGCTCCTCCCTCTGCCTCTGCCCACAGCTCCCTTCGTGTGCTCTCCCTCTGTCAGATAAATAAACAAAAGCTTAAAAAATAAATAAAATAAAATCACTGACAGACGAGAGAGGATGAAATTGAGGGTGTTTACCATTAAGGTCTGATGAAATTAGGGCAGCAGCGTTTTGCATAAGGCCTGAGCAGAATGTTGAAAACTTTGGTAGGCACTAAAGGACATAAGGTTAAGTTTCCTGTGACAAAATATCTCCAAGGTAAGAGAAAGATAGTTAGATTTAATAAATAAAGCAAATATTAGCCCCAGTTTTCACTGTCCACCCTCCCAAAGAGGCTCACATTCATCTAATGTCAAAGTGGTCTGTCTGTGTGACTTGACTACTGTGAAAATTTATCAAGAGTTGAGGAAGCTATTAAATGAAACCTTGTACCTCTAGGAATCAGCTATCCAATTACTGCCCAAGGTCCTTTGTAGTGACCTAAGTTCCCAAGGAGACAGTCTATCCAGGACAGCCTAAAATAATAATAATATCCTATGTTTATAGAGCTCTTACTAGAATTTATACACCATTCTATGTGTTTCCTATTATTAACTCACTTAATTATCACAAAGTCCAAGGTAGGGTATTGGTATTATTTCTCTTTTGTAGATGAGGGTTTGTATGGTGCTTCCAAAGTTCTCCCTCTTATAGGTGAGGAAGACTATGTGCATAATTGGTCAATGAGTTTATCTAAATCACTCACACCAAATTAATATTTCCCCTGCTCTAAAATCACCACAGGGCCAGGTTCCAGGCAGCTATAGACCACCCTTGTAGCCTAAAGCCCACCACAACCATTCAAACTAGCCAATCTTAAACTCTGCCCTGCTTTGCCTTTCCCACATAAACCCCAGTAAAGGCTGTGGTTTAAGAGCTCCCCTCACTCCTGCTTCTGTTTTCTGACCAAAATCTGGTGTTTCATTTGTGACTCTGCCTAGTGAGTCATGTCTCTCATTTCTAGGGGAACTGTAAGTAACATTGAACTTCTCTTTCCATGGCATTGACTTCTCTGATGTCACCTTTATAAATTAAGACTGGGCACAAAAAAAATTGTACTTTACCACCCTTTTCAAATTCAGACAGTCATGTGACTCATTTTAACCATTAAGTTGTGGGCTGAAGTTTTAAAACACAGTGCATGTTCTGTCAGATTAGCTTTTTCTTATCAAGGAAAACATTTTGAGCAGAGCTTCCATAAATCTGGACCCTAGTAATGAGCAGAGGTACTTGCCAAGTCATGTAGGCAATGCAGAGTGAGGAAGAAATAGCATTGCTGTAATAAGCTACTGAGATTTTACATTTTTATTGAAGCATAATCTAGATTATCCTGACTGCAATCATAACTTTGGAGGTTTTTGCCAGAATATTCCAGTTTCTATACACATTGAGTATATTTTTGGGAACAGGAGTCAGTAACCATACCGCCAGAATCCAGTTTAGTTGGACAACACAGCAGGACAACTCAGGAGCATTAGTAAAGGAAATGAATGAACTTGATTTTCCTTGTGAGCTTCTCGAGTCACTTATATTTAGAAGGAAAAACTCAGAAGCCGTAGGTTGTGACGCGTTAATATATGAATGTGTTCTGAGTTAATAAGACTGTACATTGTAACAGTCAATGATATTTATTGTGTATAAAGAACTTTGAATTAGATGTTAGAAAACAACAAAAAAAGAAAAATAGATGATTGTAATAATCCCTTATATCCTATGCCATGCATTACAGGTTTCAAAGTTTTTTCACAAACATTTACTTCTACTCAGTGAAGAAGGTAGGGAAAGTATTATCCCAGTTTTATAGATGTGGACGTGTTAAGTCACAAAGACTAAATGACTTGCCCAAAGTAGTGACAAAGTCCCAAAGGGGATAAATGCTAGAGACAAAACTATAATACAATACTTCTGAGTAGACACTCTTTTTTTACCAGCCTATACATTAAAATAGCTCCTTCTTCTGAGGGCCAAAATTCTCGTTGCCAGAAAAAGTTTAACAGTGTTTTCAAAGCCTACAGTCAAATACACGAATATCAATGAAGATGAAGCATTTGTTTGTGCCACAATATTGAACGAATGCTATAATTACAAAATGAACATGAAGAAGACCTAAAACCATCAAACAGATATGGGGGGGGTGGTTTCTGAAGTCCCTTTTCAATCTTATCACAACTGAAAAGACAGCATGAAATGTTAAGATGTTGCTTCGGAACCTCAGGAGTTCCTCCTTAAAATCTTACATGGGTCCTGTATGTAGACGGCAAGGAGAGACAGAAGAAAAAGGCAGGCCACTCCAGCTTAGTAAGTGGCAGGTTTAACAAGCAAGGGAATTTACATACTAGGCTTATCTTGAGTAGACGTTGGCATATAACCACCAGAATCTCAGAAGTTTCCATAGAGGCCTTAGCTGTGGCTTAGAAACTTGCTTTCTCAAGTCTGTGTCCTTGAAAATGGCTCTAGGCCGTGGGAAAGGTAGGCAAAAAGCACTTTACAAGGATAGGGGAAGAGGCTAGGAGCCTCTGAAGGGAGACTAGCTCTGGGGTCAACCAGTGGTCACACCCTCTCCATGGCCTCCACCAACAGGAGAGAATAAACATGAAAGGAAACCGTAACAATTGCCATTTGTACATGACTTTAGTTCTCAAGTAATTTCAATGTATATTTTTACACCTGTGTCTTAACATTTTCCCTATAAAGAATTATTGACTTGAGCCCAGATCTTGTACCCCCAAATCCTAAACTCTTATGGAAATATTTAGAATAGGTGAAATTAGATTTTTACTTATTTTTAAATATTTTATTTGTTTATTTGACAGAGAGAGAGATCACAAGTAGGCTGAGAGGCAGACAGAGAGGAGGAAGCAGGCTCCCTGCTCATCGGCAGGGAGCCCGATACGGGCCTTGATCCCAGGACCCTGAGATCATGACCTGAGCTGAAGGCAGAGGCTTTAACCCACTGAGCCACCCAGGCGCCCAAAATTAGATTTTTAAATCAAATTTTGGAATACCATTGTAAGGCAACCTCCTTTGAAACGCGAAATACTCACAATGATGTGGAGATTTTAACACATGGACCTCTGTTCCCTCCCATCGAATCTGGATTCTATGACTGCTTTAGTTCTAGCAGTTTCTGGACCAGGCCTTAAGAAACTGGTAGCTCCTAATTCCTATCTCTTTGTCACTCAGAGAAGGCCTGGATCCCAAGACCAGAGTGGTGATGACGGTCTTAAGAAAGACTCCTTTTCTGTTGCCTGGGTGGCTCAGTCGATTAAGCGTCAGCCTGTGTTTCAGGTCACAATCCCCGGGTCCTGACATCAAGAGGAGCCCCATGTCTGGCTCCCTGCTTAATGGGGAGTCTGCTTCACTCTCTCCCCCTATCCCTCTCCACCCGAGTACTCGTGCTCTCTCTCACTCTCAAATGAATAAATTCTCTTTCTCTCAAATGAATAAATAAAATCTTAAAAAAAAAAAAGGAAAAGAAAGACTCCTTCTTGGTGGGAATATAAGCATGTAAGAGGCGGTCAAAGCCATCACTACAGACAATTGTTTTTAATAGGATCTCAGGCTTGGATATTTTAGGGCGGGAATCTTGTCACGTCCAGCAGTCCCTCACACAGTTGGTACTGGAGATGCGACTAAGACACTGAGTGATAAATGCTGGGCTTCTTTTGCCGTAAAACCTAGACTGTCTTTTGGGGTTGCCATTCTTAAGCCCCTCTCCTTGCTTGTTTCTTGCAAGTGATTTCATGCATTTGGCAAAGTACATCGAGCCCACGAGGCAACAGTTTTTACACGCAGACACACACAGCCCTACAGTGCAAATTTTATGAACCTGAATCCTGGTTTACACCTAATGTATTTCATGCTGAACTTCAAGCCACTAGATGAGAGGCGGTTTTCGGGCTTTTACAGCCAACAGCAGCAGCCTGGGTTTTCTAGGACGCAGTGCACCGCCCAAACAGAAGCAGGGGCTCCCTCTTCTTTCTCTCCCCACTTGGCCCGAGAGAGAGCCAACAGAGCCACCCGCAGTTGTCTCCGCGCGCCGCGTGGGGGACACCGCCCACGTGAGCTCCGTTTCCGCACAGCGCAGCTGGCTCCGGACGGAAGGGCTGGGGGGAGGGCGGGAGCCGCCGAGGGGGCCGGCGAGGAGTCCAGCTGGGCGGGAGACACCCCCGCGCCCAAGGCCTGACCTGCGGGCCTGCTGCCCTGCGCCGCCTCCTCAGGAATCCCCTCCTCGGCCCCGCGCCCCCGCTGGCTGCACGCGGCGGCCGGATCTTCTTGAATTTCAACACAAAGGGAATCCTCGGCCGCAGGAAGTGCATCACGTAGAAAGAGGGACTGGGGGCGGGGAGAGGGGGATGCTTCCCTCGCGCTCTACACCCCCGCCCTCCCGGAGCCCTGGGCAGCCGTGACGAAACCCTCAGGGTCTCCCCTTCGCCCCAGCAGCCGGGAGAATTCAAACTAGGAGCCCCTCTGCTCCCCCCCGCTCCCCGCAGCCCCGCGACCGACAGTAGTGGGGGGCGAGCGCGCTGGACTCCCGCCACGCCCGAGCTCCCAGGCGGCGGGGACCCGCTGCCCCTCGCCGAGGCTCACACACCTGTTCGCTTCCCCCCTCCTTTCCTTCCGGGTGCGCCAGCACCTGGGCTCACGTTTGTTTTTCTACTTCTCCTTGCACGTCTCCTTCCCTTGCACGGTTTTCTGTAGAATCCCCGCGCGGGTGTCCCCCTCCACGTCCCGTAGGGCTGCGCCCTGGGCTTGGGCCAGGCTTTCCTTGGTAGAATGTTGGCAGAGTGGGAGGCCCCGCGTGAGCAAAGGGAGCCGGGCAGGGAGAGACCGCTTTCGTTTTCCATGACACCTGCCGTCCCAGGGACTCGGCCAGGCTTTCCCCCCGGAGGTTCCAGTCTCGGAGGAAGCCTCGCCGTTGTGCGGGGGTTCGGGGTCGTCGGGTGGTGGAGAGGAGGCGGGCTAGGCTAATGGGTGTTGAAGCTATTTTTGACAAGGCCACCTTGCTGGGATTACTTACACTGTATTTTCCAAATCAAAAAAACCCGAAACTTTTCTAGGAATGTCTTATTTACATTTCGCCAGAGGGTGAGAGGCCATCCGTTGTCCATTAAAAAACAAAACAAAACAAAAACAAAAAAAAAACAAAACCTCTTAAAATTTTCTCTTACTTTAGAATGGCTTGGAAGGCCAATGACACTTTGGAGCGAGGGGCTGAAACACCCTTTTTTGAGCCCAGGAAGGAGAGGTGGAAAAACCCGGGCGCTCTGGACTAGTTTTCAGGCTGAAAGACCCGGGTGACTGGGGCAGGGGCCGCGCAACTAACTCGAAGCTGCCCTGCTCCCTTCTGGGGGCGCTGGCAGTGTCAGGTGCGCCGGAAGAGGGCCCCCTCCCCCGGGGCGCCCGGCGGCTCAGCTCCCTCGGACACCACTGGGGGTGACTGCCCCCTCCCGAGCTCCTGGCCGAGGCCGGGTACCTGCCCCAACCTGTCTCCTCCCCTTCTCCAGTACCACACCCACGGGACTCCGGTCTCCCCGGGAGAGGGACGGAGCGGGAACAAAGGGGTCTTTGTTCACTGGCTCCTGGGGGGTGGGAGTCGCGCTCGCGCGCGTTTCTCTGCGCCCCTTGGAAACGGGGAGGCTCGGCGCCGCACGGCCTCGCCCTGCAGCGAGCGCCGTCCTCTCCGACCCCAGCGCCTGAGGTCAGGGCGCGGCGCCCCGGGCCCCCGCCGGCTCTTCCCGGGCGGGCGCGGTGGGGGGCGAGGCTGCGCTCGGCGGGAACTGCTGCCGGGGGAAGGACGGTGCGAGGGGGGGCGCGGTTCGGCAGCTGGCGGAGGTGGAGGGGGCCGGAGAGGGAGCCTGCGCCGGGCTGAGCCTGGAGGTGCGGGGCGGGCTAGCCGAGCGCTCGCCCAGAGGCTCCAGCCGGAGCAGCGGCGGCTGGAACGCGCTCCCCCTCTCCTTCCATCCTCCTCCCCCTGATCGGCCCCAGCACCGCGCCAGGTTTCCCTCCGCTGCCGTCAGCACGCTCCCCTTCTCCCTTCTTGGCGCTTTCCTCTTGAGCCAGCCTTCTGGACAAACTTTGATGGAGAATTTCACACCACGCTGGAAAAATGCCGGTTATGAAAGGATTACTGGCGCCCCAGAACACCTTCCTCGACACCATCGCCACCCGTTTTGACGGAACACGTAAGTCTTGCACTTCGACGAGTTGTATGATATTTTCCGAGAATGATTTTTCACGTGTAAATTACTTTCTCTCCCAACCTTCTTTTTTCCACCAGCGGAGTGAAATTCCTTCCGTTTTTTGCAAAGGTGTCTTTTGTGCGGAGAAATTTCCTTCCACCCAAGGTTCGGTGTAGTATTAACACTTTGGATTGGTGTAGTTGGCCCCCTTGACTTTCTGGGTTTGTGAGAGCTAGAAAACAGCCTGAAGAAAGACTGACTCCCGTGTTCGGTGTGGGACCCGTGTTTTGGTACCTCTTTAGGAAATTAAAAAAAAATATTATGAGGTGAAAGTGGGAATGTCCATGTTAGTGAATTACCACTAGGCACCTTATCTTACTAGAGTTTCAAAGCTGTCTAGATTATAGGGTGAGTTTGGAATGTTATGCTTCTATGGACCATCCTTCCTTGAGGTCTCTTTCGGATAGGCATGATTTCCCATCAGAGTTTAAGAAATGCAAACTGGAATCAGGATTGCCAAGCTTTCTGTAGAATTCTAAGCGTTACGAGTTTATCAGAATCATGATTCCTGCTTTTGAGTTGGAATAGTGTACCTGTCAATACTGAAATTATCTTGACACTCTAGGAGAGACTGTTGGGGAGGAAAGAGCTGGGCTTTATAAAGGCTGATCATATGAGAAAGTTTGGACATATTTTTGGGGGGGCAAGTATTATTGGACGTTTAGCTTGTTTCAGCTATAGTTGAAAACCAGGATACGGTGTTGTGTGGATGCTTGGAGGTTGTTCCTAATCACCTGCAAGTCGTTCTCTTTCAGGACCACGGTCAGGTCCCCGTTCCTTCCCAGGCTTCTCAGGCTTCTACATGAGCCTGTCGGTCTTTCCAACAGGCTCAGGAGTATGTACTTTCACCCCTAACAAATGCTCTCAGTTGGTTTCACTATGAACATCTCCACCTTCCTCCTAGCTTATGTTGCTTCTGTGTGCTATCCTTCCTTTTTCTGCCTCTTACACAAAACTTTTCTGTGGTTCAAGTATAATTATTTTTTACTATGATGGTGTACTTCATGGAGCTGACATAAGAGAGCACGTCTAATTCTATTTCCACTCCAGTAGTCTATATACACATTCCTATTATGGTAGGAAAAAAGTCCTGGACTTTGTGCTTTAGGGATAGTTGGAAAAGTTTACATGGTAGGGAAATGAAGAATTTGCTTGTTTTTGTTCAACTTTTATTTTTGATGTCCACCCTCCTCAGGATAAGAGGTGTGAATATTCTTACAGTGTTTTTAACTTTTACTCTAGCCATTCCCCTTTTATAGTCTACATGTGTCAGGCAGTATTGAGGAAGTGCAGGGCAGTGTGTGTTCTTTGGATCATAAGAGAGATAGTGTAATAAAAACTTATAGTCCCTGCCATTGCCATTACCTCCACCACCCAAACAGCACACAAAATCACCACTGCTTTCTTTAGCCATGTGTGAATGTGGGTACTACCTTAGAAACTGGTTAGTTTCATGTGTATGTTTCTTCTTGAAGTTGCAAATTTAAACCCCAAAGGTTCTCAACATGGATTCCAAAACCATCTATTGGTAAATGGTAGTTACTTATCTCATCCTCATTTAAAGTTGAATGGAGTGCAAAGTGTAGTGAATCTTCCCAGCATAGCTCTGAGAATTACTGCAGCCATATATTTAGATATCAGTTACTAATGAGAGGGGCTTTGGAGCATCAGAATGAGATACCTTTGTCTCTTTATATCACTATAACATTTGATGAGCAGAGGGCATGTAGATGGGTGTACTAGTGAATAGCTCCTTAAAAAACCCCCACAAAAACCAAAAACCTAACCATTAATGTTAATAAAATGGAAGATTAGAAATTTTAGAATCTTATTTGGGAAATCCATTGTTACCTACCAGCATTTAGAAAACAGAAACCAAAGACAAAGACTAAAACCTAACACTGTTGGAGAATATGCTTGGCCTGTGCTCTGCAGGGTTTGGGGAATTCCTGTAGGGAACCACTTTGTTTGAAATCAGTCTGAAAATCAGTGAAATAAATCGCAAAATGAGGAATAACATAAAGGTTTACTTGGCAAGACTTTTTTTGTTTGTTTTGTTTATAACATCTAATGAATATCCCTCCTCTCCCAAAAACCCACTCCAGGAAAGAAGATTGTATTTTCTCATTTACTTCTTTTTTTGAATTGCAGGATGACTTGAATAATCTGAAACTCAAAAAATACTTTAAAGAAATTTTCAGCTTCACATTTTTCTGTATCTAAAATCATGGACATACCATTTCCCTGGCTAAGTATTTTATCTTATTGTGTTATCTTTTCTGTGTTTACACAATTTTAAGTATAATTACTACCCTGAAACTCTTCCTATGATCATCCTTCTTTCTCTTGATTTTTCTCTTTTGCAAGACAAAACTATTTGCAAGTTTTAAATTTGCCAAATTGCCACCTGCTCAAAAAAAAATCTATGGAAAGTGAATGATGTTATTATACTCAAAATATAATATGTTTATTTGGTACATTGCCTTATTTGTTAGGTATACTTTTATAGTCACCTTAGTTTCTTATTTTACATTATATTGGGTAATCCTGATGAAAAAATAAGAGAACAAACAGTAGCCCTGGTAAACCACCTTGCTAACTTAACCACCATGCAATGTAATTAGTCTTACTGACTTAATAGTATAATGGAAAATAATAAAACTTAAAACATCATTCAGAATTTTTCCCAGGGAAAAAAATAAGTATACGACAATAAAAGCTTATAATAGTCTTACTAATTTATCAGTTGACCTATTATCACAGGACAACATAAAAGAAGTTAATAATATATTTTATCACCTGATGACACTTAATTGTTTTATATAATAATTATTCCTTTTAATATTTAAGAAGTGAGCTCTTTGTCAGGATTGAAACATAGTTGTGGACCATTAATCAGAATTTTTTTTCATATCCAATATAACTTTTTAAAAACTATTGGAAAATAGAAATCTTTTTATATAAAACTACCCTAAAATACATTTACTTCTGATATATGTTCTCCTGGTTTGCATTTAATTGAAGTGCAGTGAGACTGAGAAAAACTAAGAACCTTGCAAACATTGAATATGTATACCCTATTTAGGAGGAAAAAGTAACGCCAATGAATTTTTTTTTTAACTCATTACATGTAGCCATACTTCTCACTGGAAACAATCTAAGACAGATGGACAGACAGACAGACAGATAGACACACACACACACACAGTGTTACCATCATGACCTGTATCTAGTTTACTTTTCCTACATGTTTTGTTTATATGTCTTTTCTGAGTAGACTTTTTTTTTAAAGATTTTATTTATTTATTTGACAGAGAGAGAGAGAGATCACAAGTAGGCAGAGAGGCAGGCAGAGAGAGAGGAGGAAGCAGGCTCCCTGCTGAGCAGGGATCCAGACTCTGGGCTTCATCCCGGGACCCTGAGATCATGACCTGAGCTGAAGGCAGAGGCTTTAACCCACTGAGCCACCCAGGCGCCCCCTCTGAGTAGACTTTTGTGTTAAGCACATAAATATTAATCTGGACAAAGAGAAAGTATAGTAGAGAACACATAAGTATATATTTTTAAAAATAGTTTTTAGTCTAAATATTTGTCATGGGGTACCATTTGAGAAAAACACATTTCTTTCTTCCTTTTTTTTTTTTTTGGAAGATATAAAACTTTCAGAGTTAAGTGTCCATTTTTAAACATAATGGTATATTAGCCTACATTTTCATATTTTCATAGCTGTATATTTGGCTACATTTTCTTTTCTTTTCTTTTCTTTTTTGTTTTTTTGCCTGCATTTTCCAGGCCTATCACAATTTGGCCAGAATGCTTCTCCTTTGGGATTAGTGAGACGAGATTTAAGCTTTAAAGGAAGTTTGTAGCCCAGTGGACTCTATCAAGGAGATTCCAGTCAAAGTTGTCAGAATAACAGTAGCTTAGGAACTCATTCATATTTGCATATATTTTATGTGCTCCTGTATAGCCTATTTAAAATGGTCCAAGGAAATTTGTTAAAATTGAAAAACTTCCTTTACAGAGGCAACTTCAGTGGTTTTTCTTTTCATCTTTCCTTTCTTCTTTTTTTCTCCATCTTTCCTTTCATGCTTTCATCAAGGAACACAGAGCTCTTAACATTGCAGCCACAGAGAGAAGGGTAATGAACCCAGTGCTATAAGAAGGGGGAAGAATAAGGTGGGACAGTGGAGATCTTCCTGAGTCTTTGCTGGATTGTAGTTTTGAGAATACCAGCAAAGGCATTTAGCCAGTAAAAAAGAATGGGCTCCATTATGTATGGGTCTGTCTATAAAAGGCTATTACATGAAAACATTCAAGGAAATAGCTAGCATTCTAGAGATATCTCTCCCCAAATAGAAGTTTATAAAGAGTCTTTAAACATTTTTTTATATGCTAGTTGTAGTCTCTTTTATTCTTATTCTTCATGTTTAGGGAGATAGTTCCTTATTAGTTTTTTTTTTCCTCTGTAGTAAATTACCACAAATTTTGTGGCTTATTATTTAACATTTTCTGTAGGCCAGACATCAAGGCAAAGATTAGGTGGGTCCTCTGCTCAGGGTCTCACAAGGCTGCAAACAAGTTCTTAGCCCAGGCTATAGTCTTTGCTGAGGCTTGAGGCCCTCTTCCAAGGTCATGTAGTTGTTAGCAGAATTTAATTCCTGTGTTTTTATGATTGAGGTCTCTATTGTCTTGCTGTCATCCAGGGACTTTTCTGAGCAACTAGCAGCTGCCCTCACAACTGACCGTTTGCCTCTTCTGTAGAGGCAGGAGTGTCTCTCTTTTAAGAGTTTGTCTAAGTCAGGCTCACCCAGGATAATCTCCATTTTAATTAACTCACCGTCAACTGATTATGGATCTTAATCACATCTCTAAAATCATCTGTTCTGCCTATACTCAAGAGAAAAGGATTAGACAAGGTGTATACACAAGCAGTTGGGAATCTTGGGGGCCATCTTGAAACTCTGTCTATACAGTGGCTATCTACTGTTGTATTATGATAGAAAACCCAATGTTCTCACATTTGTTCTTCTAAAAAGTAGATTTATTAAGCACACTCTTTATGCATGAAACCCTGCTGAGTTTACATCTGGAATCTTAATGAATATAAGGCCTAACTTACTGGAGGGAGTAAGTTTGTTCCCATCTTGCTTCACATCTGGAGATGGCACATGAGTACAACTCATCTCATTCATTTTAGTCAGCTGTCCTGAGAGACTCTTAATTCTC
Organism: Ailurus styani; assembly: GCA_002007465.1. Taxonomy (NCBI): domain Eukaryota; kingdom Metazoa; phylum Chordata; class Mammalia; order Carnivora; family Ailuridae; genus Ailurus; species Ailurus styani. Next base: position 557,643 of record LNAC01000676.1, on the reverse strand, counting down.
TGATCTAGAAATAATGTGGGAGTTGTTGGAATGTTTTCAGAATATTAATCCCAGTCTCTTAACAGGGTCCTCTCTATGTATAGATAAGGAGAGGGAAAGGGAAAAAGAGGAGAGAAGAAAGAAGATGGAGGAGGGAATTATTTTATCTCATTCTTTGACTTTGTAGATGAATTTTTTACCCTGCAAAGGCTTTATCATAGCGGTTCTCATAACTTCCATACAATGAACAAAGTGTTTGATTTATAAGAATGGACTTATGTCTATATCAGACATACATTTCTTTTGATGAGTGAAATACACAAATATTAAGGAAGTTTTATTATATAGTCTTTAAAATATTTGATAATTTTGTTTTGATGTCTATAGGAAAATTGATAGCTAATATGTTAAAATGGAAGTTATGCTCAATATATTTTTCCTAGGCTCTGGCTTTTAGTATCATCTGTAGCCCAAAGGCCATGGCATGAACCCTCTTCTGGCATGAGAAACACATCGAAGATCTTAGGTTTCCAGTTTCTAGGATATCCTAGACTTCCTATCCTAGACAATGTACTTCTAGAATGATACAGTCGCTCTGATGAAATCTTTACCTTATTCATCAATAATCAATCAGTCATTTCTTCAACAGTATTTAATCAACACTGTCTGTATACAAAACCATTATGCTAGGATCTTTGGAATAAATCAGGCTTTCCCTTTTCTCAAAGAAGATGATAAATGGATGCAAAAATTAGTGTAGTACAGGCTGGAAAGGGATAAGAATATTCAGGAAATATAGGCAAAGGTCTGTGCATATCTGGATGAGGCAGGAAAAATTTCTGTGGGTGAATGATCTGGGAGGTTTTATATAATGAATGGCTTCTGGGTGGGAATGATTGGCTCATACAAGGGCAAAGATGATATCTGTTTACTCAGCTAATTTGTGTTGCATTGTCATTGAAGCTAAATGGGGGAGTGTCATTAAGTATTTTAGAGGGTGTGAATGGTAAAATGTAGAGGCAAGAGGAGAATGAAAAGTCAGTTAGGCTGGACATGGAATGTCTTTAAAGTCAGAGTATGGAGTCTTAGTATACCATTGGAGATGGTAGAGCCACATCTTGGTAAGAGAGTATGGTGCCGTCTGTGCCTGGTGTGGAAACTCTCAACCTTTCCATATTCCACAGGTAATGCAGGAGAAATGTCCACCTTGACACCTAAGAAGTTTCTTCTTACTATCTCTTCTAAAAATGCTTTTACACTTCAACAAGGGTCCCAGAGAATGCAGTGGATTGATGTGTTCTTCATTTTTTTACAAATGTCTGCTTTGCCCAGGGAGCTAACTTTTATCTCTTAGGAAAGGGAGAGATTGATTTCTGACCGTGTAGCTGAGTACTCTTCTCCTCCAGGGCTGTGTTATACTATAAAATTGTGCCTGTGGAGAAGAAAAAGAATGGAGGGTGTGCTAGCACTCAGTCCTAGTGAAGTCGACTGGAGAAATGCCAACAGTAAAAAAGGTACAGAATTGCAACCACTGCAGAGATAGTAGGGTTCACCCTGGCAATGTATATTTGCTGAGATAGTCTAAATACTAAGTTTTAAGTCCATTTTGGTTTAGCAGAGCCTACAAACAAAAAAGATGAGACTTCAACTTTACCTATGACACAGTTCATATTTAGCAACTGGAGCAACTAAGGAGCTTTCTCAGTAATTCAAACAGTCAAATACAGTTCTTGGCTTATCAATTCCCTGGAAGATATATTTTGGTTTTCCTTCATAGCCATTAATGCAACTATCTATCTCCCTTAAACCCTTTCAAAATTCACATGTCCCCAAATGAACTAGTAATCTTTCCTAGCCTATGAAACCTATTTGTCTTCTTATGTTTTCTGGCTCTATTATTGGCATCAGCGCCCACCCACTTCTCCAAGCTAGAAATCTGAGTCGTCCTCGACTGCCCACACATCTAATTGGTTATCAAGTCTTTGAGATTTTCCTTTAGAAATGCCCTCCCTAATCTGGCTCCTCACCTCCTTTTCATTGCTTCTTTAGTTTGGATCCTCTGTTTCTTATCTACACAGTTATAACTTTACTCTCACTGGATTCCTGTGGCCATTGGCCTTTATCCTGCTTACTCCCCACCCTTCAGCCTATGTTGTCCCTAGAGTGATTTCCGATAAAAGCGGTATGATTTAATCATTTAACTCTCCTATTTAAAGCCACCCATCAGCTCCCTGCTACCTCTTGGAGAACATCCAAAGTCCTTAGTGTCATATGACCCCAAGATGATTCTGCAGAATCTTTTCAAACCACTGTCTCCCAGGCTGCAGGAATACTCATCCTGAATCCCCTGCTCATTCTTATCTCTGGGCTTCTGTTGGTCACTTGAGGAGCAAGATCCCTTATCTTCTTCAAGAGTCATCCTGAGGGTTGCCTAGTATCTAAACTTTTTCTATGACACTTCAAGTTGAGTTGGGTGCCATTTGTTCTTTGCTTCCACATGACCTTGCGTGTTCCTCACCTGTGTTCTGATTATATGATTTCATATTTCAGCTCTCAACTCCTTCAAGTCCTGACTGTCTTCATTCTTTTGTATTCCCCTTGCTCAGACTTATGCTTGGAACAAAGTCATTGCTCAGTAAGTGATTCTTTGTGTAAAAGAATCTCAGACTCCTTGAAGACTAGGGTTGTGCGGTAATTGTCTTTATTTCCCTTTGATGCTAACTGTATTTCCTTTTATTCAGTATTATGTTGTTTAGCTTTAGTTTTGAAGCATAATTCTAGACTGGCTTCCAGTACCTCATTTTCACATGGTTCAAGTGCTAATTTCTTTCATTAAAGTTTAATGATAATAGTGACTACCATTTTGGGCATGTCTATATACACTCTGTATACCATGCTGGTGTTTTATTTGTTCCTACCACAACCCAACAGCCCAGCAAGGGGGAAGGCAGCCCCCCTTTTTGTTACAGATGACAAAACTCAAGCTCAGCATTTTTGTACGTTATCACACTAGCCTGTGATTTTTCTACTATAGCCTGTGATTTTTCTACTATATCACACTGCCTTTAAAATGTGTTTTTTATAGCAAGGATAAACAAACTAGGGCAATCTGTGGTATCATTTCTAGTTTCTAACTCTTGCAAAAAGGAATTTCTGCCTTAAAGTTTTTAGCCACTTCTGGTGTATATGCTGGTTTTTTTTCTTTTGATATATTATGCTTTAAGTACTTGTCACTTAATGTTTTTAGATTGGTATTTAAGACTCATATCTGGAACTACTTAATGCATTCACTGTGCAAAGCAGTTTTGCTCATCAAAGAAAATCTACTGTCCATTTTTTAAAAAAATAAAGAAATCCATTTTCTTTGAGATTTTGGTTCTTAGAATTTGCTGATTTTAGAACTTGTGATTCTTTTATTGTCAGGCTAATCTCTCTATAGAAGATATTCTAATTCTCATAGCTATTAGAGTGACATCATTTGTGTTTTTACCTTGTTAGCATCTTACAGAAGAAATTCTTCTACCTATTTTGAGTCTGCTTTTATTGGGAGAAATATATTCTCCACTATCAGGTGTTGTTGGCATCTTTCAACAGAGATCATTTACCTTTTCTTCACAATGACTTCACAGGAAGAAATAAGGGTACTTAGCTCATCAATTTGCAAATATATTCTAAAGCTCTTTTTCTCTCTCTCTTTTTTTTTTCATGTTTTCTTTTGTTCTGTTTAGTCTTTTGGGTGGGCTTCCTTATTATACTTGTCAGTCCAAATGAGTTTCTTATTCTAGTTATTGAACTAGGAGGAACTGAGACCAGAGAACTTATCAGTCTTTTTGTGTTTTGTTTGATTTCCTAGAAAAAAGAATCCACATAAGAAGTTCACATGTTATCGAAATATCAAAACACCCAGTTTGACAAGTAGACTTGTCCTTAATTGTGTTGTTCTGGTTATTTCTTCAAAGAAGAGAATAATGTAGAAGATAAAAGTGGGCATGTTTTTGACCTTCATACTTACATAAATGTTTCTACTATGATTCTATAAATGGTGGAAAAGAACACATGTCTTGAGACTGCAGCTTTTGTATTGTATTAGTTTGGTACATCTTTGGTTAGGTTACATCTCAGTCATCTGAAAATGAGCTTCCTATCCTCTCTCAAACAATCTGTGGATTCAGGTTTTAGGATATAGAATAAATAATCCCTGAGGGCTCTTGTCCATCTGTACAGTGCTCCATATTTGTGTAGTGTATTTTTGGTTCAAAGAAACCAGAAGTTAAAAAATTATCTGAAAGATAGTATTAGTAACTAACATTTGCATAGCATTTCAGTATATTCATTTTAATCCCATCACTTAAATTTCTTTTGAATTTAAGATAAAAAGTGACTTCTTATTATAATTTTAAATGTACATTTGTTTTCTGTAAGTGAAGTTCAACATTGTTTAATATATTTAAGATCTACTGAGTTTCCTTTTCTGGGTGTTGTTTGTCCATATTCATTGCCCTTTATTAATTGGATTATTGGTATTCTCTATGAGTTTTTTTACATAGTAGCAAAATGAATACATTTTTAAAAAATTCTATTTATTTTTGCGAGAGAGAGAGCGAGCGCAAGACAGAACATGAGTGGGGGTGGATGAGGGGCAGAGGGAGAAGCAGACATCCTGCTGTGAGGGGAGCCCCGTGCAGGGCTGGATTCCAGGACCCCGGGATTATGACCTGAGCCAAAGGCTGACATTCAACTGGCTGAGCCACCCAGGTGCCTCCAAAATGAATATTTTATTAATAAAGTGAATTGTATATGTTTTGGTTTCCATTTTGGATGATCTTTTTATTTTTATTTAGATGAATTAATCAGTTTTCCTTATTGTGTGTTTTGTGTCATGCTTAGAGAGGTATTTTCTATACTAAACTTGTTTTTAAAATATATCCTAAGTGCTTTACCATCTCATTTTGTATGTTCAAATTTGTTCTCCTCTATTAATAAGTTCTGCAGTTTGATCTATTGATATAGGGATCTAAATTTATTCTTTTAGATGCCTATCCATTTTCCTAACATTATTCAGTAATTCATCTTTTCTATGCTCATTTGAGATGTCTAGTTTATCATTCTATATTCTGTATTCCTATGTGCATATAGATAATATTCTATAATTCTATATGTAATTTTTCTATTTTATGACTTTCAATCCTATTGCATTCATCTGTCTTTTTCTTTATATTAGGATCACAGTTTTAATTATAGGAATTTTATGATATGATAGGATTTTATGATATGATATTTCAGGGTGCCTGGGTATCTCAGTCGTTAAGCCTCTGCCTTTGGCTCAGGTCGTGATCCCAGAGTCCTGGGCTTGAGCACCTCATTCCTGCTGAGCAGGAAGCCTGCTTCTCTCTCCCACTCCCCCTGTTTGCATTCCCTCTCTTGCTGTCTCTTTGTCAAATAAATAAATAAAATCTTTAAAAATAAAATAAAATAAAATAAAATAAAATAAAACTCTTACTTCACTATTTTTTCCCTAGAAACTTTTTACTTGACTTATCATACTTATTTGGAAGTCCCTATGAATTTAAGAACCAGATTATGTAGCTAAAAAAAAAGCTTGTTGGTATTTTTAATGTAACCTGTAGGAAACATGGCATTTTTATGATGTCAAAAATTAGTGTCTAAGAACTTGCTACGTGTTTCTATCACTTATATCTTTTTAGGGGTTTCTCAATAAAGTTCTTGTACATTACTTACTTATTTTATTCCTAGTTATTTCATCTTTGTAGTTCTATATAAAATGGAGTCTTTTGTACCACCATTTTGTTTTTCTAATTCAGTTAGGTTTGTTTATTTGAAGGCTATTGATTCCTATGTGTTACTATTTTTTTAACCAGCCAGCTTGCTGAGTTTCTATTATCCTTTGCAATAATTTTTCAGTTGGTTTCTTGGGGTTTTCAGCTAAGAAATAATATTGTGTTCAAATAATAAAAATTTTTCTTTTTGTTTCCAATTTTTACAACTCTTATGTTTTGTTCCCTTAATTTTTTCTATTGTCTAATTGCTTTAGTTCATATTATACACATTATAAATACTATTAAAAATTGTAACAGTTAAGAAAATCCTTCCTGTTCCCGACTTTCAATGGAAATTATTTTAGTGTTGTTCTAATAAGTATTTTTCTGGCTTTTAGTTTGAGAGATAGATATTTTATTATATATCTCCACTTTATTAAGAGACTTTGTTATATATCCCTATTAATCAATTTTATAAATTGGCTTTTCATCATTTAAGTAATTCAGTCTTTCTTATTGAATCAATTAATATAATAAATTCAGTTGAACTATCCTTGCATTCTTTCAATAAATGTTATTTGGCCACGTTACTGGATTCTACTTATTAATGTTTATTTAGAACTTTTACACTGGAAACATACATACACACAAATCCACACACATACATGTATGTGTATGTGTGTGTGTATAATACTGACATTAATTTTCTCTTTTAGTATGTGTATTGCTGAGTTTTGGTGGGGTACCCCCACATCCATATTTGTGCTTATTAATGTAGTCCCTTTTAGTTTAGCATTTGTACCAAAGTTTCATTTTTATTAAGTATCATTACTAATCACTGCAGATAAAGTCAAAATGGGTTGGTAGGTTTCTAGTTAGTTCTTATAGGTTTTGACTAGTAATGTCTCAGGCATCTGTGTAGTGAAGATAGGTGTTACTTTAATGTGTATTAAAGTCTGAAAAATGCCAACAATGATACTTATCTCTTACGCCAACCCTTTCCAGATACAAAATACTTAATAATACTCTGTGTATATACAGATTTATATAAACACACACACACACACACACACATACACACACACACATCGCTTTTCCTAGGACAACATGTGCATTGTGTACTAAGTGGTAGCACCAAGGCCTGTGAAATGCATGAAGCTACTAGGCCACACATTAGTGGAGTCAGTAGGAAACATAGGAAATTATCATTTGGGTATACAATGAAATTTAAGTAGGTTATATCTATTTTTGGTAGTTTTAAAAATTTTTGCAGTGAACTTTTTCTGGCATCAGTGACCTCACAAAAATAAAAAACGTGTTTAATGAAACACTGAATTTCCATTTCTTAAGAAAATTGATGATGAATGTATAACTGGAAGAACATTCTGGCGTTTATATCTGTCATGGGTGCCCACATTGGGGCAGTATCACTGACCACTTTAAAATCAGAAGCAATGTATCTGCTGAATAAGCATCACCATTTATTTAAAAATTAGTAGCTGAGGGGCCCTTGGCTGAGTCAGTCGGTTGTTACTTAAAAAAAATTAGTAGCTGATTTAAGACTATGTTTATAAATAAAGATTCATTCTGCAGAAAGTATCTTGCACATAATGCTCTGTGAATCATGATTTTGCACATAGATCAAGGAGTTGCACTTCTAAATGAATTTCATTCATTTTTCTTCTTTTTTTTTGTAAGGTTCATAATGGTATAATTTACATATCGTAAAATCACTCCATTTAAATGTATTGTTCAGTGAATTTTGCAAAATGTGTACAGTCATGTAACCACCAACACAATGAAGATTTAGAGCAGTATTTTCACTCTCAAGTTCAAATACCCTCCCTCTACTTCCACTTCCTAGTAGCAATCTGTTTTCTAGCCTATGGCTTTGGCTTTTCTAGAATGTAATATTAATGAAATTATATGATATATAGTATTTTTTTTAATCTGGCTTCTTTCACTTAGCGTAATGCTTTTGCAATTTATTTATTTATTTTTTGCTTGTATCAGTAGTTTGTTCTATTTTATTGTTGAAAATTTCATTCAGTTTTGATTTTGTTTTCTTATACAGATAGAAAAAGTGAAGCAACAATATTTAATGTATTTGAATTGCAGAAGAACTTAACAAGTATTAATACCATCAGAGCTTTTGATGGAGGAATCAGTTAATATTAATAGTGCTTGAGTTTTGCATCTAATTTATGGATATAAGTAAAGCTTTTCAAAGTTTATTCTATAGAAGGTGAATCATACATTATTATAAATGTCATTGTAAATTCAAGTAAATGGATCATTAACGATAAGGTTACTTAGTGGTGACAAGAGAAATGTAAATTTTGGCAAAGGCACAGTGTCACAGTAAAAACAATATTTATTTAACTTAAAAAACATATGAAGCAGAAATGTACTTGGACTTGGTGGTGGTATAATTCATTTTTGTGTCAAAAAAACAATGATATTCTATCAATTACTAAGAAGCTATAGTGGTCAAAATTGCCAAATATGTTTATATATGAGGAATTTGTTATAGTGGTTACACTACATGATAAATGATGTTAAATGCTGGAAGGTATTTGGCGTGCCAGTGCATGGTTTCTCTTTTTACTGCCTCCATTAATCAGAATTTTAAAGTATTTGAGTCTTTGGTCCAGTCTTTCAGATTTTCTACATATAGTATCATGTCATCTGCAAATAGTGGATGTTTGACTTCTTCCTTGCCAGTTTGGATGCCTTTTATTTCTTTTTGTTGTCTGATTGCTGAGGCTAAGACTTCCAGTACTGTGTTAAATAGTAATGGTAAGAGTGGACATCCCTGTCTTCTTCCTGACTATAGGAGAAAGGCTCTCAGTTTTTCCCCATTAAGGATGATATTAACTGTGGGTCTTTCATATATGTTGATGTATGTTCCATCTATCCCTACTTTGTTGGTTTTTTTTTTTTTAATCAAGAATGGATGCTGTATTTTGTCAAATGCTTTTTCTCCATCTATTGAGACAATCACATGGTTCTTATCCTTTGTTTTATTAATGTGGTGTATCACATTGACTGATTTGTGAATATTGAACCACCCCTGGAGCCCAGGAATAAATTCCACTTGACCGTGGTGAAGAATTTTTTTAACATACCGTACCGTTGGATTCGATTTGCTAGTATCTTGTTGAGAATTTTTGCACCCATGTTCATCAGGGATATTTGCCTGTCATTCTCTTTGTTAGTGGGGTCTTTGTCTGGTTTTGGAATCAAGGTAATGCTGACTTTGTAAAATGAGTTTTGAAGTTTCCCTTCCATTTCTATTTTTTGGAATAGTGTGAAAAGAATAGGTATTAACTCTTTTTTAAATTTTAGAATTTCCCTGGGAAGCCATCTGGCACAGGGCTTTTGTTTGTCGGGAGTTTTTGATTACTGCTTCAGTTTCTTTGCTCGTTATGGGTCTGTTCCAATTTTCTATTTCTTCCTGTTTCAGTTTTGGTCATTTGTAAGTTTCTAGGAATTTGTCCATTTCTTCTAGATGCCCAGTTTTTTGGCATATAATTTTTCATAGTATTCTTTTATAATTGTATTTCTGTGGTGGTGGTGTGATCTCTTTCGTTCATGGCTTTACTTGGGTCCTTTTTTCTTTTTGATAAGTCTGACTAGGTGTTTATCACTTTTATTAATTCTTTCAAAGAACCAGCTCTTAGTTTTGTTGATCTGTTCTACTTTTTTTTTTAATTTGTTTGTTTCCATATCATTTATTTCTGCTCTAATCTTTATTACATCTTCTTCTGGCTTAGGCTTTATTTGCTGTTCCTTTTTTAGCTTTTTTGGGTGAAGGTGAGATTGCGTATTTGAGACCACCAAAAAATTGCTAGAACTGATACATGAATTTGGCAAAGTCACAGGATATAAAATCAACGTGCAGAAATCTTTTGCATTTCTATACATCAATAACGAAGCAGCAGAAAAAGAAATCAAGGAATAGATCCCATCTGTAGCAGTAACTATAAACATATAAAAACAAAACAATAAAATACAATAAACAATAAACAATAAAATATCTAGGAATAAACATAACTAAAGAGGTAAAAGGTCTGTAGTCTGAAAACTATAGAACACTTATGAAAGAAATTGAAGAGGACACAAAGAAATGGAAAAGCATTCTGTGCTTATGGAATGAAAGGACAAGCATTGTTAAAATGTCTATTCTACCCAAAACAATCTATACATTTAATGCAATCCCTGTCAAAATACCACCAGCATTTTTTTTTAAAGATTTTATTTATTTATTTGACAGAGGAGAGAGACAGTGAGAACAGGAACACAAGTAGGGGAGTGGGAGAGGGAAAGCAGACTTCCTGCAGAGTAAGGAGCCCGATCAGGGAGCCCAATGTGGGGCTCGATGTGGGGCTCGATCCCAGGACCCTGGGATCATGACCTGAGCCAAAGGCAAATGCTTAATGACTGAGGCACCAGGTGCCCCCCACCAACTTTTCACGGAGCTATAACAAATAATCCTAAAATTTGTATGGAACCACAAAAAAACCCAAATACCCAAGCATTCCTGAAAAAGAAAAAAAAAAGAATTGGAGGCATCACAATTGTGGATTTCAAGCTATATTATAAAGCTGTAGTCATCAAGACAACATGGTACTGACACAAAAACCGACACACAGATCAATGGAACAAAAGAGAAAAACTCAGAAATGGGACCCAGAACTAAAAGGTCAATTAATCTTTGACAAAGTGGGAAAGGATCTACAATGGAGAAAAGACAGTCTCTTCAACAAATGGTGCTGGAAAAACTGGACAGTATTATGCAAAAGAATGAAACCAGACCACTTTCTTACACCATACAAAATAAATTCAAAATGGATGAAAGACCTAAAGGTGAGACAGGAAACCATCAAAATATAGAGGATAACACAGCAAGAAACCTCTTTGACCTTGGCCTTAACATTTTCTTATTAGACATGTCACTAGAGGCAAGGGAAACAAAAGCAAAAGTGAACTGTTGGGGCTTCATCAAGATAAAAAGCTTCTGCACAGTGAGGGAAACAACAAAACTAAAAGACAGCCCACAGAATGGGAAAGATATTTGCAAAGGATGTATCTGGCTCCTAAAGGGTTAGTATCCAAAATGTATAAAGAATTTATCGACCTCAACACCCAAAAAAACAAGTAATTCAGGTAAGAAATGGGCAGAAGACATGAATTAGACACTTTTCCAAAGAAGACATCCAGATGGTTAACAAACAGATGAAAAGATGCTCAACATCACTCACTGTCAGGGAAATACAAATGAAAATCACAATGACATACCACCTCACACCTGCCAAAATGGCTGAAGTTAAAACACAAGAAACAAGTATTGGTAAGGATGGGGAGAAGAGTGGGTATCTGGATGGCTCAGTCAGTTAAGCATGTACCTTTGGCTGAGGTAATGGTCTCAGGGTTCTGGGATCAAGCCCCACATCGGGCTCTCTGCTCAGTGGGGAGCCTGCCTCTCCCTCTCCCTCTGTGATCTCTCGTTTTCACCTGTCTCTCAAATAAATAAATAAAATCTTAAAAAAAAGAAAAAGATCTGGGGAAAAGGAAACCCTCTTACACTGTTGGTGGGAATGCAAACTGGTGCACTCTGGAAAACAGTATGGAGGTTCATAAAAAAATTAAAAATAAAACTACCCTACAATATAGCAATTGCACTACTAGGTATTTACTCAGAGGATACAAAAATACAGATCTGAAGAGGTACATGCACCGCAATGTTAATAGCAGGATTATCAGCAATAGCCAGAGACAAATGGAGAGAGACAAATGTCCATTGACTGATAAATGGATAATGAAGTGGTATATATATACAATGGAATATTAACCAGCCATTAAAAAGAATGAAATCTTGCCATTTGCAATGACATGGATGGAGCTAGAGTGTACTATGCTAAGTATCGGCCAGAGAAAGCCAAATACCATATGACTTCACTCATATGTATAATTTAAGAAAGAGAACAGATGAATATATGGGAAGGGGGGAAAAGAAAGTAAGGGAGAGTGGGAAACAAACCAAAAGCTCTTAACGATAGAATACAAACTGAATGTTGCTGGAGGGGATGTGGGTGAGGGGAGGGGATAATTAGATGATGGACATTAAGAAGGGCACTTGTGATGAACCCTGGGTGTTGTATGGAAGTGATGAATCACTGAATTCTACTCCTGAAACCAATATTGCATTGTATATTAACTAACTGAAATTTAAATAAACATTATGAGAAAGACAAAAAGAAAAATAAAATATCTGAGTCCTTGAATGCATGCTTTGTAAATAGTCTAAGTGTCCAAAAAAGTTATTAGTCTTTTCTAAATGAGCCTTTCCTTTTTCTTTTCATTTTGTTTGAAACATCTAAAAATATTTAATCAGGGGCATCTGGGTGGCTCCGTTGGTTAAGCATCTGCTTTGGACTCAGGTCATGATCTCAGGGTCCTGGTATCCAGTTGGCAAAGGGCTCCGTGCTTGGTGGGGAGTCTGCTTCTCTTGCTCCCTCTTTACCCCTCCACCTCATGCACGTGTTCTCTCTCTCTTTTTTTCTCATCTCAAATGTATAAATAAAATCTTTTAAAAAAAGAAAATATTTAATCAAAGTATTTAATAAACAGAGTACTGAAAACTTCATTTTCATGGATAGCAACTATTGTAAACAAAGTTAAAAAAAAAGAAATACATTGAAGTGTATCTCTAGATAATCAAAGGGAAAAAATTAAACAGTAAGAACTCAAACTATATACTAGATTAATATTTGAAATTCTTTAATTTTCCTTTGGAATATTTCAACTTGAAAGACTTTTGATGCAGGTTGTATTTTTAATTGGGTACATTTACATTCAGACTGAAATTTAATGTGATTGAAAAGAACTGTGATTTTGTAGCACCGATATTTGGCAAAACACTAAAGGGAGTCATAAAGACACCTTTTATTTATTTTTTTTTTTAGGTAGGTTCCATGCCCATCATGGGTCTTGAATTCACTTCTCTGAGACCAAGAGTCATATGCTTTACAGACTGAGCCAGCCAGGTGCCCCGTAAGACACCTTTTATAAAAATTTTTTTATTATAGAAATATTTTTTGAAGGTATTTACTCTAAATAAGAGAAAATGAGAACCTATGAAGTTTTTAGACTGAAATATTTATATACTTTTAAATCTAAAAGGTAGAATTGAGGTATTCTCCATGAGGTAAAATTTTGGGGAAAAAGTAGAATTGAGAATATCATCCATTTAAAATAATACTAATGGCTTGGTGAAGAAGACAGATATAGCTAAGTGCATGACTTAAGTATGTGAAAATATAATGAAAAGATCATTGTGCTTAGATAATTATTTTATTTTCTAGTAATATAACAATACAGATATTATTTTACAGAAATAGTGTGTTTCAAAATAGCTTTGGAAAAAATTTTATATGTTAATTAATGTAATTAAACCAGTCAAATATAAAAAACAAGCATTTTTAAAATTGTACAGTTCTATTCTTTAGTACCAGTTTTCACTCTCAGAGGAGTCCCTGCATCATCCTATGTTATGCTTACCTCATACCAACATTTTCGCAGCTCTTTGAAATAAGGCTTTTTGGTGTACCCCAAGCTGCCAAATATAAATTTCCTTAAATTAGACTTTTTTAGTGTAATTTACTTTAAAAAGATTATTCTTTTTTTTTTTTGGTAAGTAATCTCTACTCCCAACGTGGGGCTTGAACTCACAACCACCCCAGGATCTTGAGTTACATGCTGTACTGACTGTGCCAGCCAGCCACTCCCCTGTAATTTACTTTTGATATTATCTTCTAAGGGAGATTAATAGAATTTGGGGAAAAATTTATCCCACAATTTTAAATGTTAATATAAATATTAAGATAAATATCTTTTTAAGATTTTATTTGTTTATTTGACAGAGAGAGACACAGCGAGAGAGGGAACACAAGCAGGGGGAGTGGGAGAGGGAGAAGCGGGTTTCCCGCTGAGCAAGCAGCCTGATGCGGGGCTCCATCCCAGGACCCTCAGATCATGACCTGAGCGGAAGGCAGATGCTTAACGACTAAGCAACCCAGGTGCCTCTAAGATAAATATTTAACGGTTTATATAATCTGTTTGGTATCTCTTTCATTTTTAATATGACAGAAACCTTGAAATGGAAGTGACTTGAGTCTTTATTGGCCTGTGATTATTCTAGGTATTTGTATTGTCCTCACTTTAGAGACAAGGAGGCAGAGGACCCTAGAGAGGGTATTTATTTGGTCCCAAAGCTAGTACATGGGAGGGCTGGACTCTTACACTTGTCCTTTAATTTCAAAACCCAGGTTTTCCCTTTAGATTTACTCTGACTTTACTTTAAAAGGGGAAGGGGGGAGGGACTTGACATCTAATGAGGAACCCTACACCCAATGCTGTGTTTGGTAGTTTCACCTACATTAGTTTATTTAATCTCTGCAACGCTGCAAGTTAGATGTTTTTATTCCTATTTTATGGATAGGGAAATTGGAGTGCAGAAAAGTTGAATAAATTGTCAAAAGTCACACACTTTATAAATAGTGAAGCAGGAGTTTATAGATACAGTTTTGAATATAGTAGTCTATGTCTAATAAAACCACTAAAAATTGGAGCTAAAATGTAAAGCATTACCTTTACATGATTAAGATCTTAATAGTCATGGTTGACTTCATGTTGAGACACAAACCATTTTCATGCTTTTTAAGAACACACCATTATTATCTAGGGCTATTACCTTGGATTATCCAGGAATTTACCTCCCTTGTTAGAATGAGTACCAAAAATTTTTCTTCTGACCTGAGAAATCACGATCCACCTGTGGTGGAGATCACTGGAGGGCTGTGCCACAAGCCCAGAAGTCTGGTGATATTTTTTTTTAAGATTTTTATTTATTTGAGAGAGAGAGAGAGAGATCACAAATAGGCAGAGAGGCAGGCAGAGAGAAAGAATAGGGAGAAGCAGGCTCCCTGCTGAGCAGAGAGCCCGAGGGGGGACTCGATTCCAGGACTCTGAGATCATGACCCGAGTTGAAGGCAGAGGCTTAACCCACTGAGCCACCCAGGTGCCCAGAAGTCTGATGATATTATAACAGATTCCAAGTTTTCTGTAGAACAGTGCCACGCTAATTTGAATTTAAAAATACTTCCGATCAGTTAGTGGTTGCTTAGGAGTGGGAGGGGGGTGGAGAGAGATGGAATTACCAAGGAGTATTGAGGGATGATGGGGACTTATCTACTGAAGGGATTGTCTCAGGGCTGGTTGTTAACCATCCTTCAGCTCCCTTAGGGACCTGGAATGTACCTGTCCTTCCTTGTTTCCCTACACCATCGCTCCAGCATCTAGAACAATTATGAGGTCACCTATTTTACACCTGGAGCTTTGGATCAGCTTTCCTTTGAAGAATGAGTTTTGTGGTTGAAAACAAATTTTGAAAACATCAGAACTGACACTTATATATCATGTAATTGTAGCTGTCACTGTATGTGCTCCCCACCACCTCATCATGGCCTGTTTAAACCCATCTTTATGGGACCAATTGTTTCCTTCTTACGTGGATGAAATCTAGGTCAAGGTCTGTGACACTTTGGGTTAATATTATATAATGAAAAGAACTTTCAGTTGCTAAAATTTCAGTTAATAAAGATCCAGTGCAATGTATAGTCACAATTTTCATTGTCTTTGAAAGGACAGCTCTTCCCTCTCCCAGTGTAGGTCCAGCTTGGCCTGGTAACCTATGGTAGGAACGTTCCCTACTTTTAAGATTCTCCTCCATCTCCCCCACTCATCAGGCTGCCTCAGGTTCTTCCAGGGTTGAACCTGGAGGAGAGAGGAGAGATGTAGGAACAGAGAAGTTCTTCTTCATTTGCAAATATTATTGAAAGCTCTCATTGCCATTTTGGAACAAACCTGGTGTTCATTTGATATGTCCTGCTCTAGCCAAATTGGTAGAAGCCATGTTGATTGGTCACTGCCTTGTTTTGATTGTTTGGTGGATGTGCCATCTGATTATTAAACCTTTGGAACATGACATGTGTTTGGGGCATCATAGTACTCTCACTGGGCACTTTCTTGGGTTCTTAAAACCTCATATCACACACACACACACACACACACACACACAAACACAAACACACACACATCCCAAGGGATTTATCACCTGATGTTTCCTTTTTGTCTCTAGCTTATGACTCTTCTGTCCATCCCAGAATACACCTCCATCTTCTTCTAAGAGGATCACTTTATACCTAAAAGTGTCCCTCTTTGATAATGCCATGCTGGCTCTCTTATGGGCCTGGATTGAATCCATGGAATCCACAGGGAACACCTTCATGTTCTTTGCAGATCATGTTCAATATAGAAATCTTCCACTGTTCTAGCTGTGCAGCTGGCCAGGCACCATCTCTTACTTTTTCAATTGTTTCCCCCAAATTTCTAGAGAACACTCTTTGACTATGTTACTGAAGGTCCATTCCCTAGGCTTGAGGTAAAATCCAAGTCCCTTCTATCTCTTGAAACCTCTTTGTAGTCTCCCAAACCCCACTGTTTCATAACCTCCGTGTGGATGAAGGGTTAAGATTGTGCACAACTGCTTTTTGTTAAACTCATTTTGAAATCCTGTGTGTAGTTTCTTACCTCCTTTTAGAATGTGGAGACATTAACACCTAATGTTTTAGGACCTCAACAGAAGTGGGAAGTGGTATGGGTACCTTTTATTATCTTGTTATATAACAAAGACATCTAGCACATAATTGTCCTTCAATAAATGGATAGCTTCAGCTAAAGTGAATTTATGGATCCTTTCAGGAATCAGTAAATAATCTCCCGATGACTGAAAGTTTATTTATACACATCCCTTGTTTCTTGTCAAAGAATTTCAACACGAATTTTATGTTTTATGTTACGTTGGTGGAAAGTATTCATAAATACTTGATTACGAAGCCACACATATTATCTCATTTATTTTTTACAAATACCAGACTGGTTTGGGAAGGAAATAGGTATGTTTCTACTTGAGATCTATGGAGGAGTTTCATGTCCATGTGTTCCAGCCTTATGTCTTAACATTTCTTTCCTTATATCAACTTATATTAATATTTTATTCCATCATTTTTTGAGACATATTGAAAGAAATGGCATCATTCTTATCTTACAAATATGTATATTGAAGAAAAGGGATCTTCTCTTTAGCAAAGTTCATGAGTTGTACCCTTACCTTCCTGTTTCTTTGTTTCCCTTCTTTATGAGTTTCCCAAGCTCTGTCCCCAACACACACATTCACACACGCACA
The DNA here is from genome assembly GCA_002007465.1 of Ailurus styani. Lineage (NCBI taxonomy): Eukaryota > Metazoa > Chordata > Mammalia > Carnivora > Ailuridae > Ailurus > Ailurus styani. The sequence continues at coordinate 540,579 of LNAC01000676.1, read as the reverse complement.
TACACACACACAACTATTTGTAATTTAATATTACTTCATTTTTTTTTAAAGATTTTTTATTTATTCATTTGACACAGAGAGAGAGAGAGATTACAAGTAGGCAGAGAGGCAGGCAGAGAGAGAGGAGAGAGGAGGAAGCAGGCTCCCTGCTGAGCAGAGAGCCCGATGTGGGCCTCGATCCCAGGACCCTGGGATCATGACCTGAGCTGAAGGCAGCGGCTTCAACCCACTGAGCCACCCAGGCACCCAATATTACTTCATTTAAATGTTAGTTGTACCCATAGTATCATACCTTGTATAATGTCATAGTGTCTCAGGTTTAAAGAATTTACATTTTCCAGTATCAGAAAGTTAGATGATGGGGAAGAAATTCAGGGAATATTGTGAAAGTGATCATGTTTCCTCCATGCACAGGCTTAAGGGTGCTCGACGTTGAATGTTCAGCCTTCCTGTAGCATTTGTACAGACTCTTGTGACATGTGTTTTAAGTAAAAATAATGTTCTTGGTTACATAGTCTCTTTCTTATCCTTACTTGTTCTTATTTATTTATTTTAATAAATTATATATATTTTTGTGAGCCACATAAATAATTTCTTTTTTGGAACATTTCACCATATAAATAAACCTAAGTTTTAAGAAAACGTGTGTTTTAACTTTCTGAGAAACTTTTTTACTGGCTTAGAGTTTTCTAGGTTGAATTAGGTCCCTTGGAGGATACAGCTCATATATTTTGTTCCAATTCATTCATTTCTGTGTATCTTCTTATTTTTCAGTGACTAGAGGGGTAATAACAGGAAAAAAATGAATGATTCCTGCTGGGAATGTATTTTTCAAGTTGTCATTTTTGTAAGAGTTGATGCAAATGGTAGAGGTACATGGCTTTTCAGTTCTTTTTCAGTATTCAAGTAGGTACTCAGTAGCTTGAGTCTATAAACAAATGAGCCTATCAGAAGTCAAATGCCATGAATGACAGATCTACTTCTCTGATTACTAAATTCACTTCAATGATTTCATGTATACTTTTAAATTAGTGTCTGTGGTGTTTTTTTGAAGTCAGCAAGGAAACGTGTTAATTGCTTCCATTGCTGAGTTTACTGATAAAATGAGAACTATATATATTCCATTAACCCAGAGTGAGACATGGCTTTGAGTTGCCTATGCAAAGTGAGAAGATGGTTTTGAAATGTAGACTAACTCACAGGTGATTTTGCTGTGCTGGTGTGTTGGTGCTGGTTAGCTGATTGAGTTTTCTCTGCTCACTCACTTGTGAAGGATCTTCATTCAGGATGCGTATGAGAACTTGACAATGTTTGCCCTCAAAGTGTTGCAGTAGAGTAATCTCATCTGAGTAGAGCAGTTCCCTTTTGCAATCATGTAAAAGGAAGCGGGAAAGGCTTCTGATCCTTGTAGTTCCTGTCTGTCAACGAGTGTTCTAGGTAAACATATGTCTTTTTTTCTGGTATTTTTTACTTCGCAGTCATGGGAGTACTTTGGCTATTTTCCTGGGTTAGGCAAAATTGCAAAAGAGTAATATTATTGTAAATCATGTTGCTAATCTAGGTGCTAACCTAGAGTATTTTAACAAAATTTTTATTTGGTACTATCTCTTAGAGAATGATATAGCCTTGTTCACACTTATTAATTGTAGTATTACTTTATTATTATATTGTTACTTATATACTTGTTTCCAACACAAGTGTACCTACTCCTTAGAGATATCTCTTTTTTTAATTAAAAAAAATTTTTAAAGATTTTTTTAAATTTAGTTATTTGACAGAGAGCGAGAGAGCACAGGCAGGGGGAGAGGCAGAGGGAGAAGCAGGCTCCCCGCTGAGCAGGTAGTCCAATGTGACCTGAACAGAGGGCAGAGGCTTCACCGACTAGTCTACCCAGGCACTGAGATACCTCTTTTTCATGATTGTCTCTCTTTGGTCTTGCAGAGTGCCAAAAGCATACTAGATACACAAAAATATTTACTAAAAGTTTCAACCTGACAAGTATGAAATAAGACTTATAGGAACTGTTTTCCTTTCAACTACCTACGTTTTTCAAAATTCCTTGATCACTTACACTCAGGAATCATTGTTGTCATCACCATTGCATCATTATACCTGCCATTTATTGATATGTTATTAGGTATGAGTCTCTCTACTCAGCATTTTTTATACATGAGCTCATTTAGTTCACGAAGTGATCTTACGTAGTATTAGCCACATTTCCATTTCACAAATGAAGAAATTGAAATATGAAGAAGTTAAGCAGTTTGTCCAAGGGTCACACTGCAGAAGTAGCAGAATCAAGATGCAGACTCAGGTCTGAGCCACTGCGTGGTTTGGTGGAAGGCACCATTCCCTCAATTTCTGATTGCATAATATGTTTCTTGTTTGTTTGTTTCCTTAAATCCTCTCATTCCATCCCCTGCTATTTGCTTAGTTACTTCCTCCTTTCAGTATATAAAGGAAAAGAAGGTTGTCTGAGGTTAACCGACAAAGTAAAGATAACAGATCTATTTTTCTAGGTTAACAAACCTAGGAGATTCAGTTCCTTCTCAGTAGCTTTCAACCCAGGCTGCAAAACAGCTGCCTCATGAGCGGCTGAAAGCTGCTGGTCGCCAGGCTCTGTCCCTGAGCTGCTGAATCAGTATCTCTGGTGAGGGACCCAGGCGTCTGATTAAAAAGAAGCAGATGCCATGGTGTGTTTCTTATGTGCAGCTGGGGTGGAAAATCATGGCTTGGATCTGTGAGATGGGGCTTTGAAACTCTTGCCCTCTGAGGAATGGATCACCAATATGAGTGTTGTTGCCTTGAGAAATAGATGCCTGGACAGCTCCCAGGTTTTTCCCAGTTCTTTTGCTCTAGAAATAGTTATTCAGTGTCTCCTATGTGCCCAACAATATGTGAAAACTTGCACTTCTCCAAGTGTAGAGAGCAGGCAATAGGTCAACCAATCGAAATGTTCTATTTTTCTTTTTGATTCAGATTATGAAGTAGACATAGTATGTCTATAGCTCACTTGGCATCTCATTTTTTAGTTCTTTGCTCAGTTTGTGAATGTTGCAGAGATCAAGGATTTAGAGAAGAGAAAGTAGAGAAAGACACAAACTGTATGTGGACATATACATCATGGTAGAAGAACACATCCATTACCATAAGCTCTTCACAATGTATGGTTTATAAGGAAATGATAGAACATTTAGACCAATATTTAAATGAATTCACCAAGAACAAAGAACCATATATATGACTCTCTTTATATATATATATGTACATATATATGACTATAATTCTCTTGATCACTGCATAAATGTGTATGCATACATATATATTCATCGTCAAGAAAATAATTCTCCTTGCCCACAGGACTTATGTGAGCACAGATTCTGGGCAAGTGTGTTTGTCAGGCTTGGCGCCTGGAAGTTCCCACAGATGACTTTATTGCTTTTTGGTATGTTCTAGTAAGTAGCACCTGTGTGTTATGTTGCCATTCTGTTTCCCTCTCAACAACACAGTGACTCCTTCCCCTCAACACCCCTGCTTCCACCCTACTGTCTCGTTCTCTTCCTTCTCTCCTCTGTGGCTGAAATAAGGGAAGAAAGATTGGGAGCAGATACCCTGTGGCAGATGGTGTCCCCGCCTTGCTCTCTGCGGCTTCCTCCAGGCTCCATACTGACATAAAATGGGTTTCTTCTCTTAGCCCAGTAGTGTTTTGACCCCTTTCCATCTGACCTTAGTTGTAGGCCCTTAGAAAGCAGCTGCATTTTTAAGGATTTTATTTTCTGTGTATTTGCAAATACACTTGAACAGAGTAATGTTTAAAAACACAAATATGATGGTTTTCTCGAAGTAGTATTAAAAAACCTCTGCATGATTCTGTAAATGTTAAGAATTAAGTTCAGACAGATCTCTCGACAGGTTCATAAATCTCAGTATTTCCTCTATGTTTAGGGAAATGGAAAAACATCCTGGGTGAGGTCAAGCAAGCTAATCAACAATCAAGGATTTATTTTAAAAGCTTTAATTTGGACCTCCTTAAAATTTTAAGGAATAGTGATTTTTTTTAATGTTCTCGATCCTAAGAAAGAAAAAAGTTAAAGCTGAATCTTCATATTTTAGTGAGTTGACTTTCCCACTGGTAAAGCATGTTCCTTATTCAACTTGCCTGGCATCTCCAACCTGCTTTAGAATGTGATTAATAAAACTCTATTCGCTATTTCAAGGAGGAGATGTCTAGCAGAAGAGATAGATAGGAATGTTATTTCTAACCTAAAGTCTAGAGACTCTTGTAAAGGAGAGATTATAAAATTTGATTATGATTTCTGTATAGTAAAAACTTTGTGCCTTTTTTTTTTCAGAAAAGGAATTTTGAGTCTATCCATAATTGTTTTGTTTCTATTAGTGGAAAATATTGCAAAAGAAAGAAAGAAATGTGCTAATGTACCCCTTTGAATTAAACACTATTTATTTTATGTTTTTTTTCTTTTTTTTGGTATTAGGTTATTTTATGTTTTATCACATAGAGTCTTTGACCAACTAGTGAGAATATAATATAGCCGCCTTCTTTTTTTTTTTTTAATGATGAATTTAGCTTCCTCACTCTAGGTGAAGTGCCACAAGTTTTAATGGACACTGTCACACTGGGATAAATACTTTCTGGGTCCAAACATTTGATAATGGATTAGCTTGGTCTAACTACAGTAATCCAGAAATACCCTGTTTACATTTAGTCAAAATATATTAACTCAAAGAAGTGATTTGAAACATGTATAATAACTGTTTTGTTATTTTTGTCAGTCACACTTTTTCTGTGCTCAATCTTTTATATTGATCCATAAAATGACAATGAATACATTATTCTTTATGTGATCTAAATAGTTGAGATGCAATTTTATGGAAATATCTTTATAAACTCCATGAGATCAGAAAGACTAATTTTTGCACACTTCCTAGTATGTTTCTCCTGGAAATACTATCATCACTTCTAAAATGAAATTTGGTTCATCATCTTGATTCTTCTGTTGATCATATATTTATCCAATTAAATGTAAAGGCTGAATGTAAACTAGCTCTCCCAACACTCTCTATGACATTTCAGAGGGGGGAAAAAAACCTGTGAGCTATTTATATTTACATTTGAATTCAAGTTTAAGTTCCCATATGGCACTCAGACGTCACATTAGACATTTTCTTCAACCAATAAATTTCCAACAGCTGTGTGGGAGTATAGGATCAATTTAGCTACATTAGCTTGTTTAGAAATAATGTTACCTGAAATAATAAAAATTCAAATTTTGGTATCAGTACTTTCCTCTGGACTTGTTTTATATTATTCGAATTTTCTCAGAATATTTATGCTGTTGAATTGGGGTGAAATATTTGTTCACCTCTTGTCCTTTAATATTTCACTCTGGTTTCCCTCTCATGTAGACTCAGAAGGCCTTTTTTTGGTAAAGTTCTGAAAAAGACCTGAAGAATTATCTTGTTTCAGCTTCTAATTTGAAGTGACTTGTCCAGGGTCACATAGCTGATTAGAACCCATGCTTCTTCTCCAGTGTCATGAGCAATCTATAAGCAAGTAAGTGAAATTGGAAAGAATATGTGACTTTGAGACTCTAAAATGTCTTTTCTACATAGACTTTTATTCCATGGGAATTGACCTTTAAGATAATAGATGTCTTTGAAGTTATGAGATTTGCTTGGACAACAATGATTACAATGTTAACTTCTTAGTATTTTCTTTGAAATGACCTTGGTGTAGACATTGTAAAGTTGAGGTTAAGCAAAGGTAGAAAAGTGAAAACATAATGAAGACTCTGTAAAAAACAGAAGACTTATTGAGGTTATGCGATATGATTCAGAGTTTTCCAGATTTCCCATATAGGCAGTGCCTACCTTAGTAGAAATTGTCCTCCAAGAACATTCTATGAATTTTTTTTCCAGTTAGATAGTAACATCCTTGATTATTGGTTGAATGTAAAGTCTCACAGTGTTAGGGATGTTATGGGGTGTTATGGATGTTCCATTGGGCACCACTGTCCTGTTAGGTTAGAATCTTTTTTGTTCTCTGAAGCAAAAGTGACTTTTAGTACTCAATCCTGAAGGGGTGCGCATGAGGCAGGGAAAGAAAAACCACCTTTTAAAATCACTGTTTAAAAGACAAATTAAATGTGCCTCATCGAATCAGTGTTTTGGGATTTGGATTAAAGCTCCAATATCCAAAACTAATAAAAAATTATGTTAAATATTTGTGCTCCATGTGGCATGAACCTGTTGGTCTCTCTGTGGATAGTCACATTCTAGCCGTACAGTGACTTTTCTTCCTAGAAATTTACAAAAGTTCATTCCGCACCGTTCCAGTGTTTTCCTTTGGGGGTAGGCGTATGAATGTGGACATAACACTATTCTTGACCGCTTTAGTTCACAAGACTCTGCTTCCCCCCAGTTCCCATAGCACTATTTTGTAAAACGTATAACTTATCTTGTATGGTGAACACTGTATACTTTTTAAGAGAGGTGCTTTTATTTTTTTAAGTTCAGGCATTTGCTAACTTGTTGCCAAGTCAGAGCAATGATTCATTCAATACACGTTTATTGAGTACGTACTACATCCCCAGCACTGTTTTAGGTACTGGGTATATAGCTGTGAATAATTCAGGAAAAGTCCCTTCCTTCATGAAGCTTATATTCTGACGGCAGGGGTGGGAGGAAATCCTAAGCACACAGATAAAATGAGTTTAGAGCGAGATACACAATAATAAGAAAATATAAGAGAAAACGGAGAAGAAAAGTAACTTAGGGGAAAGAGGTTCTTTCTTTTGATAAGATGATCATAAAAAGGGCCTGTAAGTGACCTTTAAACTAATACTTAGATAACGAGAACAAACAAGCAATGGAAAAACGGGGGGTGAGAAGGGAACATACAAGGCAGACATGACAAGGTTATAGGTTGGGGGTGGAGTGGAGCATGATATGAAACAAGTTCTGAGTGGTGAGAAGCTGGATCACATAGGGGCATATAAGTCATCATGGAAAGGAGTTTGGATTATGTTTAAACTGAAATAGGAAGTCCATATAAAGTTTTAAGAAATGGAGTGATATTATATCACTTGTGCTGTCTTGGGAGAAAGCCCTATATAAGGACACAAACCAAAGCCATCTATTCATATATTTTATTATCTTTTATAGATCTGGTTGGAAAGGAATCTAGTTGGTGGGTCTCTCTAGGTCCTGTTTGTGTGCATATGTGCATGTGAGTGTGTCTTGGGAGAGGTTAGGTTTGGGTTACTCTTCTTCAGGCATGGGTAGTTCCAGATCTGGGGTCAAAAATGATCTTGATGCTTGGAGAACACTAAGACTTGAAGGAAAAGATAGATTGTTTTTGAGAAAGGAATTCAAACAGGCATAATGGAACAGGCGGGAGGCCAGACAAAGGAAGAGTTGCTTTCCTTGGCCAGGGGAGGTAGGGAACTCACTAAGGTAGGGGTGGGCTGAAGGCCAACTTGGGATAATTTAATGAGCATTATAATTTTCATGTGTTTTTCCTTTTTCCTCTTTTTGTTGGGCCAAAGGTAATATGGACTAGAGTGATATGGTCTGATCCTTCATAGTCCCATATGGGCATGAAGTACACATAGGCACTTTATCTGCCTTGTCATTTATTTGTCTCAGCAATTTGAAGTTGGGTACTGCTATTCTACAGCCCCTTATCCAAAACCTTGGGGACTGGAGGTGTTTGAAATTAAGAATTTTTTCAGATGTTAGTTAAGGTACTATGGTATTTATGCTAGATATTACCTACAATCCTACTGGAGTCTGAGGTGGCACCCTATCATCAAACATATTAACATTTCTACAGCAAAACATATTGTTATTCGCACAATATGGGGAACATTAAGAATGCAAATGGCCTCACATCAGTTCAGATGTGTAGATAAGAGTTTGTATTTCAAAAAGCTTCTCATTTCTAGTGTGTGTGTGTGTGTGTGTGTGTGTGTGTGTGTGTGTGCGTGTGTTTTCTTTTTATTGGGAGCAAGAGATTTTTACTGAGGAGGAAATTAAGGTTTAGAGAGGTTAAGTCACTTGGTAAATAGTTGGGCCAGAATTCAAACACTCCCTTGGCTGAACCCAAACTCTCTGTTCTTAGCCATCACATTATAAGATCTCTTCAGGAATGGTGACTCCTGCTTACAGATATCTGTCCTGTACCTAAAAACACATACCTGTGTTTTGAGAGGAGAGATTGCTAAAAAGGACCTACAGTAAATAATGGCTAACATAAGGTTAAAATCTAACCATTCTGGGGGGATGAAGACTATGTCTCTGTAATTTGTTTTATACTGTTTCTATCATGGTGCCAATTATAATATTAATAATGAAAAATTATCATGTAATACTTTGCAGATTGAATTATGATAAATGTAATTAATGACTTAATTAAATAACTTAATTTTGATAAATGATTTAAATTATGATAATTTTTTCCATTTTCTCCATTATCCTGCTGATTAACAAGAGGGAGTTTTGGATAAGTTGTAAATGAAAGCAATCCCATTTATTTTATTTTTACAAAACTTTAGAACATAAATTCAAGGAGTTGTTAAGGTTGGAGACTTTACATTTCAACTGCCTATTTCAATACATATTCTGCTGGATATGTCTAACTAAACAGTATGGGGCCCCAGAAACACTGGATAAGAACATTCTCATAAAAAGACATCTCTTTAGTTTAAGTAAGAACATACCAGAGTTGGAAAGTGCTGGAAAGACCTGGAAATGCTGAGATTATGGTTATTTTTTTTTTTTTAAGATTTTATTTTTTTTTTATTTGATACAGAGAGAAAGATCACAAGTAGGCAGAGAGGCAAGCAGAGAGAGAGGAGAGAGGAGGAAGCAGGCTCCCTGCCGAGCAGAGAGTCCGATGCGGGCCTCGATCCCAGGACCCTGGGATCATGACCTGAGCCGAAGGCAGCGGCTTTAACCCACTGAGCCACCCAGGCGCCCGAGATTATGGTTATTAAAGCATTTAGTATGCTTTTAATGAGGCAACCAAATGATTTCTTTCTTTCCTAAGATTCTTTTAGGACTGTTTTCTATTTTAAGTTATCAAAGAAGTTAACAGAAAAATATTCTTCCTTTTACTGAAATTTAATATATATTTAGTTTAACTAAAGCATAGTGATTTTGAGCAGGAAATTTTATACAGTTAAGGAAAAGTAATTTTTCTTTAACATTACCTATGTTTTGATTATTTAATTTCATGACTTCATTTTAGACTATTCTATTCCATGTGTGTATGATTATGTGTGCATGTTTGTGTGTGTGTTTGTGTGCATGACATATATTCTTATTATTTGATTCTCACTATTTGAAGAACTTATGATCTATGAAGTTGACATAAACACTGAATTAGCAAATACTGAACCAGTGCTTTGTTTAAAGACACCTTATTTAATATGTAATTGATTCATTAACATCGAACCTCACAGACAGCGGCACTATAACTCATGCCCGAGTGAAGCTTATCTAACACACGCATTTTCTTCATAAGGCACATCACAGCCTTTTTGGATTTAGGAATACCAGCGAGCCCTCGGCTCGGAGGCCATTTTAAACAACAAAATCACCAACAGAAGGTACAAAAATGTGAGAAACTTGGTACTAAATAGATTGAGAAAGACACTTGTTTCTAGTATAAGAGTTTGAAACAAGAAGACAGAGAAACACCTTTTTCAACTTCAGTGGGACCATGTCAGGTTACACATTTTTCAGTGCTCTGTGCACGTTTGTGAATGACTGTAAAAACACCACAAGTATTGATTTCGTGGTTACAGATAATTTTAGTGAGTGGACAAATTCTCAAATAAGGAATCCACCAGTAATGCAGATCCACCATATAGGGAAGCATCTGTAACATGTTTTAGTTCGTATAGGGTAGGAATTATATTGTTACATTTTATCTTCTAATTCATACGTGGTAGATAATGAGGGCCATTCTGTCCTTCCATTTATTGTTAGTTATAGGCAAATATCTCTAAGTGTAATATTTATTAGCTTTAAATACACGTATATTAAATGCTTGGGTATTTAAGGGCATGCATATTTAAATACATGTGTATTATTTGTATATACATACAAAGATAGAGCAAGAATGAATGAGGAGAGTAATGACGTGCTTATGTACAGAAGAAAGTCATTTTTAAAAGTAATGAATGTCCTAATTATTCATGTGTTAGTGCAGCAGCCTGCTTAAAAATTCTTTGAAGTACATAAAATTGACTTAACCTCCTCTGTTTATAGACAATTAAAATGAAAAGCCCTCATAATTAATATAATCTTAACTTTATTTTAAAATGCAGTTAATGGGAAGTCATCCATCTTCTGACATAGTTAATTCAGTTTTTGCCACACTTACAGCTACTGAATTTGAACATGTCATTATATATTAGAAGGTGGTGTTTTGCTTTGCTTTTTTTCCCCTCCTTCTTATTATGAAAGTCAGAAGAGCGTTTGCTTTGTATATTACCAACTCAATTCTTTGTTCATTCATCAAAATTAATTTATGCCTTCTAGTAATGCTGAATAGCACAGGAAAGTAAATACAGTAATTGGGTGGCTTTTTCCAGGAAATTCCGTATTTGATTATTAATAAGATTTAGAGTTGAGGTCTCTTGGAAATAAATAAATTCACTGGTTTGTATTATGTTTTGTACTTTGAGATTTTTCACTGCCATATCTTTGGAGAACTGAAATACTTGGTTATTTTAATTTTTTGGTTTATTTAAAAAAATAATTGAGACTAGGAGATAGAAAGTGGGTGCCCTATGGATCTCCTTACCTTGAGACTCTAATTCAATGCCTCAAACATCAGTTAAACGACTACTTACGTGTGTCACTATGTCACATACTGTTGCGGGGGTGGCTAAAACAGAAGAGTAACTCTTCTCACAGGACACTTAAATTCTAGTGACAGAGGAAAGATTGGTATGACTGGAACACAGGGTAGAATGGAAAGGTTATAGGAGAACTAGTAACAAGGACTATGAATTGATAAACAAAGGAAAGGCTGCTTCTTAAGGAGAACAGAGAAGGGACCATTTAGACAGGGACTTGTATCCTGAATAGAATCTGTTAGGTAGAAAGGGGGGGGTGGTGGTTCTCCAGCATATTTTGCTGGACCAGGGCATTCCTGAAGGTAGATAGCAGGGTGGCTAACTCTAGGAAAGCTGAAATGGTAATTTGGACATACTGGTTCATGTCTTGGAAGCTAGGTATTATGGTTGGACTTTAATAAGACATTAGGGAGCTACTGCAAAGTATTCAACTGGTAAGGTCAGAGCTCTACTTTGAGAAGCACTCTTTATCAGTGAAGTTTCAATGGATTAGAAAATGTGACATACTAGAGGCAAATTAGTTAGGAATTGTATTAATGGTATCAAAGGACTTGAACCAGGGAAGGAAATTTGAACTAGGAAGATGGGGATGAATGAGAGAGACATTGTTGAGTAAGAATGTGTGTGGTGTTTTTTTTTTTTTTAAGATTTTATTTATTAGAGAGAGAGAGAGAGAGCGTGAGCAGAGGGGAGGGGTAGAGGGAGAGAGAAAAACAGACCCCAGTGAGCAGGGAGCCCCAATGCAGGGCTCTATGCCAGCACCCTGGGATCATGACCTGAGCCAAAGGCAGAGGCTTAACTGACTGAGTCATCCAGGTGCCCCACGAGAAAAAATGTGTTTTTAATGTCATAAATACTTTTCACTTGGCTGAGAGATTCTTTGCCCCGAACGTTGAGATGCTGTAGAGAATTTACTCCTGGAAGTTGTTCTGGTTATATTTAAAGTGGGGAAATATTTGTTATTTGTTTTCCTGAAGTTTTCCCAAATGTCCTTGTCTGTGGTGTTAGTCAGATACCATATATGAATTGTCTGTTCTTGAGTAACAGGGACAAAATATTTCACTTAACCCTAAAACTATGCTGATTAAAAATTTAATCTCTATTAGTTATTCAGGAGATACTTTCATATCATGGACCATAGTGTCAACATTAAAACTATCATCAAAAAAAATTATCAGTTATCGTGATACTTTATTTTCTATATGATTGTTGATTAACAGAATTCAGAGGAAGAATCTAGGGGAATACACTCCACTTAATCAGTAATCCACAATAATCTGCTTCAATTATCTCTCATAGAAATAACTATTAAACTCAGTTTTGTTGCCTATTTGTGCTATAGTGATTGTTCTCCAAGATGGAAGTTAACAGAGACAATTAGAATACTTTCTGGCATATATTTTATTTAAAAATAGAAGCATTCTGCTATATCTCACAGGCTTTAGAAGATTTAATGGTGTATCATGAATAAATTCATAAGAAAGACTCAAATAAATATCTTTGAATAAGTTCAGCATTGCAGTGAATTTAACAGAGCTAAATAATAGTAGCACCAAAAATAAATTAATCCCACAGAAATACAATAATAAGATATTGACTTTTTTAAGCTTTTATCTTTTTTTAAAAAAAAATTTTATTGATTTATTTGAGAAAGAGTGAGCACAAGCTGGGTGAAGGGGCAAGGGGAGAGAGAGAAGCAGACTCCCCACTGAGCAAGGATTCCGACACGGGGCTTGATCCCAGGACCCTGGGATCATGACCTGAGCTGAAGGCAGACACTTAACTGACTGAGCCACCCAGGGACCCCTTAAGATTTTATCTTAAGTAATCTTTACATCCAACGTGGGGCTCAAACTCACAACCCCAAGATCAAGTGTCACTTGCTCCACCAACTAAGCCAACCAGGCGACCCTAGAATATTGTTATTTAACCAAAGGCATGGGGGAAACCATTATTATTTGTTGAAAGATGCTAAAAGTTAGAAAGAGGAAAAGTCTGCATCCAAACACATTGGACCCTGTATCTCAAATTTAATCATTGTAGAGAAGACCAGAATGATGGATGTGATGTAAATGGCATTCATGGTGGTTTTGCAATAGAATTGAGACATAGGAAGAGGTGAAACCTCTTAAGATGGGCATCCTATTAGAAGTATTTAATGAAGCATAAAAAGAGAGCTGGGTTTCTGATGTGAGACTGATGCCTTTAAACATGACCAGAATGAGAGTACTGAAAAATTTGAAGAACATATGTTAGGACAAACAAGAATGTACCACTGTAAAATCAATTATTTCTATCCTCTACCTACTTTTGGAACTTCGTGAAAGTGACCCGATATGACTTACATTTACCATAGGGCCAAGTTAGGTTTTTCTAATAAAGGTGAAGGTATTTTGAAGTATGTATTTCAAAATATTCACAGAGTTTCTTATTGAAACAATTATGAAAGCCACTATTGAACTATCACTGGATAAGCGGGAGGCTGTCAAAATGGAAGATTGGCTTTAGCTTTAGGAATATTGCACTTTTTTTTAAGATTTTATTTATTTATTTGACAGAGAGAGAGATCACAAGTAGGCAGAGAGGCAGGCAGAGAGAGAGAGGGGGAAGCAGGCTCTCCACCAAGCAGAGAGCCCCTTGTGGGGCTCGATCCCAGGACCCTGAGCTGAAGGCAGAGGCCTAACCCACTGAGCCATCTAGGTGCCCTGGAATATTGCACTTTTTGATACTAGTGGTTTCCAGGGTTATTACAAATATAAGACATTACTAGTTTTATTAAGTTTTTCCCTTGTAAAAGTAGTTTCATTTTGGGCAGTTTCCTGTGTCTTCTCAGCTTAACTGCAAATATCCAGAATTGCTATTGTGGCCTTATTTATTTAATTTATTTATTTATTTTTGATTGAAGTATAGTTGACATATAATGTTATGTTAGTTTCAAGTTTACAACATAGTGGGTAGATAATTCTATACATGTACTATACATATAATGCTAGTGTTTCTTCATCTTTAAAATTTTGTTTTGTTTTTTAAATCTCCCTAAAAGACTATTTGATAGACTATGAGGATGTACTCTTTGTAAAATTTTCTGTGAGAGCTTATTTTTAGATTGTTGCTCCAAGCCTAAAATACTTATTCCATTTAATACTTATGCTGTTAAGTGATTGCCATATACAGTTTCACAGAGTACAGGAAAAAGATATTGGGTAGAGGAAATGGAATAAAATAGAAACTAAATTATTTTAGTTGAATAGAGAGTATAATATGGTAATATAAAAAATATGCAATTTTTGGGATGACCCCAATATTATCTTAACAAATATAAACTAACTAAAGGAGGATGGACATCTTTATCTGGTTGTATTTATTTCCAATAACATGGCATATCTTTATTTGTTGAAGTCTATTTTTGTGAAAGACATTTTTAGTCATACTACGACTGAGAGAATTCACCCTAAATAACCATTCAGAAAATAATTTTTAGAAGATAGACTTTATCAAGAGAAAATTGAACCTAGAAGGGCTGTGTGTTAGTCATTGTTTTGTTCACATTCAGATCTGTTTCTTGCCATTTTCCTGCTTTGTTCTATTTCTCATTCAACTCCAGAAGTTAGAAAGAGAAAGATAGAATAAAACTTAAGAAACGATGAAGAAAAAGGTGGATCAGAAATTTTCAATATAAGGCAAAGAAAGAGATGATCAGCAAAATCAGAAGTTTAGGTTTTTGAAGAAATTAATGATACATAAATATATGTCAAGCTTGATCTAGAAAAAGAGAAAAGACACAAAGAAATAAATTTGGAATAAAAAGGGGCACACAGATTTTTTAAAATCTCTGTCACCAATACCTGGATATCTGTTTCCACATCAGATAAAAACTCTTAATGTAACATTAACAAAGGAGATTCTAGACTGTAGAGAATGACAAACATTCTTTGTTGCTCATCCCATCAAGAGGTGGGCTCTGTTTCTCCACCTTTGAATCTGTACTTGGCCATGTGACTTGCTTTGGCCAATGGGACATCAGCAAAAATGATGAAAGAGGCTTAGAAAGTACTCCAGCATTAGGTCTCCTCCTTCCTTGTTGCTGGGAACCCTGATAGCATCTTGTGAAGAAGTGTGGGCCAGCCTCCTGCAGAACGAAAGGACAAAAGGAAAAATGTCCCAAATGTTCAAGCTAAGAGTAGGCATGATGGGTGGGGATAGCCTTCTGAGTGAGCTCAAGTGGGAGTAGCCGAACTATTCAGCCTGCACAGAATCACGAGAAAAAATAAATTATTGTTGCTTTAAGCCATTAAGTTCTGGGGCATTTTGTTACTGAGCAAAGGGTAAATAATACATTACTGAATGATCTTATGTTGGGAAAATTTTATTGTTTTTGATGCTTCTTCATTAGGAAATGCCATTGCAAAATAGCAGTAGAACTTTCTGAGCTTGATTAAAGGTATTTATTTAAAGCTTACAGTTAATGTGTGTAGTAGTGAAACTTTAGAAGCAACCCCACTAAAATTTGGAATCCATCAAAAATCTTCTTACCTCTTCTATTTAATATTTACCAGAAGTTCTAGCCATTGTAATCTAATAATAAAAAGAGAAATGAAATATACAAATTAGAAAAGAAGAGGAAATAATATCCTTATGTTACATTGAGAATTTAATACCAATAAAACAGAAAGCGCATGTGAAAACACGTTGAAGAATAACAATGAAGTGTGGAGATTTGCTCTACCAGATGGCAACGTTTATTGTTTGGTGAGTTGCAGCAGGTAGATTACAAGGTCATGTGCAGGCATAGAAAAATGACCAATGAACAGAATAGAGAACCAAGAAACAGACCTATATATTTATAAAAACCTATTATAGGGCAGGACTGACATTACAGATGAGTTGGGAAAAGGTGAACTATTAAATTCTAAGTGAACTAAAGACTTAGGTAAATAAATAAATAACTTTATTTTTTTTAAAGATTTTATTTATTTATTTGACACAGAGAGAGAGAGATTACAAGTAGGCGGAGAGGCAGGCAGAGAGACGGGGGAGAGGAGGAAGCAGGCTCCCTGCTGAGCAGAGAGCCCGATGTGGGCCTCGATCCCAGGACGCTGAGATCATGACCTGAGCCGAAAGCAGAGGCTTTAACCCACTGAGCCACCCAGGCGCCCAATAAATAACTTTAAAAATGAAATATAGAAGAATATCTTTATGGCCAAAGGGAGGAAAGCATTTGAAAATACACAGAAAACCACAAACTATTAAAACAAGATTGACAAATGCAATTAATTACAATTTAAAAATTACTTATCAACCACCACAGCAAATCTACCATGAATGTAGTTGAAATGTGAACTACAGCTTGGAAATAGGTATTTGCCACCCATACTGCTGACAAAAGAGTGCATGCCGAATTTTAATAGAACTCCTTCCATTAGTCTAAAACAGAAGTGGACAAAGGCTGATCGCAGAGGAGAAAATTCATGGTAGGTCAACAGGAGAAAGAACAATGGAAAGATGCTCAACCTCCCTAGTAACCAAGGAAATGCAGATTAAAACATTTCACATCTGTATGGCTAGTGTATTGTTTTGAAAATCTGAATATAACATATATTGGCAAGAATTTGGAAGGTTTTTTTTGTTTCTTTGTTTTTTTAAGATTTTATTTATTTATTTGACAGAGAGAGAGATCACAAGTAGGCAGAGAGGCAGGCAGAGAGAGAGGGGGAAGCAGGCTCCCTGCTGAGCAGAGAGCCCGATGCAGGCCTCGATCCTAGGACCCTGAGATCATGACCTGAGCCGAAGGCAGAGGCTTTAACCCACTGAGCCACCCAGGTACCCAAGAATTTGGAGGTTTTAAACATGCTTATGGTAGTGTGACTTGGAATGCCATTTTGGAAGAGCGGTTTAGCAAGTTATATTTAGTATGCTTAAACATGAGCATGCTGTTGGATAGAGCTACTCCACTTCTAGAAATACGTTCCAGAAAATAATCCACTACCAGTGCACAAGGAGATATGTCCTGAACGCCTGTTGTATCATTATTTGTAATAGCAACATTTACTCTATGTTCAATAAGTACATTTTGGATATAATCTGTAGTGAAATACTACTTATGAAAGTGAACCATCCATAACATGGAAGAATCTTGAAAACACAATTTGGAGGGAGAAAAGACAAATATATTATTGCTTATATAAAGTTTAGAATTATGTAGACAATACCATATATTAATTTTAGATATATATCTGTGAAGTAAAAGTATAATAATAGGCATGAGAATGAGAAACACCACTTTAGGATAGCAAATATTGCTGAGGTAGAAGGGATACAATTTGGATACATACACCCCCCAGTCATCCCCCAAACCCTCAGTTTGTTTCGTGAGATTAAGAGTCTCTTATGGTTTGAGACACTAGATTATTGCAGAACAAGTGGGAGAAATGCATGTCTAGAGATGGACAGTGCTGAGGAATACTTTCCTAAGTAGGTCTCTGGGGTCTGGACAAGCATCTGCCTTATGGTCAAAATAGTAAACCAAATGGGTGAGGCTTTGTTATGTACAGTTTCTGTATGGGCAATTTAATCTGAAAGTTATTCAAACGTGTGCCATAAATTATCTGTGGAATTTTACAAGTTTTCACCTTTTTTTTTTCCTTACTCTTTCACTGAGGTCTAATTTTCATCCCATGGTCAGTGTACAGTGCAATGATTTTTAAAATGAATAGAGTCATGCCACCATCACTGGCAGTGTAGTTTTGGAATATTTCCCTCATCTACAGAATTCCCACTAGCCTCTTTGTAGTCAATTCCTGTTACCACCCCCAGGTAACAGTTGATTTGCATCCTGTCCCTATAATTGGCTTTTTTTGGGTAGTTCCTAAAAATAGAATCATATGGGGCGCCTGGGTGGCTCAGTGGGTTAAGCCTCTGCCTTCAGCTCAGGTCATGATCTCAGGGTCCTGGGATCGAGCCCCGCATCAGGCTCTCTGCTCAGCAGGGAGCCTGCTTCCTCCTCTCTCTGCCTGCCTCTCTGCCTACTTGTGGTCTCTCTCTATCAAACAAACAAATAAATAAATAAATAGAATCATATGATATATAGTCCTTTGTATCTGGATTTTTATGTTTAACATAATGGTTTTGGGGTTCATCCATGTTGCATTGTGTCTCAATATTTTGTTCCTTTACGTTGCTGAATAGTAATCCATGCATGGATATGATACTTTTGGTTTGTCCATTTACCACTTGATGGTCATCTGAATTGTTTCCACATTTTAGCTACGAGTAATGTTGCTATGAATATTCATGTACAAGACTTTTGCAGACACGTGTTCTCATTTCTCTTGGGTAGATTCATAGGTGTGGAATTATTGGGTCATTAAAAGTTTATGTTTAACTTAAAATACTGCCAAACTATATTTAGAGAGAATGCACCACTTCACATTTCCCAGTAGTGTATGAGGGTTCTAGTTTCTTCACATCTTTGCCAGACTTGTTATTACCTGTGTTTTGATTATCACCATTCAAGTGGGTATGTAGTGGTATCTCAGCGTGGTTTTAATGTATATTTTTCTAATGATGACTGATGTTGAACAACTTTTCATGTATTTATCAGCTATTTGATGTCTTCTTTGGTGAAATGTCTATTCAAGCCTTTTGCTATATTTTAAGTTGGATTATTGCTATTATTGTTTATTGTTTATTGTAAGAGTCATAGTCTGGATACAAGTTTTTTTTATCAAATACAAGATTTGCAAGTATTTTCCTATAAGAAAGGAAGGAATTTTAAGTGGGGCTTTATTTTCATGTATACCATATCTCTCACATGATCTTAATTTGGGCAGAAAGTACTGCTGAGAAGACAACTTAAAAAGGATCATTATCACTGTAGCTGTTACTTTAGCTGGTTAGCGTATTTGTGCTCTTATGACTTATTTGCCCTTTTTCTTTTCAAAGGAGTATTGAGTCCTATGAAAAATAGAGATACAAACTTATTATAAATCATGCATTGCAATTACTAGTGATTCTGTCAAAAGAGAGTTGATTCTTGGGCGCCTGGGTGGCTCAGTGGGTTAAAGCCTCTGCTTTCGGCTCAGGTCATGATCTCAGGGTCCTGGGATCGAGGCCCACATCGGGCTCTCTGCTCAGCAGGGAGCCTGCTTCCTCCTCTCTCTCTGTCTGCCTCTCTGCCTACTTGTGATCTGACCTCTCTCTCTGTGTCAAATAAATAAATAAAATCTTTAAAAAAAAAAAAAAAAAAGAGAGTTGATTCTTAAATATTGCAGAGATTAAGGATGCTGACCCCCCTCGCTGTTGAAAATCCATGTATACCTTTGACTACCCCAAAACTTAACTACTAATAACCTATTGTTGTACATATTTTGTATATGTATTATATATTGTATTCTTTCAATAAAGTAAGCTAGAGAAAAGAAAATGCTATTTAAAAAGTCATAAGGAAAACACGTTTATAGTACTATACAGTATTTATCGACAAAAATCCACATATGAGTGGACCCACGTAGTTCAAACCTATGTGGCTGATGGGTCAACTGTAATTATATTTACTCTCCACAGTTATTCCAAGAATAGAACTATTGTTCAAAATATCGTTTGAAGTTTTCTCATGATTTGCATTCCAAGCCAGTGTTAAACCCCTCTGCACAGTGTCCGTGAGTGTCCACACACACTCATACATGTTCATTTTTTTCTGTTTCAAAATATAAGTTAATGCTTTGCCAATTGCAGACGTTACCCTCATGGTAGTTGCGCGGACTCCAGTTGGCGAGATAGTTGTCTTGTGGAAAATACGGTTTTAGTGAGAAAACAATAAAAATTATTCCTACGTATTCTTTAGAAAACAACAGTAACAATTCTTGAAGTCGAATCCTTCTGAAGGAACTAGATTAATCAGCATTAAAACTTGCTGGGGTAAGTAACTGGCTTCCTGAGTCACCTTCTCAGACTGTTTAGGAGACTGCTGCATTGTCACAATCCACTGGGGTGCATTCTCCCACACTTATTTTATGCAGAGTGTTCCTCTTAAGAATAAAAAAAGTTCTGCAACTTGCCCTTCCTGCCTTGAAATGAATGTCCTTTACACTTGAATATGCCTTTTGTTTCATTTTCAAAAGTCTCTCCAAAAGAAAACCTTGTATAAACACCTGGCATTTCACAAATTATTGTGTTGCTTAGGGGCACTTTTCCTGGGCCTTGTCTTTTATTCCTATATTGAAAGGGCAGAGCATAAACAGATCACTTTTGTATGCTCTACCCTCACATGATGTAAAAGGAGGGGCAGGGAGAATAATACATATTCTTTGATGTGTTCTTTTTGTTCTGCTGAAGGATAAATTTTAAAAAAGGAAAAAAATCATAACTGTCATACAGATACAAAAGCATATATTCATACAGATATAAAATAAACATGTGTTAGAGATTTTATTTAACCTGTTATTAAAAAGGGAACTATGCAGACATGACAGGGTTCAAAGGAAATGTCAATGAATCTCAAATTTATGTGGAGTAAAGAAATATTGAAATGAATTCACAGGAGGAGCTGAAACTGCCTTTTTGCATGGGAGGTGGTGAGGGGCGGAGGACAATGTGTGGTGTGGCACTGGAGACATCTAGTAATCTTTTCTTTTCTTTTTTTTTTTTTTTTAAGATTTTATTTATTTATTTCACAGAGGGAGAGAGATCACAAGGAGGCAGAGAGGCATGCAGAGAGAGAGAGGGGGAAGCAGGCTCCCCGCTGAGCAGGGAGCACGATGCGGGCCTCGATCCCAGGACCCTGAGATCATGACCTGAGCCGAAAGCAGAGGCTTTAACCCACTGAGCCACCCAGGCGCCCTACTAATCTTTTCTGCTTATTCCAAATTTCTGTACGGTTTTAGGCAGAGCTTGTTGAATTTTTTTCTGTAATGTGCCAGACAGTAAATATTTTAGGTTTTATGGGCTTTATGATCTCCCACTCAGTTCTGCTATTACAACATGAAAGCAGCCGTAGATAATACATGAGCAAATGGGAATGATTACTAAATAAAACTTTATTTAGAGACACTAAAATTTGAATCCCGTATTATTTTCATGTGTCATGAAATACTATTTTTTGTTTTTTTTTTATTTTTCCCCAACCAAATTGGAATTACAGGCCAAATTTGGCTAACCTCTAATCTACAGGAAGTAACCTAAAAAACCCATAACTAAAATTAGCACAGATTTTCCAAAGTATGTGATTTATGGTAATAAATTACCATAGATAATAGCAAATATATTTGATGTCTGTCTATCTATCTATCTATCTATCTATCTATCTATCTATCTATCTATCCATCCAAATAAATAATAGCAATAACAGAACGACAGTAAAGCCTTATGCTAAAACACCTGGAAAAACCATGATTGACTTGGTAAAGATTACTGTACCTTGGTGATGACTTGAGTTACATCACTCAGTTTATCACCCATTCTGCTCATAAGACTCAACTGCCTATGATCAAGTTAAAACTGCTTTGAAAGTAAAGACCCTTGATGTAGGAAAGACATTAGGGTTCGAAACTGACGGCCAAGAAAGAGTTCTTGAGATGTCTTTGGTGCAAAAAGACGATTTTATTAAAGCACGGGGACAGGACCCGTGGGTAGGAAGACCTGCACTGGGGTCATGAGGAGTGGCCCTTTGCATACTTTCAAGTTGGGAGGGAGTTAGGGATAGCCTAAGCCTCCTGGGTATTTTGGAAACAAAGTTTCCGGGATCCCGAGGGGGATAGCTATTGTTTGGAAAGGTCATTTATTACTGTTTAGTAGAAACTCAGTCATGAGATCCTACATCGGTGGGTTGTTTGCTTGGGCTATGATTGCCAACATGTATCTTGCGGGGTTTAGAGATAAAGGAAGTTTGCAAAGGAATTTTTATATATTAAAGTAACCCCTGGGACAAATAATAATAAAAAAAATAAAGTAGACTTACGGGATCCTGGGGTTGAGGGGGTTCGGGCTAGCGTTGCCTTTTGCCCTTAGCAAAGTATTAACCTCGAGGCAGCCGAGTCCGTAGAGGAGTGTCACTCTGCCAGTTTCAGGGACTTGTCAACGGGCTGTAGGGAGTATGGAAATTTAATAATTTTTCTTCTGCCTTTGTTTCCGACATCACTCTATATAAGCTGAACTGTAGATATGAGTGTTTTCCTTTTATTAAATAATATTTTAAATTGTACATAGAAACAATCAAAGCAATATTGAGAATAAATTTTTATCAGCCCTCACCTAACCATTGGCTGAATAAGCTGATTCTATAAATCAGGAACAGCTACAAAATTTTTTATATGTTTATATGATCTTACTGTCTTTTACTTACTGTCTTTTACACCTGCTGTGAGCAAATGTGGGTCATTAGACATATCCTTGGGGTTTATGCATTATGGACCTATTTTAAAAATAGGTTTTTAAATATGTATTTTTTAATGAGTGCTCAAATAAAATCATAAGGATATTTTCTATTACCTGGATTCCCCATTTATGACAAAGTACTGCTGCACAAACTTTGCTCTATACTTATGTTTATGTTTTTAGTGTGTTTTAGCTGATATTTTAAATATCTAGAGTATAATCTTTAACATAACATTGGTCCAGCTAGGACCTTTGGGTCCTTGTTGTGGGGTATAACAAATGTATTCTAGGGTAGAGGTCAGCAATCTTTCTGTAAAGGGCTGGATCATAAATATATTAGGTTTGGCAGGCTTTAAGTCCTCCATCATAACTATGCAGGTGGGCAGTTGTAGCTGGAAAGCAGCCACAGACAATATGAGAATGAATGTGTTCCAGTAAAACTTTATTTGTAAAAATAGGTGGTGAGTTGCATTTAACAAACTCAGAGTCTTAGTTTGTTAACTCCTTTTCTAAGAGCATCTGATGATTCTCAGAAGTCTAAAAAAAATTGTTCAAAATTATATACTACTTTAACAAGATTATTCTATAAGTTAGAAATAATAAATTTAGGAATCCATTATTTGCTTAACAACATGATCCTTTATAGAAGTATAATTAAAGTTAGGTCATTATTAATGCTTTATAAAAAAAAAAGAATTCCAGGTTTACCTTTTTTTTTTTTTTTTTTTAACGTGTGGGGCTTGAACTCACAACCCTGAGATCAAGACCTGAGCTGAGATCAAGGGTCAGGCACTTAACCAACTGAGCTACCCGGATGCCCTTAAATTTTTTTTTTAATAAAAAGCTCATTCTTGAAGAAAATCAGTGTGCATTTTACAAGTCTTTTACACAGGTTATGGGTATCTTTTCCTTTCGATTTAGCCGTCAACCATTTACATATTTACATATTTGAGTAACTTAATAAATTGCAAACCAAATCCCTAGATATAGGACATATTATTTTTATGCTCATCTTGCAAGTGCAGACTTTTTAGATGTCAGCCAAATCAAAAGTGTTTGGATGAAGAACTTTTAATAGTTAAGATGCAATGGTAGGGCATTCTTTGATAGAAGAAAAGTAAAGTTTAAAAGCCCATCAGTTCTCCAAAAAATCTATTTGCTGGATGACTGATTTGCAAAATTTATTATTCTCAAATATGCCATCTCTTCTTGAATATATTAAATGAATATTCAGTTGCTGAGTTGATTAATTTTTATGAATGCATTTATAAACATTGTTTTATTTACTATTTTTAATGAATCTAACAAATATTTCATATGGGAATTATTTAGCTTATAGTAATCTCTCTTAGATTCTTTTTAAAGTCCCTTTTGATTATATGTCTGTTAAAGGATCTTTTCTTCTTTAAAGCCTCTCTTTAATTTTCAAGTAACATTGATTTAGTTTGTTATTTAGTTATTTATAAAGATGTAAGTTTTATAGCAATTCATTTGGCAGGGCTGCATTAGCAGTTTTTAAATATTTCTGTAAATTTTAGCTTATTGGCTTTTTTGTCTTCATAATTATAAAATAAATAAGCCACAGGGATGAAAAGTATAGTATAAATAATATAGTAAATAATATAATAATAACTTTGTATGGTGACAAATGGTAACTACACAGCCTAATGTATTAATTAGAATTATTAATTCACTGAGTTGTACACTTGAAACTAATATAACATTATATGTCAGCTGTACTTCAACTAGATCAATAAATGAATGTTTAAAAATTATTTGGTTAAAAGGTAGTCTTTTAAAAGGTCACAGCATGAATTAGTTTTCTTATAAATACATTTAATATTCAGAAATTTGCAATTCATAGCAACCAAAATTTAGAGTAAGGTTACTATACCAAATCTGATTTACAATGGTTTACTTATAAACAAAGCAAAAAAATCAAGTGATTTTGCTAGTAATTACTAGACAATGGCTTATATGCCAGTTGGTTAAATAATGGCAGATTTACCTTAAAGCCTAAGGTGTAAAAAAATGGAATTGCAAAGACTGTGAAAGAACTAAAGAAAAAAAGGCCCACGATAATTCCATCACATATGAAGTGATGAAGTTTTATATTTCAGTTGTTATAAATATAAAATTAAGGCTGATGTATTCATAACAGATTCATAAAAAGAACATATAGTCATCGACTATAATTTAAAAATTCATTAATATATTCCTTACTAGAGTTGATACATTTGTAAAGGTTGAAGATTATTTAATTAATTGACTTTTGGCAAAACTGATTTAGAACCAGCAGAGATGGCCCAGTTTTGGGAGAGAAAACATCTTTGCTTGTCTTGAGGAGAAAACCTAAGTTGGGGCATCAGAATCCATATTTCTGTGAAGTCTTGTAGTCAGGTGAACATTTTAAAACTTGGACCCTTGGGTTTTTCCATTGATTCAAGAACGTAATAAATGCTATTTTTTTCTCCCATTTTCACCTACAGAAGTTCTAAGGAAAAAATTTTATTCACTGTTCTCTTTATTGCATCTGCAGCTGTTTGTGCTGGTAACAAATCTACTTCCTTGTAGTTCTCAGAGAAAACTCTAAGGCCCTTGTCACATATACTCTGATGGAACGACCCTTCTCATGAGTGGTCTGTAGGTGCTATTTGTAGGTCCTCATCATTTTGTTCTAGTTTCTCTTCAGTTCTGGCACTACCGCCTCGTTAGTAGCTCCAGGGTTCCTTTAGAGCAGTTACGAAATTCCTCTCTCTCTGTTTCATCTTCCCCTCATCTTGTCAAGAGCCCAAGTTGAAAGTATTTTAAAAGTGTAAACAGCCCAGGTGAAATTAATTTGACCTTTGATAAGGTAAAAGGAATAAAATTTATCTCCCTGGTTGCTTTGAAGAGATTTTTTTTTCTTGTCCTGTGGAATAGCTTTGTGGGGAATAAGATGTGTCCAATTTATTTATAGACAAAGAAATATTAGCTGCATGGGCAAGAAGCCTAATGACTTTAATGTGAAAGAAAATAGGATGCTGTTGGAGGTTAGCTAATTTCTGAAAGCAACAAGTGGAAATGACAATGTAGCAATAGCTTGGCTTTCACATTATGTAATGGATGGCCGGGTTTAGGACAGGACGCACAAAGGAACATTCACTGACAACCTCTTTCAACTTTCCTTTAAAATCTGGCAAATGGAAGCCTTGTGAAAGTGGGAGGACTTCTACAAGTTTGTGTGGCCAGCCTATTTTAAGTATATTGTGTGTTTTAGTTTTAAGGATCTATATATTTTAGATAAAATAATGTTTCTGATATTTATTAATTAGTGGTTTTCAGTACTGCAGTTGTTCCTTAATTTTACGGAATTACTTTCATCAGCCCTGTGGACAAGATTATTCTGAGGAATTGCTATGATTCTATCTTAAAACTTTCAAAGAAACTTTCATCTTCGTAAAATAGCAATAGACTGCCTATGGAGGAATATTTTTAAATTATAAAATTAAAACATGAGTGTACAATTCACATAACGCATATATGCCTGTAAAGATTAAAAAGCAGAGTCCTACTTCTGACTCCATGACGTCTTTACCTGCACACACATACACCCCACACTTGCCTGGTAATCCCATTCGCCCGTGCAAAAGGTTTTGGCGTACATCCTTACACGCATTTGTTAGGCATTCATGCATATAATATAAATGGGTTCATATTTTGATATTTTGCAATTTTTTCCCCATGGGCCTTGAACTCATAACCTGAGTTTAGGAGTAGCGTGCTCCACTGACTGAGCCAGCCAGGTGCCCTTCAAAGATGCAGCTTTGAGAGAGTAAGTTGTGGAGACTGGATAGTATACAGGTCCGAATTCATGTTAAGGCCTCTGCATAAACTTTTGGGATTCTGATAGGTGGATGCGTTGTCTCAAGCCTCGAAGGAAATTCCCTTGCCTTTTTTCTTTTTTTTAAGATTTACTTATTTATTTTAGGGGAGGCGTGCTGCTAGAGGGGCAGAGGGAAATGATGAGGGAGAGAATCTCTAGCTGACTCCCTGCTCAGTGCAGGTGTGCAGGGGCGTGCATAATCTCTCTACCCGGAGATCACGTCCTGAACCAAAACCAAGAGCCCGACACTTAACCCACTGAGCCACCCAGGCGCCCCACATTCCCTTGCTTCTTAAACCTGCTCAACCGACCAGTCTGGAGTGGCCTGCCTCTTTCTTCTGTCTCTGCCCGTCCTCCGCGTCCTCCACGTAAGGTGAGGGGCCAGGCTGGGAACTAACAATTAGTAATGGAGTTGAAGCACTTTCACATGTTAATTGTTCATTACCATAGTTTTTCTTATCCTTTTGTATCTTTAACTATTGGCAGATTTAGTGTCTTTATTTTTAAATATTAATTTTATTTTATGGAGTTTCTTTCAGGCATAGGGAAATTTTCTTTTGTGGCTTTTTAATTTTTCCTTTGCCTATTTGTTGTTCTGTTATCCTTCTCTAAAACTCCTATTTGGTGAATGGATGTTAGCCTTTCTATTAGCTACTCACCGTGTCTTGTAACTTTTTTCTCCTACTATTCAACTCTTGTCCACCGCATTCACCAGAGTTCCCCATGGTCCATCTTCTGCGTTACCACTTTTTATCGGGCCCCACTCTGCTGTTTAGTCTACAGATTTTTAGTTTTAATTTTGGTATTTATGCTTTTCTATAACTACTATAACAATCTAATTTTAGAACATTTGTTTGTTTATTCCTTCTGTTCTCTGGGGTATTCGTTCTCAGGGCATTAGTTCTCTTCATTTTTAGTCTTTCTTCTGTTTTGTTCTTAACTCTGTTTTTTCAGATTTCCCTTTGGGATAGTCATACTTTTTCAAGTGTTTGGTTTCCCACCACAGGTCTCAAATTCTACAGTCTCTGTAATGACAGTGTATTTCTACAGACGGGGTGGTAACTGTTCTCTGTTTTGTAGTAAATCCCCGTTTTAAAGACAGGAGCTTTGCCTGTGGCTGTTGTGCAAAGGAGCAAATGTGCAAGGTGGTGACCTCCAGCCAGTTGAAACTTTCCTTGAATGTCCTAGGAAATGCTTTACTTAGGATTTTGTCTCAAATTTCTAGTACCTGTCTCCCATGTCACAGTTCCTACTTTGGTAGAATATACTCATGTTTGTTTTTCTTTTTTTCCAGGTAGCAAAAAAATAATAGTTACTAACCTTGAGAGTCATCGGCATTCAACATGCTGTACTTTTTCTCTTGACTATCAGCCAATTCTTCTCCAAAGAGTGCCTTCATCTTAGGGTTGTTTAAGGTCTTCTCAGGGTGAGATAATCATAACTCAGTTGAATTTTGACATCAGTCTGTTCCCATCTGCTTTATATCTTCCAGGAAATCCATAATTGATTCAAATTTCCAGTGCTCTTTTGTATTTACTTTTATTTTTCAAAGGGATATGGGGAAGTGAAGAGATTTGTTCTGTCAGCTCTCTTCCATTTTGATTTAAGAAGACCACATTTCTTTTATTATTGCCATAAAATGCCTCTAGTTAAACAAGTAATGCATTCATCTTGAGTAATTGATTATATTTTTCCAAGTTACTCCTTTTCAGCTTTCTATGGATTTGCCTTGAATTTGTGGTTGAATTTGGTCCCACTGTATTTATTTTTACTCAGTCTGATTCCAGTAAAAGACACGACTACTCACCTTGTTTTGATTTTGAAATACTTGTAGCAGGTACATTTAGAAATGGCCTGCAAACTTGCTGGAAATTTAAGCGAAGCATTATTCTTCCCTTTTTTTTTTTAACTGTTTTAAGTGCAGGATTGCCACTGATTGTCATAAAAGATTTAAGATTTCCACATCACTTTCTAGAAAGATTCATTTATAGAGACGCTGAAACTTTCTCATTTTAAAGCATCAGTAATGAGAGAAAGTTTTACTTTGAAAGCTGAGGCTGATCCCATGCAAGGATGATTTTCAGTCCCTATTTCACTATTTCACTTTTAGATTCTTAAGCTATGCCATTTTTAAAAATAGTGGAGAGAACATCTTCTAATTCCAATATTTAATAAGTCCCCTCTTTGCAAAACCTGTAATTTAGTGCTCAACACAAAGTATATGTGTGAGAATTGAATATTAATGTAATTTAGTGAAGTTTCTGCACAGAGAGAAATAAGAACAATCGTCTGTATCTCCATGGACACTCATCTTTCCTTGCTTTTGAGTCATATTCTCTCCCTTTCCTCCTTCACCTTCTTCCTTCACATTTGAGAAACATTGATTCAGTCTCTCATCTATACCGGGCACTGTGTTAGTCCCAAGAGATTCAAAGATGAATAAATGATTTTGACCTAGTGTCTTTTTCTCTTAGGTTTATTTATTTATTTTTAAGTACTCTCTACACCCAATGTGAGGCCCAAACTCATCACCCCAAGATCAAGAGTGACATGCTCTAATGACGGAGCCAGCCAGGCACCTCCTGACCTCATGTTTTAATCTTTGAGTGTGTGCAAATTCAAAAGAGATGATAGCTGTAAAGAAATACTTTTGCAAACTGTAAAGTGTTGTATAAATATAGTGGTGTCAGGGCCACCTGGGTGGCTCAGTAGGTTAAAGCCTCTGCTTTCAGCTCAGGTCATGATCTCAGGGTCCTGGGATTGAGGCCCGCATCGGGCTCCCTGCTTAGCGGGGAGCCTGCTTCCTCCTCTCTCTCTGCCTGCCTCTCTGCCTACTTGTAATCTCTCTCTCTCTGTCAAATAAATAAATAAAATCTTAAAAAAAATAAATATAGTGGTGTCATGGAAGTTTCAAGTAGGTACAGAATTTAGTCAATTTAAATTTTGGGTAGAGATAACAACAAGTTGTAAAAAATTAGCCCCCAAAGCTTTCAAATTGTTGTCTTCAGTACTGAGTATTAAATTGAAGATAATTATGCTATTGCAGGAAGAGACTCCCTTTTTTTTCCTTCTAAGACTTTATTTAAATTTAAGTTAGTTAACTATAGTGTAGTATTGGTTTCAGGAGTAGAATTTATTGATTTGTCACTTACATAGAGTACCCAGTGCTCATCACAACAGGTGCCCTCCTTAAAGCCCGTCACCCATTTAGCCCATCCCCCCACCCACCTCCTCTCCAGCGACTGCAGGAGGAGACTCCTTAAAGAAAGAACTCTTTCACTGAAGAATTTTGCTTTAACTTTAAGGCTTCAAACATTGTGGGGAGCTTATTAGGTATTAACACCTTGCTCTTGTAGTTTTTGTTCGTGTGGGTGCAAAGATCAAATGAGACTGTAGGTGTGAACGTGTTCTGTAAACTGTAAAGTGATGTATAAATATAAGGTGCCATTATTGCCAGGGGAGGTGGTGTTAAGTGACTATGGACCAAACTGGGTAAGGTGCAGAACATGGGCCACGTTGGGAGAGGAAAGAACAGCAGAGTAACTTTGAAGCAAAATCATAGCTACTTATATATTTTGAAGCATTCTAGAGTGGACTCCATTTCCAAAAGTATCTTCTCTCTACAATCCGCTATGGCATTTGAAATTCTGGTAAGGAAATTGCTTCTGTTTAATGCTAATCGTTNAGTAACTTTGAAGCAAAATCATAGCTACTTATATATTTTGAAGCATTCTAGAGTGGACTCCAATTTCCAAAAGTATCTTCTCTCTACAATCTGCTATGGCATTTGAAATTCTGGTAAGGAAATTGCTTCTGTTTAATGCTAATCGTCGGTAATAGTATGTGTTCAAAGTAGTATTTTTCAAATGCAGTGGTTTAACATTTGCAAGTGTTTTGCTCTATTTTTATTAGCTCATGATAGCATTTTGAGCTAGGTGTTGGTGATGGTATGTTTATATTCATCATCTTTCTTGTTCTTTTTGACTGATGAAGTAAGGATCAAAAGTTGAATAAACTATTCATCTCATAACCAACATGTGGCAGGCTTAACCCAGATGGTCTCTCTACTGTGTTCTTTCTGCTCCGTTATGATTAAACCCCTGATGAAAGTATATATGAAGCATCTATTATAGAGTTAGGGAATTTCAAAGTCTGATGGTATTTTCTTCGGAGGGTGCCCAAACTGATTGAAGAGACAGATCTTATGGGTCAGAATGAGAGAATGTCATAGACAGTGTTTGATTTTAAGTACTAAATTGTTAAATACAATTTAACAATTTAGTTAATGGAGAAAACAGTGTGGATTGGTTTAGGTTAGGGAATGCTTTGTGAAGAGGTGGGATTGTCTATTTTAAAAGTAAGTTCAAAAGTAGAGACCCTTTCAGGGTAGGTTAAGTGCATTAAGAAGAAGGTCACCATAATCAAAAGTGGCAATAAAACTGATTAATAAAAACACATGTTTTAGGTAAGGATACCAATAACTTGTATAATCAAATGTTTCCCTGAGCCTCACAAGCTATGATCATAGGAACACTCCTCTTTTGCCAGCTTGAGGCCCCCCAGGGTACCCCCCCCACACATGCCTTTTTCCTGCTCTCCTCACTTACACCTATACCCGCTCATGGGCTGCCTGCACTTCCAAGACTCCAGTACGTTCATTCTTCTTGCTAGTTGTGAAATGATTCCTTCCCCTGACCTTTTCTGCCTTCTTAGAAGGAATCCTAGAGCAGTGGTGCTTGGCTCTGGCATTCTGGGCTTTTCCCCCCTTGATTCCCATAGCCCTGTTCTTCCCCAAGGTACATTCATGCTGACAGAGTAGATGAATCATAACGGATTCATGCCCCATCTTTCCTCCATCCCCAACATAGCAGCTCTCTCTGGTCTCAACACCCAGATAGGCCTGGATATATGCTTGATCACTTGACAGTGGAGCGTCTATTACCCTATTTGTGTTTTGGCAGAAGTTACCACTGTGAATTGATTGGTTGGCTGCTGTGTTTTGCCTCTAAGTACTACAGTGAAAGAGGAAGATACTCCATCTACCTGATAATTCCCCAGGAGCCAGGGCACAGCGTGTGACTCAAGCTCAGGCAATCAGATGTTGCAGCCTGAGGCTGATTCTGGAGCAAGTGACCCAGGAAAAGAAGGGTCAGTTAGGAGCCATGACGAATATAGCAAGGTTCAGCACTGATGGCAGTAGCTTCTAGCAGTGGTCTTATTTTGCAGAAGCGTCAGAGTCTTGTCATTGGACTTGCTTCTTGGTCCTCCAGCCCAGATCTTTACTGTGTCTTTTTCACTTTGCACCTTCTTCTAGCCTTCTTGCAGAATCTGCCAAATCTGATTTTTTTTCGATCAAATGTTTGGAAGATAGAATGTTAGAAAATATTTGTTCATTTGCTTTAAAAAAATATAGCTCAAATTAATTTATTTTTCTTATGACAAAGTACTCTGACTCCAAACAAAAGGCCCTGTTGCCAAGTCCGGCTCATTGGGCCATGCTGACTATGCCAGTGCCAGATTCTCCCTAAGAGAACTCTGGCATGCCCTTCGTTGAGCTGTCATTTTCTTCTATCGCTCCAGAAGTGGCCAGGTGTAAGAGCATAAGCCTCATCTCATGGAAGACAGCTCAACTCCTTTTCCGAACCTACTAATTCACATGCATGTTGAGAAAATGCTTAGGTATGATTCCAGGGGTGAAGAGAGGGAAAGTACCACCTAATTCCATGTGTTAGGAACTTTGCATTCCTGTTCTGATCCCTGTTGCTGACATTCTCATTTATTGCTCACACCAGTGTCGAAATGGGCACTTACCCAGTGAGAGACTCTGAGATGAGAAAAAAAAATATTGATGTTTTGAGTGGAAAACTAGGTGTTCTTTAGCAACATGCTCTTCCTAGATATCTGATTATATGGAGGTCCTGGTACCTTTCATTGTTTTTGACTGTAAATTTTAGACAATTAAAAATGCAAATGTTTCTTATTCCTGGAGATGCAACTGCTTAAACATTACCTTGGACACATAAAACCCTGTATAAAAATCTTTGATAACTCCTTATATACAAATAAATTCTGTCTGGGTGAGGTTAAATTGACTTCCCTTCCTCTTCGATGGAAAAACCCAGTTTTTAATCTATTTTTAAGTTCATTTCGGCATTTCTTACTGCCTATGTATATGATTCTTTGGATTCTCCTTTGATATACTTGTAACATCTGACTAGTTATCTCATTAATTAATAAGTTAAGTAGGAACACACGGCAAACAGGGATCCCATCACTTTTGTCCAAACCTGTAAAATAATATTGTAAGGAGCTTCCTGTTTTCAGTATCTTTCTCCTTGATTTTGCTTTACAAGCCACTAACAGATTATTATTCTGAAACGATGCTTTACTCATTTCATCTTTGGCCATTTCTCCCAACGACTTCTAGGGTCAATTGGAAATATTTTGAACTACTGACTTTAGAATTTAACTTCTTGCCCTACACACTCCCGTATTATCTCACAAACAGAATAAACTTTGTATTACTCATCTTTGTTTTCTCTTTTGGGAGGCCTTCTTCCACTCTGATTTACCAAGTCCAATAAATCCTGAAAAGTCAATTCCATTCCATTTTCACCTCTCCCATAAAATCTTCCCAAATCTAACTGGTTTAGAGCCATTGTCCCCACTGTAAAGTTACAGCATGGGTCTATTCAGCCAGTCTGCAGTCAGCCTCGCCATTGTTTTGGGGGCATGGAAGCATTTGTGTGTCATGCTCTTAGAGGCAATATGGTACAGTAGTTAAGAATATAGGTTTTTGTCCTTCCCCATCCCCTTATGGACATTGGGGAGGGTTTGTGCTTTGGTGAATGCTGTGAAAGATGTAAGCCTGATGATTCACAGACCTGTACCCCTTGGGCAAAGAATAAAAATAAAATTTAAAAAAAAAAACTGGAAAAAAAAAAAAAAAAGAATATAGGTTTTGTAGCCAGGCTGCCTGGCTACAAATCTCAGCTCTGCCTCTTTTTCCCTCTGCAACTTTGGGAAAGTCATATAACTTCTCAGTGGTTTGGTTTCTTCACCTCTAACAGGATAATGAGAATTCCTGTATAATGACATGAGTTGATGTATGTCAAGTGTTTATAAATATATTTGGTTCAAAGTAAGTGTCATGTAAACTTTACCATTATGGTTGACATTACTTCTATTTTACTCATTCTTGGCTTATTTTCCAAACTGAATTTTTAATTATTTGAGGAAAGAAATAATTTTTTATTGAAGTACAATTGAGATATAACATTGTATTCATTTCAGTTGTATAATGTAATGACTCAACATTTGTATACATTGCAAAAAGATCACCGCATTGTCTATTTACCTTCTGTCACCAAAAAAAGTTACGTTTTTTTTCTTGTGATGAGAACTTTCTAAGATTTACTTTCTTAGCAACTTTCAGATTTGCAATAAAATATTACTAACTCTAGTCCCCATGCTGCACATAATATGTCCATGCCTTGCTTATTTTATAACTGGGAGTTTGTACCTCTTGATCTCTTTCCCGTTTTGCCTACCCCCAACCACTTGTCCTCTGGCAACCACTAGTTCACTGTGTCTATGAGTTTGGTTTTGTATATTCATTCGTCTTATTTCTTTTTCCACATATAAGTGAAATCACATGGTATTTGTCTTTCTCTATTTGATTTATTTCATTTAACATAATATTCTTGAGGCCTATCCATGTTGTTGCAAATGGCAAGACTTTATTTTTTTTTATAGCTGAGTAGTATTCCTCTGTGTGTGTGTTTGTGTGTGTGTGTGTGTGTGTGTGTGTGTGTGCCACATCTTCTTTATTCATTCATCTATCAGTGGATGTTTAGCTTGTTTCCATATCTTGGCTATTGTAAATAATGCTGAAATGAATGTAGGGGTGCAGATATATTTTCAAATTGGTATTTTCTTTTTCCTCATGTATCTGTAGATTTGTTGTGTCTGTGGGAGGAGGTGAGTTCAGGATCTTCCTGTGCGTCCATCTTGAAGAGCACTGGGAAATTAATAAAAAACAAACAAAACTTTTTACTGTGTATGCCACAAATTTGGTGCTTGACCACTTGGTGAAAGGGAGTTATCAAAGGCTTTTGCATAGGGTTTTATGTGTTGAAGGCAGTGTTAAAGCACTGTGCATCGAGGTATTGGAAAGGTTGGATCAAGGACTACTTCAGTAATTCCAAACATGCAGTAGTTTTTTATTCATCTCTAATTAACAGATATTTATTGAGTATTCACCATGTGCCAGACATAGAGATCAATCACAGGGATTCAGAATGAATAAGTAACCATTCCAATCTTTAAAGCACTTAACATCCAGTACACGAAAATTAATAAGCAAATGAATAGGGGCATTTCACTGCTGAACTAAGAAGTACTAGAAGTATGCATCAGTACAGGATACAGTGGAAAACAAAGGTAATGACAGAAATGGTTTCTCCAAAGAGGTGTTTTTTTCTTTTTTTTTAAGATTTTTTTTTATTTGAGAGAAAGAGAGCGCGCATGGAAGAGGGAGGGGAGAAGAGGAAGAGGGAGAGAATTTCTTAGCAGACTCCCTGCTGAGGGCAGAGCCCAATGTGGGGCTTGATCTCACAACCCTGAGATCATGACCTGACCCAAAACCAAGAGTCAGATATTTAACGAACTAAGCCATCCACGTGCCCCCCAAGGAGGTGATTCTTAAGCGATCCCTAAACAGAAGGCATTGGGAAGTAAAGGTAGGGGAGTGTTCTGAGAAAGCAGAGCACATTTGTGGAGGCCTGAACCAACATGGCGGGTAAGAGAACTCCAGTGGGATAAGGCTCGGCTATGACACAAAACAAAGCTGGAGAAGTAGCCGGGCTCCATCCTACCATAGAAAAGATTCAGACCATTTCCTGCGGCTGAAAGAGAATGGGTAGAGATTTGAATTTCTATAATAAATGATTAATAAAATTTATAGACCATTGTGATTCCACGTGATGCTTCATTATGATATTACAGAGATAAGGATGTTTCTTATGTGAGCACAGTTGATGTGCTCGACACCAAGAACAACAGACTTTCCCAGCCAGTAACAACCAACCAATCTCCATTCCTCAATGATGTTTTCAGTGTTTTCTTAACACAGGACAGTATACTATATTTGATTTTTAGAGTATCTCTGCGAGTATGGAATCTTGAGTATGCCATAGCTTATGGGATGAATTCGCTGGTCCATTGAGAATAGGGGTTTGCAAAAAGAAGATCTCAGAAAGTAGGGAGGGAAGAAAGATGAGAAGAGAGGGGTCTCAAGCAAGGCCACCCCTGGAAGAGCCAAAGAATAACTAGAACCTCAAAGTAGTGTTTGATGGCAAGTGAGCAGATGATGAAGACTGGCTGGCTGACATCTGCCTGTCATCAGCCTCAGGTTTATGGCAGAAAACTATGAAGTAGAACATGCCGTAAGAAGGGATGGCTTGCCATTTTGAAAGCCGTTTTTCTCTCGCCTCACATATTTAACTTCCACCACACTGCATGTTCGTGTATTCATTTTATTGTGTCATCCTATTAATATATAAAGTCTGATAGTTATTCATTGTTAATCCAGTTGAAATAAATCATGTTACATGTTAAACTGAGCTTAATTTATCCTCTCTTTTGCATCTGACAGGGTGATTTTAGAACAATAGGTTCCACAAATGTCAGAGCACAAACAAACCTTCATTAGAAGCAGTTCTCTACTATTACGTAAGCTACGATGAGAAACAAAGGACATCACGTCCTAAGAGGCAAACTTTTCAATCATCGAACGAAAGAATCCTCCCTCAAATTTGTAAATATGAATTCTTAGCTTGCAACATTAAAGTTCTTGTAGCGGCTGGATAAAAATTGTTACTCAGATAATTCACACAGTGGAAATGCGCTTAAGTCATTAGTTCTGGGAACAATTCAGGTATATATTATGTGCTTATATACTTTCATAAAACTATAGAGATAGATATTTTTAAAATCCCTTAGCAATGGATACCTAAAGTTTCTAATTATAAGGAACTATTATCCTCATGAACAAGGCTGTACTTAGTAAATATGTAAATCACCAAATCTTATGACAAATGACAGAAGCAAAGCAGTGTGTGATGTAATATTACTGTTTCAGTTTAAAAAGCGAGTAGTCCTGGGTGGCTGGGTGGCTCCGTTGGTTAAGTGACTACCTCTGGCTTACATCATGATCCTGGGGTCCTGGGATCAAGTCCCACATCCAGCTCACCCTGCTCAGTGGAGAGCCTGCTTCTCCCTCTCCCTCTGCCTGCCACTCCACCTACTTGGGCTCTTTCTCTATCAAATAAATAAATAAAATCTTTCACAAATAAATAAATAAATAAATAAAATAAAAAGTGAGTAGTCCTCTCTGTCTTGATGAACTGGGCTTTATTCATCGAACTGCACGATCGAGTGCCACGGTTAATAATGAAGGAGTTTAGAGGAGGATCTCTTTTTAAACTGTTTTGTTGTAAACTCTGACATGATAGGAATAACTTGGTACGTATTTTTATTGTGGAACTGAAGAATATAATGTCTTATTCAGTGAATTACTAACAAGACCTGGTTTTAAAAAAAAAAGCTAATAAATCAATTTATTCCCTGCATCACTGGAGAAACTAATACAAGGCAGCTTTCAGAGACATAAATTTAACTGATTAAAAATAAAATTGTTTTTCATATAAAAAATAAAAACAAAACACAACAAATTGGTAAGGGAATAAAAGTGAAGAAAAAAATAGAAGTAGAAAATAAGATAAAGCCCTAAGGGTCAGCTTGATGCAAAAGATGATTCTGAGAAGTTGCTAAATGTGGTTCAAAAATGTATCCAGATCAAATCAATAGTAAGCACAAATAACTCGTTAATTTTTACTGTTAGAGATTAATTTTTAAAGATAATTAGGGAATGGTTAATAATTATTAAGCGAATAAAGTTTACAAAAATTTCATATTCTGAAGAGAAAAAAAATGCATGTTTTTAGAATTTACTGGAAACCTAAACAATATGGTACCCAAGGAAAGTTGCAAAGCTTTTACTGCATGCAGAGTTGGGATTCCTACTTTTTTTTTATTTCTTTCTGGAAAAATGCTTTATAATTAGAGTATAATTGCTGTTATACTTAACCAATTATGGTTTTCAATTTTACCTATGTCCTTTAAAATTTCGAATTAATGTTAGTTCAACTTGATCTTTATCAACTAATTTTTGTTCTAGGTTTAGTTTAACCTTATGGTATGTAGTAATGTCACTTTATAGGAACAGTAATTTTGGCTTATGTGTTTTAAAGATTTATTTTTGAGAGGGAGCAAGGGAGGGAGGGGAAGAGGGGCAAAGGGAGAGTGAGAGAGAATCCCAAGCTGACTCCCACTGAACATGGAGCCCGACGCAGGGCTCCATCCCAGGACCCCGAAATCATGACTTGAAATCATGACCTGATTCCACAACCCTGAGATCATGACCTGGGCCAAAGTCAAGAGTTAGACGCTTAACTGACAGGCATCCAGGCACCTCAGTCTATGAGTTTTAAAAAGACAAACTTGGAGACATGAAGTTCCCAAACCATTACTTGTATACTGAGACTTCATTGGTGAAATCATACCCTTAGAGTTGTGTTGTTCAATTTATGCATAATACATAACTGGGATATTTTCAAGTAAGTAAGTGAAATATAATTAACAATTATTTTCTTTAAAAAAGTCTATTAGATATTCATAGATGCTAACAACATCTTTATCACAATGTGTTTATTTTGTTCTCCAATTCTTTGTTTCCATCTAATTAATTTTCAACATTCAAATCTCAACAAATATTTTTTAAGGGCCAGTTATGAGCCATTGTGTCCTTTAATCTCAACTTCTCTCCCTCATGGCCATTATCCAGGTAAGAAAACTGTCAAAGGATTGTAGTAAGTGACAGAGGAGAGGTAATTAAAGATAAACTTGTAAACATTTTCTATAAATACCCTACCAGTGGCTATATAGCACAATCCCCATAGTTATGTCCTTCGTGGATACGAGTCAAGTCTGAAGTTTTCTGTCCCTAACCCTGGGTCACACACTTCAGTCGATTCAGCAGTCTCCTGGAGGCTGGAGAGCTCGCCACGCTAACATTCACTGAATCTTCAGTTCAAGACAGAATAAGTACACAACTCTCCCTCCTTAGAACACGAGTTTTCTCTTCAGTAAGTTCGATTCATTTTTCTCTTAAATGCTTCACTCTATTTTTACTCAAAGGATAACAAGTTAATTGCTTTCACATTTTAGATCAAAGCCACTGGGTGTTAGTTGATATTTTCTGAAAACAATTAGTTAAACTCCTTTTTGTTCTAGAAACAAAATAACACCAACAGAGTAAAACAAAATGAGAGGTCAATTCATTGGGTTTGACAGATGCATCACTAATTTTAAAGATAAAAACTGGCAATCTCAATTTCATTAACAGATCTCTCCTGCACCATATTAGTGAGTTAGGAGAACTTGAATTCTTGAATTTGAGCTGGAAGTGACACGGGCCTCGTGAGGCGAGTGAGCATATGTTTTCCTGGTCCAGTCGTGGCTCATGCCTGTTGTCCTCCTGCTCATTCTGGTTTAATGTCTATCCAAAGTTTTCAATTTTTTAAGGAAATATTTTTGTTATTTATTTTAAGATAAATTGGGTTCTGTTTCATAGATTTCTGCTTTGCTTGCAGCTTCTGCCCTAGTCTGGTCTAGTAGTTTGTGAGACCCATATGCAATGAAAAAATTTCTCACTCTTTCATGTGGTTAAATCTGGAAGACAATAACCAGCCTGTCGCTCTACTCCCAGGCTTTTCCAGCTTCCCGTCAGAGACTGCACACATTGTGCTTGCTGATAAAACAAAGAGCTCTCAGACCTTAAGAACTAAGGACAGCTAACTCCTTCTATGCCAGGTGCACAAAACTGCCAGGACACCAGAGATGGGGGCTAGAAGTTGCTGATAGTGTGAGAAATGTGTGTGGAAAATAGAGGATGAGCAGTCTGTTTCATACAGAGTTTCTTGTCATTTATTGTATGGCCTAAATCTATAACCGTATTTTGTGGTTTGAAAAACTTTATGTTGGCATAAACTCTTTTGGCAACAATAACAGAAAAAAAGTGAATGTTTAATGAAATTAAACATTAGAACTGAATTTACAGTTCTAAAAAAAAAGTTGATGCTACACATGTAACTTGCACAAAACATTTGTTGATATTTACTATCCATTATGGGAATTATAGGTGTGTCCCTAACCACAACTTCCAGTGAGAAGATGAAAATTTGCTGGAGAAGCACCAGTGTTTGCTTCAAATTCTGTTTGCTTTTTGTTAAAAGTTAGTTGGAAATTTAGAATCAAAGTATTCAAGGATTGGATGGGCAAAAATATTCATATTTTGGACATGTAACAAACTGTAATTATTGAAACAATGCTTGCAAACAAGAACACATTGAAATGGTTCCTTACAAAAGGAGTGACTAAACCAATTAAATAATGAGAGCTCAACCAGCATAAAGGACTTAATTTTGTAATTTTATAATTATACTTTGGAATATCATAAGATATGGGAAGAATGTTTTGTTGTCACTCCTCTTTGAATATATTTATGTATTTTGAAGTATTTAAATTTGGCTTAACATTCAAAAGAGATGACTTGTTGATGTATCATATAGAAATATTGTGCAAAGAAAGTTATTATAAATAAAAGGAAAAACCCCAATATCTATAAGAGTATTTACATATTTCAATATAAAAATGTTAAAATTGAGATTATACTCCATGGAGCATAATTTGCTTTTTATTTACCAGGTACCTTAGCATTTATAGAGAGAGTATTTTTTCCAATTAAAATTTTTATGGTATATTAAAAAAAGATTGAAATGTCCCCAATTTCCTATGTATTATCCATAAAATGCCTCTTTGAAGAAGTTTGCAGGTAATTTTACACAAAATTGAAAATAATAACACCATATAGGAAAAAATGCATTTTCAAAAAAATGCTAATGACATGGTACTAGAGATATACATGAGTAAGAACCGGTTAAGGGGGGAGCCTGCTTCTCCCTCTGCCTCCCACTCCTCCTGCTTGTTCTCTCTCTCTTTCTCTCTGAGATGCCCCCCCAAAAAAGAAAAAATATATATATAAACCATATAAAAAAATGAGAAGACCATTCCAGGAATTTGATTCTACTGTGAACTGAGGTTGCCACTCTCTGTGTCTCCCCTTTGTCATAATTATTTGTGATCTTGGAAACGCAGTTAAATTGGTTAAACATTACTGTAGAGCCCATCCCTCTCTCTAACGGACCAGTTTCAGAGTTGACCAAAGCTGACCTGAAATTGCAAATGATAGTTTTATTTTTTTTTAAGATTTTATTTATTTATTTGACAGAGAGAGAGAGAGCACAAGCAGGGGGAGTAGCAGGCAGAGGGAGAGGGAGAAGCAGGCTCCCCACTAAGCAAGGAGCCCAAATTGGGGCTCAATCTCAGGACACTGGGATCACGACCCGAGCTGAAGTCAGACACCCAACTGACTGAACCACCCAGGCACCCCACAAATGATAGTTTTAAATTATGATACCCTCTTCCACAAACAGAGAGCAATAGAGTTCTCAAGGGGATTAAAAAAAAACCCAAGGGAATAAAAAAACAACAACAACAAAAACATATCACATAGATCGTTGTCAGGTTTTCTTTTCTTTTAAATTGATATTTTGTCCAAAATTTTTACAGTATTTAACCCAAACATTTTAAATTCATATGAAAAAAAATTGGTATTGGGGAGGAGAACCAAACTCCATTGAAATTGAGGTACTGGAAGAGATCTTCATTCTTATAGAGGAAATCAAGGTGCTTCTAATGAACTTCAGAAACATCGGACTATTCATTCAAATGCCCCAAGAAATCTTTGTACTTGGTCTTCCTGAGTCTTGTCAAGATAGAGGACAAGTATATATACAAGGAGACCAAGTACTGAGGTACAAGGAGTGTTTCCCTAGCTTTATTTTATGAATAGATGGTTATAAAAAGAAATCATGAGAGATCAAATAAATACAGTGTTTAAATTACCCACCTACCCATCCACCTACCTGTCCTTCCATTCATCCATCTACCTATCCATTCATCCACCTATGCATCCACTCACTTCTCCACCCACCTATCCGGCCACTCATCACTCAGATGTTTAACTAACGGTTAATGAGTGCATATTTTTTACATATTTCATTAGCAAAAATAACAACATCTGACCTTGCTCTTAAGTTGTGTACAATCTAATATGGTGATTAAATGTCAATGAGTATATTTCAGTATAGCTAGAGGAGTTCTGCTTATATGCCATGGTTTGGGGGCAAGATGGGTTCTTTTCTGAGAACTTACAAAAATATCATCTTAGAATTACTCTTTATGTTAGTAAAATCCCCATTCTTAGATAAATACAGTTCATCTCCACTTAACTTTTCTAGTTCATTTTAACAGATGTTTATCAATTACTTAGAAGCCAGGCGTGGGGGTACAGAAGAAACTGACAAAACACCATCCCTGCACACGAACAAAGAGAGCACAGGTGCACATGGATAGTCTGAAAACTACCCCACTGTTGCTCTAACCAGCGCTGTGGGAGCAGAGAGAATGTGCACCTACTCAGACCTCACAGGGGTAGAGAAGGGAAATGGTATCAGAGAAGACCTCTAGGAAAAGTCTTATGGGATGGATGAAAATTAGCCAGATAAGAAAGAGAGGGAAGGGCATTTCAGAAGTGGGAAACGTATGAGCGGAGGCACAAAGGCAGTAAAATGTATGGTGGAGAATTACAAGGAAACTGGTGCTCCAAAAGCATTAAAGAGAATGGCTGACATCTTGGGCAGGGAGAGGGCTGGACGGGAAGACTGGGATCTGTCATGCAGGGCTTAATGGGCTTGTTCAGGAAGATTGAGGCTTGAGACATCACTGAGCCAGTTTTGAGAAGAGAAAGCTATCAAAGACAAGGAATGGGCAGGGGTAAGAGAAGAGCTGGCAAATGTGACATCACGCCTGCCAAAGAAGCCTTTCAAGAAGGAAGCTGTCTTTGTAACAATCTACAGAAATACACATTCCAGTAAGAAATGAAAAAATGGTTTTGGACAGAGCAGTCAGTTTGCAAAGAAAATATTAAGGCTGAATGTAGACTGTATTTTTCTGCTCTCTAGACTTGGTGGCTGGCACATAATGGTTGCTCAAAAAATGTCTGTGAGACAATGAAAGAATAAATAAGTAAATGCCAGTTTGTCCATGAGCAAGGTAGGCATTGGGGTGCCAATTCCCATGTAGTTGAAAATCCGTGGATAACTTTGACTCCCCCAAAACTTAACCAGTGATAGCTTACTGTTGACTGGATGGCTTACCAGAAACATAAACAGATTAACAGATATTTTGTATGTTACATGTTTTATTGTACTGTATTCTTACAGTAAAGGAAGCTAGAGAAAAGAAAATGTTCTTAAGAGAATCCTAAGGGAAGTAGCATTTATAGTACTGTACTGTAAAAATCCACATGTAAGTGGACCTGCACAGTTCAAACTTGTGTCACTCAAGGGTCATTGCATATTGAATTATGCTGAATAAAGGAACTCTTTTGAGAATACAGAAGCAGGTCCCTGTGCCTAGATTATTACAATGGTCTAACACTGTATCAAATATTATATCTAAGAAAATGTGATAATACTTCATGCTTAATTATATCATGGTAATACAAAATAATCTGTTAATATCTATGAAGTATTTTGAGACTCCCAGAAGTAGGCATTGTGGGCATATATTTTTATTATGTCCCTTTCCATACCAATAGGCACAAATAGATGACTGAATTATGCCAGTGACAAAATAAGTCCGATGCGTAGATGGACTCATTTAACTTAGAAGTGATCATTTATATGTCCTGAAATATGCCAAGTTGTGTCTAGCAGGCTGTGAACAGCTGTCTTATGTAGCTAATGGCTTTTCTCACCAAAAATGTAAAAAGTATATATAATAGTCATCACCAGCATGATACGTTCTGGATATTGAAGGTGGAGTAGAGGAAGATTTTCTTGCGTGCAATTTTCATGTAATTGGTATGGATTTAAGGATTACTTTTAGCCATTTGTATGTCTTCTTTGGAGAAATGTCTGTTCATGTCTTCTGCCCATTTTTTGATTTGATTAGTTGTGCTTTGGGTGTTGAGTTTGAGTTCTTTATAGATATTAGATATCAGCCCTTTGTCTGTAGTGTCATTTGCAAATAACTTCTCTCATTCCGTGGGTTGCCTCTTTGTTTTGTTGACTGTTTCCTTTGCTGTGCAGAAGCTTTTTATCTTGATGAAGTCCCAAAAGTTCATTTTCGCTTTTGTTTCCCTTGCCTTTGGAGACGTGTCTTGAAAGAAGTTGCTGTGGTCGATGTCAAAGAGGTACTACCTACATTCTCCTCTAGGATTTTGGTGGATTCCTGTCTCTCGTTGAGGTCTTTCACCCATTTTGAGTTTATCTTTGTATATGGTGTAAGAGAATGGTCAAGTTTCATTCTTCTGTATATAACTGTCCAATTTCCCAGCACCATTTATTGAAGAGACTGTCTTTTTCCATTGGATATTTTTTCTTTATTTGTCAAAGATTATTTGACCATACAGTTGAGGGTCCATATTGGAGCTTTCTGTTCTGTTCCATGGGTCTATGTTTCTGTTCTTGTGCCACTACCACGCTGTCTTGGTGATCAGAGATTTGTAATATAGCATGAAATCAGGCAATGTGATGCCCCCGGCTTTGTTTTTCTTTTTAACTTTTTCTTGGTGATTCAGGGTCTTTTCTGGTTCCATACAAATTTTAGGATTGTTCATTATTGTTAGTCATCAGGGAAATTCAAAACCACATTGAGATTCCACCTTACACCAGTTAGAATGTCAAAAAAATGACAAGGCAAGAAAAAAGAAATG
Source organism: Ailurus styani (assembly GCA_002007465.1). Lineage (NCBI taxonomy): Eukaryota > Metazoa > Chordata > Mammalia > Carnivora > Ailuridae > Ailurus > Ailurus styani. The sequence goes on along the minus strand of LNAC01000676.1, from coordinate 496,496 downwards.
TTGGAGAAGTTGTGGAGAAAGGGGAACCCTCTTACACTGTTGGTGGGAATGCAAGTTGGGGCAGCCAAGTTGGAAAACAGTGTAGCGGCTCCTCAAAAAGTTAAAAATAGAGCTACCCTATGACCCAGCAATTGCACTACTGGTTATTTGCCCCAAAGATATAGATGTAGTGAAAATAAGGGCCATATGCACGCCAATGTTCATAGCAGCAAGTCCACAATAGCCAACTGTGGAAAGAGCTGAGAAGCCCTTCAGCAGACGAATGGATAAAAAAGATGTGGTCCATATGCACAATGAAATAGTACTTAGCCATCAGAAAGGATGAATACCCACTGTTTGCATCAGCATGGATGGGACTGGAGGAGATTATGCTAAGTGAAATAAGTCAAGCAGAGAAAGTCAATTATCATATGGTTTCACTTATTTGTGGAACATAAGGAATAACATGGAGGACATTAGGAGAAGGAAGGGAAGAATGAAGGGGGGAAATCAGAGTGGGAGATGAACCATGAGAGACTATGGACTCCAGGAAACAAACTGAGGGTTTTAGAAAGGAGGGGGATAAGGGGATGGGTTAGCCTGGTGATGGGTATTACGGAGGGCATGTATTGCATGGAGTACTGGGTGTTATAGGCAAACAATGAATCATGGAACACTGCATCAAAAACTAATGATGTACTACTGTATGGTGACTAACATAACATAATAATAAAAAATAAATAATTAGAGTAATTAGAAAAAAAAGGATTACTTTTTCTACATATGGTTCAGGGTATTCAGTGTACCTACTATCAATTGGCAATTCTACTAAGATTTTTAAAAATAAGAAACTAAGCTGAACTTAATAAAACTCTAACAATATAGCCTTTGCCTGTTTATCTTCTTACTCTGCAAGTTGAGAGAGTCAAATGCTAAATGCTACAGAAGTTAATTTCCCAAGATTCAATTGCAGCCTAAGGAAATGAGTCATTTACTCTTCTTGTCAACGCTGCAAGAGAGGAGCTCTGCAAAAGTTTGCCAGTTTGAAAATTTCTACCTTATGTTTTTACTCATAAGTGGACATTTCAGTCTTCGTACTTACTTTCAAAGAGTACACATTTAATGTTTCAAATGTCATTATTTTTATTCCTATTGTGCATCTTCAGTATATAATAAAATATTGTGAATGATCTGCTCAGAAATTGTCCAAGCATTAGCAAATAATAACTCTTAGGGTTAAATTAACACCCCAGTACTATTTGGACATATTTTCAAGGATTTGAAAGATTGAAAACAGTGATGTTTGATTCTCCATCAAGCTCCTATGACAGAATACTTGTCTGTATTGCAATACTGCTGAGTACCACAAGGCACAAATAAGTATAAGTTTTAATCCTTATTCTCAGAAGTTTGCAAGCCTGTTGGGGAAAAGGAACCACTCACTAAGAGAACAATTAAGTGCTGAGCATGTTCTTTTTTTAAAAAAAAACTCTTTTAGTAAGTACATGTAAGAAAATTTGTTTTATTTATTTTTAAGCAATCTCTGTGCCCAAAGTAGGGCTTGGACTCATGCCCCTGAGATCAAGAGTTACGTGCTCTACCAGCTGAGCCAGCCAGCTGCCTTGAGTGCTGAGCATGTTAGAGCCTCCCGCATGTGTAGAAGGTGCTTAAGGATGGGGGAGAACCATGGACTCAGAACGTCAAAGGAGGCTTCATGGGGGCGATGCTCTTTTTCCTATTTTTGTTGATGTTGATAGTAGTCCTGGAGAGAAATTTGTTTTACCCAATTTGTAATAGAATCCCCTTAATGAGTGAGAGATGGGAAAAGGGGAACTGAATTTGCTGTTCAGAAGAGTTTAGGGTTAAAGCAAGGGATCAAGAGATATCAAATCTTCAACATTTTCGGACCCAAGGGTTGTTTTTCCATAGTCTCCTCATTCAGAAAACAGAACAGTTCTCCTATGAGCATAGCTAATTTTTACTCAATCCTTTGAGACTTGTAGTAGTAGGGAAGTGGATCCTTAAGGGATTTGAAAGTCATATATATATACATATATACATACACTTTCCCACTCCTTCCTTGGCTGTTTTAGTAAGAGCTTTTGCTTAAAGCATTACAACTTTTTACTGTAAAAGATTCATTGTGATAACCATTGCAAGCAAACCAATAATCTCTTTTGTGTTTAGAAGTTTCTTTATTAATGAAAATAAATCATTAAAACATACCTTTTTCATTTGGTAGAATAATTTGTATTTCTTGAACACAATGTCATTGCACTTCCTAAGGCCAAGGAAGTATATTCAACTAGAAAATAATGCTGATAAATGTAAAAAAAAGATCTGAGTCATTTTAAAATAGAGTAGATTCTTGCAAGCAAAGCTAAATTAATCTTTGGGAGTTTGGAGGGTTATTTAACACTTACGCAGAGATTGGCTGTTACATTGTAAAGCATTCAAAATCGTCATGTGGACTGCCTTAAATTATCCAAGGGATTTAAATTCCCTTGCAGAAGTAAGCAAATGATCCTGTTTTCACATCTGTTCTCAAAGCACAGCTCCGTCTACTGGATTCCAAGCAACAAGCAGCTTTGCTTATAGGGAGATGTATTGTCAATGGTAGTGTGAAATTTGAAAGAAGTGCTGCTTGTTCACTCCAATTGCCAGCGAGGGAAGTCACATCCACCAGCCATATGCTTGCTGAGGAGGTCGGCAGAAATATTAGTGAAAGAGATGCAGCTATCTGATGAGTTATCAGTCATCTGTGTAATGTGTACTCCTGTTTTCTCACTGTTACTACAGTCTGGGCTGGAATGAGAAGGGAAGGCCCGAGCCTTTGAGCTCCAAGAAGAAAATTCTTGGGGGGCACTGGATAGCCCTGAGGCTAGAGATTTGGTTCAAGGGACCAGCATTCCAGACCTCCCTTTGCCAAAAGTAACTGAGTGGTCTTGGATAGTTTATACTCTCCTCTTTCTTCCTTTGCAGAATGTGGAGTTTGAGCTAGATGATTTCCAAGATCTCTCCCAATTCTAACAAAAGGCCCTTTTAGAATTTCCCACTTATTTCTAAGAAAGCCTTGAACATTTCAAGAGTGAAAATACTTGCCGTTGCATTTAAGAATGAAGAGAAAAAGACAAGGAATGGACAGCAGCCCTAAGCTCTCAACTATGATTCCTTTTCTATCGCCTTGCTTTCTCTTCTGCCCATTGTCTGATTTTCTCTAAAGTGACATTACCCAAATGCATAAAATGAAATTATATCCTGTCAGATCATACACCTAGCTATGTGATGATTAACGTCCTGATTATTACACAGGGCTTGGTAGAAAATAATGTGAGAGCCCTACCGCTAGCTTGCATAAAGCCTTCTATTTGGTGTTCCAATCTCGTTTAAAGTGTAAGATGCAAGAGAATTCATTTTACTATTTCACCTTCTTTTGTATGATACTATTTTTTTCAACATTGCTTTCTTCCACATTGTCTTTATATTTCTGAAATTTCACTGTGGTGTGTTCCTTGCCATTGTGAAATGGCTGTTAGTGTTACAGCAGGTTAAGTTTCATACAGCTATCTGTAAAAAAAAAAAAAAAGGTGATAAACGTGGGCAATCACATATGTCCTAATAGGAGTTATTCATGTTTCCTAGCAAGTCAAATGACAGATAAAGGACCTTGGCAAGAATATGATGGTTGGTTCCTTTGATAGTACCACCTGGCCAGAGCAGTGTTAGTACCACACTCTGGAAACATGGTGAATTTCTGATAATGGAGCTAATAGCTACCTTTTCCACAGTAATATGAAACCAACATTTTCTCAGGAAAACTTTTCCTTGCTACCTAATATTCAAATACTTTTATTTCAGTCATGCCTAGTTAACATCACTATTTTCAGCCCTCATTTAGATCACCGCAGTTCTCCAGTATGACTATAGTACTTGATGCTCTCATGAACCACATGTTTTCGTCACTTATTCCACATATATTTATGACATGCCTGCCATTTTCAATGCATGCATAGGGTATTGTGGGCAGAAAAGACAGACCCCACCCACAATAACTTACACTGGGGAAGGAGTAAGAAAAACCTAGACAATGATAAAAATGCAAGTACAAAATGACAGTGTGACAGTGATAGAACAGATGTCATGGTTTATTTCCAGACTGGTTAACACCAAGAACTTTGATTTAAAGGCAGGGAGTTTACTGTTGAATGGGATAATCAGGGGAGGCTTCATGGAGGAGGTGGGGCTTGAGGGAGCATTGAAAGACAAGATTGGAATAAACAGAGAAGGCAGGATGAATGAGGGGTTTCTCAAAAGCTCTGTACCACTGCTGAAATGGATGATACAGAAGTAACATTAAATAATTTTCAGCGACTCAGTGACAGAATTTTCTCTTTCCAGTCATCTTTCAACACTTTCCTTTCAGGAAAAAAAGGCCTTGGTTTCATGCTGATACATCTGTAACCCCTTTCCATATTGTTAGTTAACTAGTCCCTTTCTCCTCCTTTTGTTCTTTAACATATAGGCCCAAATATGATAGCAGGCCACAGTAACTAGAATTCAACACAAAGGGCTTCAGATTGCATTTATTTTTTAGTTCTCTTCACCTTATAGAAAGTAATGCTAGATTTCTTTTAAAGTTGTGGTATAAACTGTTGTAATTAAATAAATGTATTTAGGTGAAAACTTCAATAATTCAAGAAAAAATGGAGGCAAATACTAGTACAAGTGTTATGTAGATAGTGCAAAATTTGTTTGGGTGGTATATGAATGAATTTGGGAAAACACTGAATTATAATATAATTTATACATGGGACGGTAAGTAGTTCCATGTGTTAACAAGGAGAGTCATGATGGAAAGTAGCCAGAATAAGATTAAAAACATAAGCTGTGAGTAGATCGAGGAGATCAGGGAATAACAGATTCATGGACGTTATTTGTGTTGTATCTTCTCTTGGGATTCCATTACTTACTATTTCCTTTATTCAAATATTAATAACTATGGTTCACTGATTCCTTCATAGATACCAAGTATTGTATTAAGTATTTTACATATAACTATCACATTTTTTCGCAACTATGGTAAGAGGAATTTGGAGTGACGAGTCTTACCAAAGGGTAAACGGCTAATTGCTAATACAGTTGAGTTTGGAGCCCAAGCCTGTTTGATTACAAAGCTCCTTTTCTTCATTATGTCTAGAAACCCCACTCATCATCAGGCCGTGACCTGAATACTACCTTTTTCTATCTAAGCCCAACTTGCCCAAAGATGGCCAATCTCCTCTTTGGTCTTTCTGCAGCTAGCACTATGCACTTCTGGGTAATAATTTTCTTCACCCCTTCACTAGAATTGCTTACCCAGTTTCTTCTGATGAGGTTGTGACATCCCAGATGGCCTGTTCACATGTCTTCAGGCATCAAGCACTGCTCTTCTCTCTGGATCAAGACTCCTATTGTTTGGATTGAGCTAAATTTTCTTCTTTGCTACGGCTTATCACAGAAGTACAGCTGTACCACCTCGGAGTAGAAGTGGGAACAGGAGCTCTGGGGAAGATAACTCAGGAACTACCTGGAAAGGCTTTGCCTTTGTCAGACTCCAAGAATCTAATTAATTAATTTTGAACAAATCAGCAACTCTTTGGATTTGTTATATCGTTTCGGATTTTTTTTTATATCTGAGTTTTATAATGTCTGGGTTAAGTAGAACAGAAGTGGATACCTGGTAATTATAGGCTTTTAGATCTCAGGAGAGAATGTTAAAGAATAGCTTATCCAACTCCTTTATTTTATCAATGAGGAAATTGAAGACTAACAGGTTTCATGAGTTCCTTAAGGCCACAGAACAAGTTAAGGGCAGACCTTTAACTGAATATCTCTCCATTCTTGGTAAATTATCTTCTGTATTGATGGCATTGAGCTTGGAGATCATGTGCTCCTTCTTTTCACCCAACGTCGAAATCCCTATAGTGTCTCTGACTGGTGGGCAACAGCGGCAGAGCAGGGAGCAGGAACTCATTACTTTTGGAAGCAGTCTATTCCATTTTATTTTTATTTATTTATTAAGATTTTATTTATTTATTTGACACAGAGAGAGAGATCAGATCACAAGGAGGCAGAGAGGCAGGCAGAGAGAGAGGAGGAAGCAGGCTCCCTGTTGAGCAGGGATCCCGATGCGGGCCTCAATCCCAGGACCCTGAGATCATGACCTGAGCCGAAGGCAGAGGCTTTAACTCACTGAGCCACCCAGGTGCCCCAGTCTATTCCACTTTAAATAAAAATTCCTTTTCTTAAATCCAATATAATATCACAATATAATTTCACAGTATAACTTGCTCCAAACACCAGAATGTTCCAGGGCTCCCTTTTTGGAAGCTGTTCTCTTTACATCCATATCCACTCTTGTGATCCTGTCCTTCTTAAGATTTTAAATATATCTATACACGGAGGACTTTCAAATTTATATCTCTAGACCCTTCTTTTCCTTTGAAATCTAGATCCATGTACAATTGCCTGCTGGATATCTACCTCTGAATGTCTAGTAGGCATATCAGACTTAATACCAAAACACGAAGTCTTGATTATACCTTCCCATGAAAAAGCTCTCCACTATCCTCTAGTCTTCTTCATCTCATGAGACTTTAATTTTTCGGTTCCCTGAGGCCAGGAGCCTAAAGTCATCCTGATGTGTCTTACTCTCTTTCATTGTGCATCCAAACCATCATCTACCTTATTAGCTCAACTTTAAAATTATTTCCAGAATCCAACAAATTCTAACCAACTCCAGTGTCCTCATTGTAGTCCAGGCTATCAATTTGTCTTGCACAGACAACTCCCCCACCACCCTGCCTGCACAAACTGTTCTCACAGCAGCTGGAACATAAATCAGAGTCCTCACCGTGGTCTGGAGTCTCCTCCGCATGATCTGAAAGCTCCAGCTTTCTTTCTATCTTTGTTTCCCACTCCTATCCCTCTCACTCAGTCTTGGCTAGGTACCATGCCTCCTCTCCGTACCTTGAATGGGCCACACGAACTTCCACCTCCAGCCCTTTGCACCTGTACTTGCAGACTCTCTGATTAAGACACTCTTCCCTCTGCTATGCCCACACACACCCACACCCACTCCATCAGCTGCCTTCATTTCTGAGCCCACCTAATCAGAGAAGATTTTGCTGCCTACTGTCTCTAGTACCTTATCCCAGTACTCTGATTAAGTTATGCTCCTAGCATTCATCACCATCTGACACACTGCATGGACATGTTTGGTTTTTAGCCTCTGCATATCACACAAAAAGCGTGAGCTCGATGAGAGCTGGGATTTTATTTTATTTTTGTTGTTTCTTGCAGTTTTCCAGAGTATCTAGAATTGTGTCTTTAAAGGCAGTAAATAATTGTTCATTAAATGAATTTCTCCTTCAACTTTACTATTTAGCCAGGTCTTTTATTTATACTGTGTTGTTTCTGCAACTTACATGCAGGAATTTGCTTTTATTCCAATAAACACTCTAATTTTAGTTTGAGACCATTAGGGAAAGTTAGAAAAATCTTTTCAAGTCTGGATTTTTGCTAGAAAACGTTAATTTTCCATGATAATTTATGATGTTTATTTTATGTTAATTACTGATGGTTATTAATATTAGCCACAGTTACCTTGTTTGGAACACTTACATGACTAGCACTCTGCCAGGTATTTTACGATATTATTCTACCTGATCCTTAAAATGACAGCTTTGGGCAGAGCAGTCTCTACTTACCTTCTTTATGGCAATGCTGGAGGTAAACTGGATGCTTGGTGTTTCTAAAAAGAAGTTGACAGGAGTAACCTGTCATTTCTGTGAATGCTTTCCATAGCTTGGTGTCACATGGCAGTGATGAAAAGACCAATGCTATTTGTTGAGTACTTACCGTATGCCAGGCACTGTGCTTGGCACTGTACAAAATGTTATTTAACCTGTACAACAATTTTATATAATGGATGTTAGTTACCCTGTTATCTAGAAGGGGAGACTCTGCAAAGTGGGTACTAGTAAGGGTGCAGTTGAAACCCCATCCCGGTCTCCTTTTCTGGGCTGGAAGTACTATGTTGGTTACCAATTTATGGTCTCCGCTCCCAAAAACACTTTTCGATATATACTCCATGTTTACTGAATTCCAGTAGAGGGTGCTACAGGGACACTGCAGGTGTGTGTTGGGGAGGGGGGGGAGTGCTCTTCCACCCATTTCGGAGGGTTGTTGGAGGTTGGCAGTGTGAGTACAGACTTCGCCTAGCCTTAATCTTTCCACAGCCCTCTTGACAATAACCAGAGCCTCAGTGTGGCTCCCATCTGACCCCCCTACTCCTGTCAGCGTCTGGATTTCCACCACACCACCCACATTATCAATTGCTGATCATCCGCTCCCCCTTGCTCTCTGCGCTCCAGTGGGTGGTGACCTATTGCTTTCCCAGCAAATCAGACCACATCCAACCTGACCAAACCAGTGTGCTTCTCAGCTCTCTGCTGGGCTGAACCACATTTTTCTTCCAGTTTCCCCTTCCTGGATTTTTCTCCTTCAGTCCAAGCATGCTATACAGTTTTATCATACTGATTACTTATACTAAACTTTTTCTCTGTAACTTACTGTATGATTTCTATAACTGACTGGATCCAGACTGCAGGCCCATCCTGTAGCTGCTACAAGTATTGGCTGATAAACTCCCAGATGCCCCCTTCCTCAGATAATTGCCCTCAGCCAATGGGAGCTGCCTTGTCCAGAAAGTTAATACACTCCCCCAGTTCTTCTTCTCTATCTGTGGTCCAGAGCCAATAACTAACCCACAAAAGCCAGCTCCTTGGATTATAGGCATGTATAGTTCAGGGTACATTTACCTTCTAGAGTTCCCCTATTTGATCAGGTCAAGGTTAAACTTTATTAGATATCAAGGCATTTCTCTGCTTTTCAATTCTGCTCCCTTTGTTCTCTCATAAGCTTTTCCTGAGAATATTCCCTCAATAAATTAGGTATATCTTAATCTTTGTTTCAGGCTCTGCATTTGGAGACTTTGACATCAGACACGTACCAAGGCCACAGAGCTAGAAGATTATGAAGTCGGTGATTGTACTAGACTTATCTGACTCCAAAGCCTGTATTCTTAACCATTATGTTCTCATGCCTGAGATAATCTCCCTTTTCTAGCATGTTCTCCCTAACCTAGTATGTCTTCTGTGCTGAGCCATCTTGGCTTTGAGGATGGACTGTCTCTGGTTCAGAGTGAAGTTTGTGATTACTGTTCAAGAGTATCTAAGATCTGTGCCCACTGTTCTGAAAGGTCCCCTTATCTGCTCTGTGGAGGCTTACGCACCCAGTGCTGCTATTGCCTTGGTCCTGTATCTCCTTTTGTCCACCAAAGAGTGTGGGTCAGCATCCTGATTGGAGCTCTACCTTTCCAGTTCCCTGAAGTGAGTTGGTTTGTTTAGTGAAATCATGCTGCGCTTCTCCAATCAGGTTTATTTGGGGTAAACCAGTTCTCTGTGCCTTAGGATTTGCGCACTGGCATTCACTAAAGTTCAGAAACTAAGGTGACAGCTTGACACTTGAATGCCTTTTAGGTAAATAATAGTTTTTATTGGGGGCCATAGAAGCAGGCTTATTTATAACTCCTGCTACCACACACTGGCACTTAATGGGGGTTGTGGGTGGGGTGAGACAGTTGAAAGGCTGTTCCGGGACCTAGGAGAAATAGGAGGACCTAGATTTACCAGAGATTGTGTGTCAGTCTTGAAGATAATTGGGCCAACACTGCATGAAAACAGCATGTTTCAGCCCATTCCATTTTCAGATGCTCTAACGTGGAGTGAAGGTACTCAGCAGACAAGTCAACAAGTCTTGGATTTAATTGTCTCTTTTTCATGATCCCAACATGTATTATGGTTCTGTGGTTTGTTCTTTTGATCACCATATGCAGATTCTTTGGGGGATTTGTCTGCCTAGCAAATGTTCCCCAGTTGACCCTAAATGACTCCTGTTTTCTCGTTTGGTAGTAATTACTTGACAGGGACACAACTTCTGTCCCTTCCACGCAAAAAGCAAACTGATAAATAAAGAACTGGTGTTCTCCTTAATAGGCTCTCCTTTCTTCAGGAAGGCGATTGATTCCACTGCAGAAGGGGGCCCACTGTTCAGCACTGCCACATTTTCCTTGTGGCTAGATGAAGTACAGCTGTAGCTAATTCAGTCACATTTTGAGTTGTCCCACAGTTAGATGAAATTATTAGCCATCCCTACAGAGTGTCAGTAACTGCAAATAGAATGTGCCTTTGAAGGCAGCCGAATCCAACTGGGAATTGAGAAATTAATAGGAATTTAGAATAATGGGCATGCTTGTAATGAACCATTTATGGGTTCAGAAACCTAGTTCCTCTGGTAATTTGAATGAGCAGTTTTGCTAATAAAGTTTGTCTATGTTTAGTGAACCTGCTGGCTCTACCTGTCATTCATAGACAACTTGAATTATCACTTTCCCATCAAATTTTGCCCTTTCCCTTAGCTTGCTGGCTCTTGGAGCGGATTTTCTCTATGTAGGCAAGGAATGGAGAGAGCAAACAGGCTGGACTCCCTTTATATCAGGGTGAAGTGTATTTATTTTATGCAGGTAATGAATGAAATTCAAATGGTGCCACATTTATGTGAAGATTTATATATTTATTATTTGAGAGAGAAAGTGCAAGCGGGGCCAGGGGCAGAGGGAGAGGAAGAGAGAGACTCTTAAGCAGACTCCCTACTGAGCCCAGGGCAGTTCACTACCCTGAGATCAGCACCTTGGAGCAGAATCCGAGAGTCTGTTGCTTAACCGACTGAGCCACCCAGGCGCCCTGGTGCCACATTTATTTGAAAGGGAGGATATTCTCAATTGAAATACCCCATTAGGATCAATATCTCCTGGTGGTTCTTGACTTTTTTTCTTAGTAGATCTGCACAAGTCATGATCCCCACTCTTCTGACTACAGTGGATTTTACCTTCAGGAAAATGAGCAAATGTCACTGGCAACTTAAACATTTTTAACTATTAGAGTGATTCCTCATACCAGGAAAGCAACTTAGAGTCTGCCTGCCACCTTGATTTACATGCTCCACGCCCCTTTTGTAGAGCTTCTCTTTTCCCTGTGGGACAGAAATGTCTGTTCCTCAAGGAAATAGAAAATGCTGCTCACCCCCAAGTACATCAGGAACCCCTTTTGTGTTCTCTGCAGTTTTCCCAGGGGTTAGTGTGGTGTTCTCCAGGAAACAGCTTTCAGCAGGATTGATTTTTCCATTTGGCCCCTGAGATTGCAGCAGTGTGGCAGCGGGCCAGGTCCCGGGTGCTGAGGCTCCCTGAGAAGGGCGAGGAAGGAGCCAGGGACCTGGAGGGCAGGCTGAGCAAGCTGACAGCACGGCTCTGTGCATGACAAGCAGAGGGGTGAAGAGCTCACACTGCAGGTTTTCCACCACATTGTAGCTGTATGAGCAGAGAGCCAGTACTTAATATCTCTGGGGCTGTTTCTTCATCTTGAAATAGAAGGTGATGACAGGATGCACCTCATGAGGTTATTGTGAGGATGAAATGAGGGATTCATGTTAAGTCTTAGCACAGCCCCTTGTAGACAGCTAATATTTTTGTTTGTGTACCGTTATCATCACCGCTAATAGAGCTTGAGGGGCAATGATCTGCCTTTGTTGCAGAGCATTCTGTTTTAGTTTATCTAGCCAATATGGCTTAAGAAGTTTCACCTTGCATTTCTGTAATTTATAAAAATCTGTCATGTTCAAACTTTTCAAGCAGGTGACCATTTCGTGAGCAGGTGAGCACTCATGCCTAGGTAAGAGTAGTTGTAATTAACGCATACGTTGCTTTCTGGGCACAAAACATTTTAAGAGCTTGAAAAGATTGTCTTTAATCGATGATATTTTTTCCCTTTATAAGCAATTTTATTTTTTAATTTGTTCATCAAAACCCTTGTCCAGGAAAAACACATGCTGGTTTATATATTTAAGCACTTCTCTTTTACTAAGTGCTGAGCAAGTTCCATGTCCTACAAATATTAACTCACTTAATCCATGTTATAACAGGATCAAGTCACTTCTATTATTATCCCCTTTTTACAAATACATACATTGAGGTATAAGCCAATTAAATAAGTTGTTCAAGATCCTGTAGGTAGTGAGCTTTCCAGGCAGGATTCTAATCAAGGCAGGCTGGCCTCAAAGTCTGTGCTTGTAGGTGTCAGGCTAGGCCAGTCTAGCCTGTTTGTATTGTGAAACTTTATTTTTTTTTTTTTTACGATTTTATTTATTTATTTGAGAGAGAGAGAGAGATAGAGATAGCAACAGAGATCATGAGGCGGGAGGAGAGAGAGAAGCAGGTTCCCCAATAAGCAGAGAGCTGGATGGATGGGGGGCTTGATCCCATGACCTGAGCTGAATGCATAAGCTTAACTGAGCCACCCAGGTGTTCCTGTATCCTGAGGCTCTTAAATGACAGGAGTTTGGATTTTTTAAATTGTTCTGTGTGTCTGTCAATATGAGATTTCAGGGTTGACATACAGTCACCTTATTTAGTCAGTTTAGGACTGTGGCATTAATTAGGAATTTCCCCTTTGCATGAGGCCATGTAATTTAGGAGTTAGGGCAGTGAGGAGCGCCATGAAGTGGGGTTACGGATTCCCTCTTAAGAACCCGTGTGACAGATATTAGGAGCCATTGGAGTTGAGTGAATTAAGCTGCTTTCATTGCCCTAAATGAATCTAAACTAGATTTGGAGACCTTTGGTATTCTGAATCATCTTACAAATCTCTGTTTAGTGATTCAAAGTAATTCTACTCAGTACAAGTAGAAGAAGCCCTATACAATGAGACCAGATATTACCAATGACCTTTTTTTTCTTCTGATAAATAACATGTGAATTTTAAGATATCTAAAAACTCTACTAACCATAATGAACCTCATGGATTTAGGAGATTATTTATCTATCTATCATCTATCTATCTATCTATCTATTTATTTATTTATATATTTTTATTTTTTTATGGTTCAACTGGCTTGTGTGTGCTTTTGAAGAAGTTAATGGACTTCTCTGTCTTCCTTCTTCAGCGATGATGCTTGATCCACTGACAGTGGGCTGCTCTTGCAATACCATCTGTCCATGGTCTTAGTTTGAAAAGCACCATGAGCTTTCCCTGCCGTACATTCTCCTAGTTTTTCTCCTGCTTCATTGGTGACTGTTAATCGGCCTCTTTGCCATGTTCCCCCCTTTCCTGAGACTCCATAAAGTTGGAGCACCCCAGAATTCAGCCTCTGAGAAGATCATATAATCCTCTGCTGAAAATGCTGTCCTGATTCTTCATCCGTAGTCCCTGTATTAAAACCCTCTATCATCTGATCCTTACTCTCTCTCTCTGGCCTAATTGCCGCTTGTTAATTTGCTAGGGCTGCCATAACACAGTGACATAAACTGAATGTCTTGAACAACAGATATCTATTATCTCAGTTTGGGAGGCTGGAAGTCTGAGATCAAGCTGTCAGCAGGGCTGTACTCCTTCCCTCAGAAGGTACTAAGGGGGGTTCTGTTCCAGGCCTGTCTCCTGGCTTCTGGTGTTTCTTGGTTTGTGGCTGTGTCGCTCCAGTCTTCACACTGTGTTCTCCTTGTGTTCATGTCTGTGTCCAAATTTCCCCTTTTTATAAGGACATTAGTCCTCCTGGACTCGGTGCCTGCCCTACTCTAGTATGAGTCATTTTAATTAATTATATCTGTGTTGACTCTAGTTATAAATAAGGTCACATTGGGAGGTACTGGGAGTTAGGACCTCTGCATATGAATTTTGGAGGGACACAGGTCAACTGCTAGCACTACTATGCTTCTTTTTTTTCACTGCGCGGGGGGGGGAGGGTGGGTACCTTGCTACCTTCCCTTCTTTGCTGCTCCTTGAATGCTTGGATGTGCTCCTGCCTGAAGGCTTTTGTATTGTTTGTTCCCTTGCCTGGAACATCCCCACACGCCAACTGTCCACATGACTCACAAGGTGCCCCCTTCTCAAGTCTGTCTTCAGGGCACCTGGGTGGCTCAGTGGGTTAAAGCCTCTGCCTTCGGCTCAGGTCATGATCTCAGGGTCCTGGAATTGAGCCCTGAATCAGGCTTTCTGCTCGGCAGCAAGCCTGCTTCCACCTCTCTCTGCCTGCCTTTCTTCCTACTTGTGATCTGTCTCTCTCTGTCAAAAAAACCCCCACAAAATCTGTCTTCAAATAGGCCCTCCTTAGTAATGCTTCCCTCTCCTGATCATCCTACTTAAAATCGTATCTCAGGTCCTCCCCATACCCCCCCAGTTCCCCTTGTCTATTCTTTTGTTTTGTTTTGTTTTTCTTTTTCTGTACTACTTACCGTCTTCTTACATACTTGGTGATTTGCTTATTGCTAGTTTTACTGTTTATTGTTTATTTTCTCCCCACCCTGATTCTGGAGTGGGGCTCAGTGAGGGGCTCTTTGTTTTATTCTCTGGTATTTCAAAACACCTAGACCAACAGTACCTGGGACATAATAGCTTCTCAAAAAAATGTGTGCAGCTTTCTCATTTCACCTCATGGGTTTAGTTACAGAGATGCATATTTTAATACGATGGAAGAAGGCAGGCGGGAGGAAGGTGAAACATATCTTAAACAAACATATTTTATTGAGCACTGTGACATGGCTTTCCTATAGGACTCTACACTTGGGACTTTTGGCCAAATGCCACACTCGTGATGACTGCTGATCCTGGCAGAGCTTGCCATTCCTGCCTTCTGAGAGCTCAAGGCATTTTACACATATAGGATAAACCAAAACCCTTTTGATGAGACGATGAGAGGCCTCTCTTGACCTGTTTCCACCATCATTTAGTACATAGAGAAGCAATCATTGAAGCTACAGGAACAAACTGATAGGTTGAGAAGTCAGGCATCATGACTTGCTGTGATTTTCCTACTAGCGTCAGAAAGCAAAAAGCTCCTAGAGTGACCACAAAATGCTCTGGGAGACATTTCTTTGGCTTCACTGGAGTGGAAGGGCTTTAAATGGCCCATAGATGTCACATCCAATTTTCTTAATAATCTCATCAAGACCTCTGCAAGGCCCCTGGTAGCCAAACGTCAGGAGTGATTCCCAGCAGGACCACTGAGTTCAGCAAAAACCTGTGCACTTCTTGGTCTTGGACTCCATCATTTTATATGAAAATGATCTGTGATCATGCTTTGTCCTCATAAATACCGTCTATTTTGGACGAGCCTCTGTCCTCACAGAATGTGGAGTTTAATGATGGCGAACGTGTCTTAGCCAATGCGGGTTTTCACTCTGGTGCGAGTGTAGATGCTGGCCCAGAGTAGCTGCCTGAGAAATGCTTCTTAAAGTCCCTCTGACGAACAGCTGCAGTGTCTCACGCAGGCTGCATCTCTACCCAGTCTTGCCCTGGCCATTTTGGTTTGGTTTCTCCTTGAACTCAGGAATGGCTTCCAAAAATAAATGCTAAAATACCACTTTAAGACACTTACCTGGCAGAGGGAAGGTGTGGCAGTTTGGAAGAGAGCATGGAAGGGTGTTTCTGACATCATGAGGCCCAGAAGGTGAAACTTCTCAACAAGGCTTCAGAAACAGAGGAGACTTCACAGGGGAAGGCCTAGCCACACAGGTGTGGGGAACATGCCATTGATTTTTTTTCCCCCAGCCACACTCATTCATGGATGGCAACATTATCCATGACTGATCATAAAACAGCAGGGGTATCAGGAGGTAGAAGTTGACTGAGGCAACACATTTGATCCCTGAATCCACAGGTAATAAAGCCATCTTAGTCCTTGTTCAGCCACCTGTTACATGCTTCCTGAACAAGGTCTCCTTTCTCTATCCTGTTGGTGCTGTCCACATGAATCCATCTAGAAGAAAACACTGTGTGTATTTGATGGCAGAGGCAGTTCTTTTTGATGGGGTTGGATTCTTTTCTGCAGATGAGGTTTTATCCAAAACTCAATGAAGCTTAAGCTTTCAGGACCTTTTCCTTGCCTTGGTAGAAGCCCTAGCATATCCCATTTATCATTTGTTTGTAAAATTTTCAAAAGTAATATACTTTAACCACGATAGTTTAATTGTACTGTTTCTTTCCATTCTATTTTTCCCTCCATCACGCTTTCCTTTGTGTTTGCTGTAGGCAGTTTTGGGATCTAGCTACTGGGGAGTTGAATTGGGAATATTTATTTAGTTTTGGTTGAGCAGAATACATTTATGTAGTTTGCAGTAATTTCCAAGTATAGCTGTTGCTAGTGTAGGAAAGACTGGCTTGCAGGAATTCTCAGACCGCCCACTCCATGACTCATCAGGTGTCAGGACACATAAGAGCAGGACTAGAGCTCTTGCTGCAGGGAGAGCGGCTCCTATGATGCCCCACACCAGACTTACCTGCACAGAGAGGGAGAAAAGAGGATTGAAACTGACAGAACCAACAACTTGTTTATAAAAAGTATCACATAGGGTATGTCAGGCAGGCCATTAACAAAGCCATTAGGTTATTTTTCAGGATTGGATGATGTTTGTATTTGTCACCTTTTTATAGTTTGCCACTTTTGTGATTGTTCTCATCCTAAAGGAATCTTCCTCTCCACTTCTAATATATTTTCATTTTTTCTTACAAGATGTGGGGTAGGGAGGGAAAAATAATGAAACAAGATGGGATGGGGAAGGACACAAACCATAAGAGACTCCTGATCTCACAAAACAAACTGAGGGTTACTGGGGGGTGGGAGGGTAGGGATAGGGTGGATGGGTTATGGACATTGGGGAGGGTTTGTGCTTTGGTGAGTGCTGTGAAAGATGTAAGCCTGATGATTCACAGACCTGTACCCCTTGGGCAAAGAATAAAAATAAAATTAAAAAAAAAAATAAATAAATAAATAAATAAATAAATAAATAAATAAAAATAAAAAAATAAAAAAAATAAAAATAAAAAGATTTCCTCTATTTTAAAAAAGCTTTAGGACTTGCGAAACCTGGATCTTCCCAGCCTCTGCCTTATCAATTCTTTTTATTTTTATTTATTTTATTTCATTTTAAAATGTTTATTTATTTATTTCACACACAGAGCGATCACAAATAGGCATAATGGCAGGCAGAAGGAGAGGGAGAAAAAGGCTCTCTGCTGAGCAGGGAGCCTGATGTGGCACTCGGTCCCAGGAGGACCCTGGGATCATGACCTGAGCCAAAGGCAGACTCTTAACTGACTGAGCCACCCAGGTGCCCTTAATCAATTCCTTTTAATTTGTTACATTTTTCTTCTGGGGTCAAATGTACACAAATTTCAAATAAAGTTTATGTCATTTTAAGTTAATATTCAAAATTTCACTGAAAAAAATTTAGTAATTTCACTGGCCTCTGCATCTTCTAAAAAAATTTAGATGTTAAATAATTAGTCTTTATCAAGTCTCTAGGCAGGAAAAAAATAACGTGAACATCCCATTTTTATAAGAAAAGTGGAGTCAGGCAACTTGAGTGGAATTTCATAGCCTTAAAGCTTTTATAAATTACTCAAGAGTTCTTATCTGCCTTCCAAAAGGGACCATGTTCATCTACATAGAAAATTACATTTTTACATTAGAAAAGTTTTTTCTAGTTATTTGCAGATATTATGAGAAAATCGCTAGATGCCATTTTTGCTGTCTTTACTTTCTATATACAGTAGATACTTCAGTTAAAATAAATGTCTTATATAGCCAAAATGTCCTCAAGTTTTCTGGGAGGAAAGATGGTGGTGAAATGTTTCATCATTTCTTCTTGAATTATGATTGATTAATTAGAATAGGTCAAAGCATGTGCACATGTGTGCAGAGGGTAATTTTGTTTGGCCTTTCCAATCATCAGTATAACTGCAGTAAAGGTTTCAGAAAACATCAGTAATGCCTTGTAAAACTGGCTGTTGAGTGAGGAATAGTACCAGCTCACCCTTTGAATAAATTGGCCTCCAAGAAAAATAGTGACAGTAAGCTTTTTGATAAAAGTAAGTGGTTCAGAAGAACTTTCCAGCTCAAGGGTAAGCCAGTTGTCGGGACTGTAAAAACCTTCGAAACACCTGCTTTGAGCACAGGGAAAGCTACAGCAAGATCAGTGGCATCCATTTTGTTCAGGATACTTGCTAGGATGAGGCCCATATGGTGAATAAAAGAAAGCCTCCGTCTTATGCTTTTCTAATGACAAAGACCTGTATTTCCTGTCCTCAGAGATTTCCCAAGTGACTCCAGTGTGCGCTGTCCCATGTACATAGAGACCTTGATCAAATCCTGAACTTTTGGGTTTTAGTTCCTCATTTTATAAAACAAAGGTTTGGGACCCTATCTCCCACTCTCTTTCCTGCTCTGGCACAAATATTCTGCGCTCTTTATCTCTACCTATGTATTAAATGGGTCAGATCCCTAAGGGAGAAGAGCAATTAGCACATGTAATAGATGCTGCGGGAGAGGAAGATACCGCTGGAGCCCTTAAGATTCCACTGCAGTAATACTGCTGACACTTGAGCAAGAGCTACTGGGGAGGATAATTCTGGCTTGAGATCAACAGTTCCAAAGGTAGGGCATTAGAAGAGTGGCACATTATACAACAATTCTCTGCTGAGATCTCTCCATCAGATTAAGTTTGCATGTGGTTAACATTACCCACCACTGTCCCCTCTCAAGTAAATCTAGTGTGGACTGACATTTTTTCTTTTACTAACGGATTTTCCCCAGCATTGAACAGGTAACCAACTCATGAGCTGAGCTTCTAATAAAATACTTGCCTTGCATTTTGGAGCCCATTATTAAAAAACAAAACAACAATGACAACAACAAAACCTTGAAACCATTCCAACTGAACGGACTAATTACCTGTACCATTTAAATGCTTGCTTCTTTTTCCTGTCTTTTAAATTATTTGCTTATTTATTTACTTATCTATATATCAATGCTGAAGTTGTGTATTAAGTTTGTGTCAGTTAAATCTGCTTATTTGGGATTGGATTCCACTGTACTACTTTTCATTTGCGGTCTCAAAGCTTACTGCGTATAGTAGGGGTCTGCCTCAGCCATTCATTACCAACTCCCATTACCAGAGGGGACCCTGCTTATAGCTCACCATCTTTGCCTCCTCGTCTTAACGTGATCATTTGGGACCATGAAACCACAAACCTCTGGCCCAGTTATTCAAGGTCTCACCATTTACTTGCTGTTTTCTTCTGTTTGTTTGGAAAGTTTTTTTCTTTAATAATTTATGCCTTTAAAAAAAAGATTTTATTTATTTATTTAAGAGAGAGAGAGTGAGAGCACGAGCCAGGAGGAAAGGGGGAAGCAGGCTCTTCACTGAGCAGAAAGCCCAGATGTGGAGCTCGATCCCAGGAGCCTGGGATCATGACCTGAGCCTAAGGCTGATGCTTAACCAACTGAGCCACCCAGGAGCCCCTGATTTCTGCTTTGTTAAAGATTGTACTTTTCCATCACTTTCAAATTTCATCTGAAATATTTTAATCTTTACTGTCTTAGATAAAAAGGTATGCAAAGTCAAGGATGGGGAAGATTTAAAAAAAGTGATTTGAAATCTTATTTAGTAATACAAAGAGGAATAAATAAAGGCAGGTTAAGATCTATAGTGACACACGTTTTACTGATTTGTGCTTCCCTGTAGGAGAATATGTACGCATCTTAAAAGAGAGAGCCAAGATTTCTGTTAAGATGAATGGGCATTGAGTGGTTATTTTCTTAGTAAAGCTCTTTTTTTTTTTACATGGGACAGAGAGTAGCCTAACTCAGAACTTTCTTTTTTTCTCTTTTTTACTTTGAATAAAGGCAAATTCTGACATGTTTCAATGGTGAGTACATTATATGTTTCAATGTAGAAAATATTTAACCTTATCCAGCCATTAGGATTTTGAAGCACTTGACAATGTAATTCATTAAGAGTTATTGTGAAGTCTATGAGATATTAGACGAGTAATGTTTTTCTTTTTTTCCCGAACTATGCTTGCTTTGAAAATCATGAATCTTAGCTATTCTATGTTTAAAGATAAATGAACCTTTTATAATCTGAAATGCTGTTTCTCTCTCCTTTTCAAAGGCATTCATTCCCACAAGGATGAGAAGAATTGACTTTTGTTAAGAGTCACCTTGATTTTTAAAAATTTTATAAATTTTCTTAATTTTTAAGATAAATTTTTTTTAGTATAGGGGACTCACCCTTAGTGTCAGGTATAGAACATAGTGATTCAGCTTCTCTGTATGTTATTCTATGCTCACCACAAGTGGAGCGACATCTGTCACCAGACCACACTATAATAATATCATTGACTAGATTCCCTGTGCTGTGCCTTTAATTCCTGTGACAGATTCAGTCCATAACTGGAAGCTTCTCTCTCCCTCTGGCAACCACCAGTTTGTTCTCTGTATTTATAGGTCTGATTCTGCTTTCTGTTTGCTTATCTATTCATTTGTTTTATTTTTTAGATCCCACATATGAGTGAAATCATATAGTATTTGTCTTTTCGCAGTCTGACTTACTTCATTTAGTATAATACCTTCTAGATCCATCCACGTTGTTGCAGATGGCAAGATCTCATCCTTTTTAATGCTATGTAATATTGTATGTATGTATATGTGTGTGTGTGTGTGTGTGTGTGTGTCACATCTTCTTTACCTATTGATGGACACGTAGGTTACCTCCATATCTTAGCTATTATAAATAATGCTACAATAATCAGTCATGGGGTGCATTTATCTTTCTGATTAGTGTTTTTGTTTTCTCTGGGAAAATACCCAGTAGTGGAATTATTGGATCATAAGGTATTTCTAATTTTAATTTTTTGAGAAACTGCCATACTGTTTTCTCCAGTGATTGCACCAGTTTACATTCCCACCAACAGTACGTGAGGGTTCCCTTTTCTCCACATCCTTGCCAGCTCTTGATGTTTCTTGTCCTTTTTATTTTAGGGATCACTTGGTTTTGATTTTTAAAACAAGGGTATAAATAGACTTTTCATTCTTTTACCAAGATTAGAACCACCAGTCATTCTCAAGGATCTATTTTGGACAGGGTGTTGCTAGGTACTGTACTAACGAATGCAGCCATACATAAGGCCTGTCCTGTGACACTGAGGAGTATATAGCTTCTAGTGGTGATGAGTGTAAAGGACTCTTAACAAAGAGATGGTTTTGGAAAATGATAGAATGGAGTAAAAGATAGTTGAGTTGAAGAAAAGGGAAGAAAAACAGAGGTAACCGTGATAAAGAGCAAGAGAAAAAGAAGATCTGAATCAAACATTGATGTGGTTTCAGGAATAAAACAAGATAAAGGTGGAGGCAGAAGCTGGTGTCAGTATATGGAGAATTGAATGCTAACCTGAGAAGTATGGACTTCATTCCCAGTCCCCAATTAAATGCTAATGTGAAGGAAGACTTGAAGAGACATAATAGAGTTCAGAATGTTAGAGGAGGAAATGTCCATAAAAATCCAGTCCGTTGTTTTATAGATAAGGAAACTGAGGACAGAGAGGTCGCATAGAATGTTAGTAACACAGCAATGTCAAAAACCTCTCTGCTGACTCCCATTCTGGAAATCTTTCCATCACATCTGCCATACTACTCTACTCAAGGTCAAGTACTTCAGCAGTTACTGCTTCTTGAATATGTAGTGGACTGACCTAATTGTCACTGTTTTTTAATATCTTTTTTTTTCCTAAGGACTTCTAAGAATGAGTGCCTTTTCCCTGATTCCTGAATGTGGCATGTATAGTCACAGTAATAATTTACCCTTCATGTGTAAAAACTTATCATCCTCCTCCTTACAAAATGATTGGCTTACTGTGTGGCTTGTGAAAGGTGGTATGTTTTACTGATGTGGATCTGACCGTTCCTTGTAAGTCTTATACTCTAGGGTATGCTCTTATCTACTCTGGGAGTCATTTTGTTTCTTGTGCTCCCACATTTATAGGTAACTGATTTGGACAACATTTATGTCCATGATATGTGACTAAAGTTATGATAAAATTTACATATTTAAAATACTTATGTTATTGGGGCACCTGGGTGGCTCAGTCAGGTAAGCATCTGCCTTCGGCTCAGGTTATGATCCCAGAGTCCTGGGATCCAGCTCCACATCGGGCTCCCTGCTCAGCAGGGAGTCTGCTCCTCCCTCTGCCCCTCACCCTGCTTGTGCTCTCTTGCTGTCTCTCTCAAATAAATAAGTAAAATCTTAAAAAAAATACTTATATTATTTTCTACCATAAAGTATTTTGGTTGTTGTGGTAGGTGAGGTGTACATACAATCCAATGATTTTAAGTGTTTGTATGTTCACAATTGTCTATTATGAATTTGATGCCTATGAAAAGTGACACCATGAGTAAACCACATTGTCAGGAACTGCAAATACAGTCTTTTTGATTTGAAATTCCTCTTGACCATATGGAACTTCCTCTAGTCCTGGATGTTCCAATAGTGTAAATATCCAATGCCTAGGTTTGCCTGGGTGGCTCAGTCCATTAAACATCTGACTTTCGCTCAGGTCATGATCTCAGGGTTCTGGGATGAAGCCCCACATCAGGCTCCCTGCTTAGCAGGGAGCCTGCTTCTCCCTCTCTCCCTCCCCCTGCTCATATTTGCTCTCTCTCTCTCCTCCTCTCTCTTGCTCTCAAATAAATAAATAAATCTTTAAAAAATATATCAAATGCCTATCTTGTAAAGCATAACTTGGAAAGTGCTTCCAGTCTTCATCCTGGGAATATGATTTTATTGAGCAGCACATCAACTACCAGCACTGTTGGTGGGATAGCTTTAGGAAAGGCAGTACCTACACTGTTTATTTTTATAAAATGTCTGCATATGTTCGGTATAATTATACATATATTTGTGTGTGTGTGTGTGTGTGTGTGTGTCTGTCTGTCTGTATGTGAAATTTCCATCCAGGTTCCTAAAAAAGGTAGTTCTGATCAGTCATGGTTGGAATACCCAGAGACTTTTTGCCTCAGACCCTGGCATTGGTATTTGGTGCTTGGTATTTTGTGGAAAACAAGACCCTCAAAAGAAAGTATAGTTTCTGTAATCCTTGTCTTAGCACTAAGAGACCAGGTTACACTTGGAGGCATCATGTGTTGTTTAGCATTATGGTTTCTGCTCCCCCACCACACATACACCCACATGCACACACACTAGGGAAAGTTCACTCTGCAGGGAAGGCAGCTGTCTACTCACAAATGCTCAGACTCTGCAGAGCATCCGTGAGATTATGAGACCACAGTGAATAGTGCCTCCTGGAGCTCTACAGTATTCCGCAAGAGGACTACTCATCTTAAAATGTTCCCGAAAGATTTCCAGTGATAGGAAACAGCACCAGCACATGTGAGATCTCCAGCTTAGGCACAGTTCTGAAGATCCACAGTGTCCCATTTTCCCATTCCTGACTTTTCCACAAGACCATATGATTTAGGGTCTGTTTTCAGAGCTGTACTCACAAGTCTTCACCTGAATTCTTCCCTGGGCTCTGTTTACCTAGATTCATCCAGTGACTCCTTCAAATCACTGTCTGGAATTTATTGCTTACACCCACTCAGCTATAATATAGTATGTGTCATGGTTCTCCTTTAGAGCCAACATCACGCTTTGGATGCCTTCATGTAGTTTTCCCCCTAACCCTGAAGACTAGACAAAACATCTCCCTCCATCCTTGCCTCTTCTTTAGCCTATCTTGTCCTCGACCCCGTCCTATCACTCATTTCTTCCCAAACCAGGCAAAGTTGCCAGTCTACATAGTATTAGTGTTCTGTACTTCTGGTGAGCCAGTAGTTTATTCTCTTCTTCTTTTTTTTTCTTTTGAAGATTTTATTTATTTATTTGACAGAGAGAGAGAGAGACAGCGAGAGCAGGAACACAAGCAGAGGGAGTGGGAGAGGGAGAAGCAGGCTTCCTGCCGAGCAGGGAGCCTGATGTGGGGCTCGATCCCAGGACTCTGGGATCATGACCTGAGCTGAAGGCAGACGCTTAAGGACTGAGCCACCCAGGTGCCCCTTATTCTCTTCTGATACCACAGAGAAGTGGGGAGGATGGGGAGGGAGTAAGATGGTTATACTTGGCACTTTTCCCTTATTGAGAACTTTTGCCCCTAGAGGTGACTCGATGTCTATATTGGAAACCAGCATACACATGAGAACTCAAGAATTCCTAGCAATCACCATGGGTTATATTGGAATATGAGTGCTTTGTTTCCAGTGCAGAGCTTGACAAGAGATACACACAGACACATACATGGGTTATAAGTGGTACAGAGATAGAAAGCATATCAACTACCTATGTCATATCAATTTACCTATGAAAATTAGGAAAAAGAGTTTAGCATAAAACAACAATAACCAAAACTTTAAAAACATCTTGTCCATGCCCTCAACTCAGTGAAACATTCAGTATGTATTATACACCAGGCTCTCACAAGCAATCCTCCTTGTAGGCTCAGTGTAACATCTCAGTAATGTGGGTAAAAATTAGTGGTTAAGATTTGGTTGCAAGTCTGTGTGGATTCTGGGATCTTGTGTTTCCACTGTACAGGATGCCTATAAAAGTAAAAATGCTTAGCTGGGAAGGGACCTACCTTTTGCAGCTGCCGTCCATGCATAATGCAGTGCACTTTTGTGTAGTCCTCATTCAGATCACATAAAACTCACATGAATGAGGTATAGGATATTGTTCCAGTTCAGACCCAAGTGGAGAGAAGAGACTCCTTTGCTCAGGGGCCTCAACCAACAAGGGATAAGCCAGAATTTGAGTCCAGACAGTATGTCTCTAGAGCAGAGGTCTGGAAACTGCTGTCTGCAGTCTGTATCTGGCTCACCTCCTGCTTTTGAACAACATGTGAGCTGAAAATGGTGGTTGTATTTTTAAATAGTTGAAAAGAATAAAAAGAATATTTCATAATACTACTTGTTTACATGTTTTCTGTGGCTTCTTTTGTGCTATGACAAGGTTGAGTCTTTGTTACTGAGATGAGATGGCCCTCAAAGCCTAAAATATTTAGTCCCTTGCCTCTTACAGAAAAAGTTTGCTGATTCCTACTCTGAGAGCAACGTTCTTAACCTTTAAGCTATACTGTTTTCATTAGACCATGTTATGCTTGTATGGAGTAATATTAGAATTTCTAGATTATCTTGCATCATATGAGAGTTTCAGAATGAAAATGATAATCATCTGGGATCCATTGGATGAGAGTGGCCCAGCTGTGAGATTTTAGAAGCAGCTCAATCAAACCATAAAATAGATTCTATATTGTATTATAGGAAATATAATAAATGTTCTACTCACACTATTGTTAGCTCTGTGACTCATTAGAAAAAATTCATCCCCATTGACAAATTAAATGGTGGTTTATTCATGTGCTACATCACCAGTATATTTAGCTAATTGGTATTCATTTGTATTCATCAGGTTGTTTTTTCAAAATAGATAAAAAGCAGAACATTAGCTGAAAAGTCATGAATAAAGTGCCACATTTAATTGTTTGACTAAAAAGGCCTATGAGAGGGGCTATAGAAACTGTCCTAGCTATGAAAAAGATTGTTATCCAAGACACCTACTGTGTACCATGCACTTTCATGGGTGGTAACTGATTTCATTCCTACAACACCATTTCATGGATAACGGTACCAACNTGTACCATGCACTTTCATGGGTGGTAACTGATTTCATTCCTACAACACCATTTCATGGATAAGGGTACCAACACCTTCGGGTGCCTGGGTGGCTCAGTGGGTTAAAGCCTCTGCCTTCGGCTCAGGTCATGATCTGAGGGTCCTGGGATCGAGCCCCGCATCGGGCTCCCCGCTGAGCAGGGAGCCTGCTTCCTCCTCTCTCTCTCTGCCTACTTGTGATTTCTCTCCTACTCTGTGTCAAATAAATAAATAAAATCTTAAAAAAGAAAAAAGGGAACCAACACCTTGAGGTAAAATAATTGTTGTAGGTCAGTCAACTAGTAAATGACAAAGCCAAACCAGATCCCTGAACTCCAAATTTGGCATCTTTATAGAACAAATTCTAAGACATTTATCATTTCTGATCTAGAATTACTCTTACAGTGGGACAATTGATTCTCATTCTAAATGTGCCTATTATTTGGTCTTGTTAGTTTTTTTTTTTAAGATTTTATTTATTTATTTGAGAAAGAGAGAGGGAGAACACAGAGGGAGAGTAAGAGGTAGAAGCAGACTTAACCAACTGAACCACCCAGGCGCCCCGGTTCTGTTACTTCTGTTTGTAGTTTATTAGTTATTCAAAAGTAGGAAAGTAGTTGAGGAAGTAAATAATATTGCCATTAATTTGTATCTCACACACAGTATAGTCGAAGCTGTTGACCAAAAATAGTATGTTTTAATAATTTGAGTGTCAATGAATTTTACTCCCAATTTTTATAGAAGTTGTAGAGATAACTTTCTTGATTTCCAGGTATGTGACTACTTTTTACTTGTTATTGGTGGTTAACTCAATTTTGTAATTGCAAAGAGTAAACAAAAGTTTAATAAAGTCTAGGGGCACCTGGGTGACTCAATCATGCCTTCAACTCAGGTCATGATCCCAGAGTCTTGGGTTCGAGCCCCGCATTGGGCTCCCTACTCAGCGAGAAGCCTGGTTCTCCCTCTCTCACTGCCCCTGCTTGTGATCCCTCTCTTGCTGTGTCTCTCTCTCTTTCTGTCAAATAAATAAATAAAATCTTTTGAAAAAAGTTTAATAAAGCTTAAATAATCACATTACTTGGAACCAGATAACAGATACCTACTAGGTACAGATGGCTACTGATGAGAGGTGAAGATATGTCAGCTGCCATGTCATCTTGATACATCATGGTTTTAGGTGTTTGTGATAAAAGTTTACAGAAAAATGTCTAATGTAGTCATTGATTACATGATACAAAAATTTGTGTTTTGTCTTAAGAAAATTTTTAATTTTTGAAATAAGTATTTTTTACCATCAGACAGAACCAATCATCTCTGAATCTTTGTGTAATATAAACATGTATTTACTTGTGCCTGTGAATGAACAGATTATTTGCACTTAGATAATTTTCAAACCTTGAAGAAATCAAGGATAGTGTGAATATTTAAGAGGGTGTACTTGCGTGTGTATCTCTTAAAAAGCTCAACTCCTGGTGGGCATGTAATTGGGCACAGTACTTCTCTTTGGAAAGCAATTTTGCAATTTGTTCCAGAAGTTTTAGAAATGTTACCCTTTGAACTTTTAGGAATTTGCCTTAGGACAAATGTAAAAGATCCACCATTATGTTAGCTAAAGAGTGAAAAGTTTTAAAGACTGAGAACATACAAGCATAAGAAAATGATCAACAAACTGTAGTATATTCAAAGGTAAGATGTTAAAAATGTATATCTACTCTCGAGGCACTGGGTGACTCAGTTAAGTGTCTGACTCTTGGTTTCAACTCAGGTCACTGAGATCAGGTCTTGAGATCAAGCCCCAGTCAGGTTCCATGCTCAGTGGGAAGTCTGCTTGAGATTCTGTCCCTCTGCCCCACCCCCGAATTGTATATACACATGTGTGCTCTCTCTCTAAATTAAATAAATCTTTATTATATCTATTATATATAGGTATATAATATCTATATGCTATAGATATTATATATATATACCTCTCTCTATATATATATCTACTGTCATAGAGAAGATTTACATTAACTGAAAATGAAGGATGCAAATTTTTAAAAATTTGATCATATCTCAATATAAAATACGCATCTGTACCTCTATGATAACACTGATCTTTTGATTTTCCTTTGTATTATGCATATTCCTCATTAAATGACACATTATTTGAGAGCAGAGATTGTCTTAGTGTATTCCTCTTATTATGCATAATACTTGGCATGTAGACAATCTATAACTTCTTCTGAATGAATAATTAAGGTGGAAGAAAATGATCTGGTTATCTTTCAAAGAATCATTTTTCTATATTTTACATTTTATTTAGTATCTTATTATATGATCAGAACAATTTTTAAAATAACAGTAAATTTATATATTAGAGAAGAGAGGGTCATCTTTTCTGTGGAATTGCTGATATCTATTGTGGAATGGTTCATTGTAATTTGGCTCTAGTTTAAATAACCCTCTTTTAATGGGCCAGCCTACAAGAGCAAATCTGTTGCTTGGCTTCCTTTCTACCCCAAGGTATTCTTTTACAGAATGAAAGTACCCAACAATGCAATGCTGAATCATTATTAGCTCTAATTTGGGGGATTGAGCCTTGAGGTAATGAGTGTTTGGGGTCTGATTTTGTGAGTGCTACTCACTGTCAGCTTTCCTTTCATCAGAGGATCTCATTTTTGTTTGCAAACATTCCTTTTCTCCTAGAATCATCTTCCACAGTGCTCTAGCCAGGTAAATACATCTCTGCCTGAGATATTAAATCAATACAGCAGATTAATTGTAATGAGTTGAGACGTGACACCACAAGTGAATACACGATACCTAGCTAAAGTCAGGGGTTATTTTGCTGAAATGCTCTAAAAATTTTTGAATCACACATTTGAGATGTTTGCTCCTGTATCTCAGTTGGAATTTATCTTTAGCAAGAGAATTAATGAAAAGAATTAGTACCACAGATTTGTTTTGTTTTGTTTTGTTTTAAAGAGAAATACATGGTCGAATGGAAGCGTCCAGCATGACTGGCAAACAAAACACACCTTACAGGTCTATTAACTTCAATCCATAGATTGCAAACACCCTAATGTCACTGGAACACGTCATCTCTGCTTTGTTGCCAAGAAGATAATCTTACTCTTGCTTTTATTTCCCCAGCCATACCCTTCACTCAGACTCTAGGACTGAAAATCTCTCAACTTCAGCAGAGGGATTTTTTTTTTTTTTTTAAAGATTTTATTTATTCATTTGACACAGAGAGAGAGATCACAAGTAGGCAGAGAGGCAGGCAGAGAGAGGAGAGAGGAGGAAGCAGGCTCCCTGCTGAGCAGAGAGCCCGATGTGGGGCTCGATCCCAGGACCCTGGGATCATGACCTGAGCCGAAGGCAGCGGCTTTAACCCACTGAGCCACCCAGGCGCCCCAGCAGAGGGATTTTTGATGTAGAAAGATTTGAACTACAAGAAAACCAAGGGTCCCTTCTAATAGAGGAGAGTCACCGTTTTCATGGGGCTATGAAGCCCCAGCCCACCATTCCCCTCTCATACCCAGTTCATTTTATACTGCAGCTCTCCAGGCTTGTATAGAATTTAAGAGATGATCAATAGTAGCTTACAGGGTGCTTTTGTGAAAATTAGAAAAAGGCACACCTGGTGGGCAGATCCATTAGAAAAAAAAGACCTTTTCCAGTGGTCTAAGTACTACCCTGGGGCATGAGGTTGATCACCAACCCTCTGCCTCGCTTTGGCTGAGATCCTTTGTGAAGTCAACAATGCACAACTCTGGATGACAGCCCTGGATAAAGGGTGGATCTCCACCCATAGTGTGGGAATTGTTGGAAGCCTCTGACAGACGCAATAAGAAAGAAACACTTCCAAATCTCGATTCGTGGGTCACACACACTTTGGTCCCCACAGGTCTCTTAGAAATAGCTCTTGACTATTTCAGAAACCACATGCCAAATCCAGAAAGTATGAGTAACACGCTGTTTTGATGTATTGCCAATATTTGACCTACAAAATGGCAATTTTCTGTTGTTCAACCTAAATAGCTTCCCCTATCACCTGGCCATTTTTTGATGTTCTGATTATAAATCCTTCTTGCTTCTTTTTTTGTTTTTTAAGATTTTATTTATTTATTTATTTATTTGACAGAGAGAGATCACAAGTAGGCAGAGAGAGAGGAGGAAGCAGGCTCCCTGCTCAGCAGGGAGCCCGATGCGGGGCTTGATCCCAGGACCCTGAGATCATGACCTGAGCCAAAGGCAGAGGCTTTAACCCACTGAGCCACCCAGGCACCCAATCCTTCTTGCTTCTTGTCCTTACACCTCATGCCTCGATATTCTTTCTCCATATGTAAACCAAGCTAGTATCTTAAGTGGCTCCCATCTCTGCCTGCCCCCGTTAATATTAACTCTTGATACTGTTGAAAACAGCTTTCATTTGATATTATTGTTACTGTCAGCACACTGAACGGGTGCTAATTTCAGTATACCATAGAAAGGGAAGAACTTCTGTAAATGGGAAGTTTGTGTCAGAAGAGTCACCAGCATCATTTGTTAATTATATTTAGAAAAAAGAAAATAAGTGGGTTAATTGTTGGATAAATATTTTGCAGAGTACATATAGTGCTTTTGTAGGTTATAATGCTTAGATGTGGTTTACCTGTTTGTATGGGATAAATGAATTCTTGCCTCCTAATAAGAAAGGTTATTCAATTTGCTATTAGACATGTAAGGTAACAATGAACTTCCAGAAACTCTGACAGTCACACTCATGTGCTTTGCTATTTTGTTTATTATAGGAAGAGAGAGGGAAGAACAAGGAAGGAAGGAAATTAAATATCCATCTATAGAGGAATGGGTAAATTAACTGTGACATATGCCTACAATAGAGTAGTTAAAATGAAACAATTAGATGTGTAGTTATCAATGTGGATTGATCTGAAAAACAAAATTCACTGGGGGTGGGGGAACAGACTTCAGGATGATCCATAAAGAATAATATAATTTTTGTAAATTTTACAAACACATAAAACATTCCTATATGCTGTTTATATTTACCAAAAACAAGGTTGAAAATGTAAAAGCAAAGGTGAATTGAGTGTATGCTCACTCCAGGATTTTGCGTGCTTCTAGGGGAGGGTTACAGGGACTACCATTGACAAAGACATGTCAACTGTATCTGTAATATTGCAAAATTAGAAATTAATATGGAAATATTTTAATATTCATTAATTCTGAATGACAAGGACCTATCATGTGTTGGTCACATTACTCTCTTTTTTATAGTTGAATATTTTATAATAAAAACCATATAACAATGAGCATCTGTGTAAATCTGTTATAACTGGAAAAGATAAATATTATCAAATAAGTAGATTTTTCCTTAAAGTGCAGGAACTGTGAATCTTTTGAATGCCCTTAAATTGTCTCAGCTACTTTGAATTCACAGAGTTACACGAACCCAAGGTACTGAGTGAAAAGCACGCTAATTAGAGTGACCTGATTTTTTAAAATAATTGTTTTAGAACAATGGCTAAATTAAAACTAGCAACAATGACTTTTGGCTAAGATTCTGCCAGGAAATAGAATTTGCATATTTGTTTGATAAAGTAGTTAGCTTCCAACATGGGGACTTATATGTAGAGATTAAAAAAAAAAGTCATTGAATAAATGATATTTGTGTCCAGATGGGACATTGTGGTGGTGGAAGGCAAGAAAAAGTACAGTCCTGGACTTCTTAGTATAACTAACATGAGCATCTTATGCTAGCATGTAAAGGGCTCCACAGATTTCTCTGGGGAATTTAAATTGTTGGTTTCTCTTTGAATCATTTGAAGTCTTCCTTTGTATGGGGTTTGGTCTGTGCAACTTTTTGGCTAAGAACCACAACCACAGCAACAAAGGTGTGGATATTCATACCTTGATAAGCCACATATTTTCTATTCTCTTCTCCCCTTATCTTGTCCTCACCGCCCTCTCCACCTGTTAACTTACTTGAGATGAATTACTCTACTGCCTTTTTGCTGGGAGGGAAGTGAAGAGGAAAACACTGCTATGTGCACCGTGTGAGTGTTTGTATGGGTCAAGGTGGAGTAATAGGGCACTGGTTAAAATCTGGTATGGAAAAGAGACAGGAACACGAAGACTGGAGGAAATGATATATTTTGTGAATCTTGGTGTTTTGGAAAAATAGTCCTGAGTTTCTCCTCTCCTCTCTTACTACACTTCGCTCTGACACCACATGTGTGAGGGTTTTTCCACACATGAAGAAGCAGTTCTGCACCACCTGCTACAGGCCCTACAATCTAAATTCAGATCCCACAGGTTAAGCGCTCAGTC
Organism: Ailurus styani; assembly: GCA_002007465.1. Lineage (NCBI taxonomy): Eukaryota > Metazoa > Chordata > Mammalia > Carnivora > Ailuridae > Ailurus > Ailurus styani. The sequence goes on along the minus strand of LNAC01000676.1, from coordinate 464,510 downwards.
CAAAGATGCCAGTTGCAAGTCTCAGTTGTCACCTGTTCTTCTGATTCACTGGTTGTGAATCAGAGGTTCCTATGACCCCCTCCTTGGGTTCAGTTAATTTGCTAGAGCAGGTCACATTAACTTAGGAAAGCATTTAACTGACTACATTACTGGTTTACTGTAAAAGACACAACTCAGGAACAGCCAGGTGGAACAGAGGCGTAAGGCCAGGTATGAGGAAGAGGGACGGGGCTTCTGTGCTGACCTGGTGCACCATTCTCCTAGCATCTCTAAGTATTCACCAATCCAAAAGCTCTTTGAATCCCATCCTTATAGGGTTTTTGTAGCCGTTTCATTATGTAGGCATGATCATTAAGTCATCGGCCATTAATGAGTGGTTGAACCTCTAGCTCCTCTCTCCTCTCTGCAAGTGAGGGTGGGGCTGAAAGGTCCAACCCTCCAGTCACATGGTTAACTTCACTGGCAACCAACCCCCATCCTTAGGGGATTTCCAAAAGTCACCTCATTAGCATAAACTCAGGTGTGGTTGAAAGGGTTTAGTTCTGAATAATAAGATACTTTTTACTGCTCAGTTCTTTCATCTTTTTCGTCCTGGAGCTATTTCACGCTGCAGGTATTTGAGGACAAAAGATAAAATACTATAACAAAAAGTTCCCGTTGCACTTATTACTTAGGAAAATTACGAGAGTTTTAGGAGCTGTGTGCCAGAAAGACCATATATATTTCTTATTATAAATCACAATATCACATATAGAATTAGGTGAAACTATTACAGTGTGACCACATTATATGCCAGTTTCACAGAACTGGGAAAGGAGGACATGTTTTAAGTTTGAGCAATGCATAAAATTATTGGTCCAAATTGCAGCCTTCGCATGACATGGTCTCCATTAATAGGTGTGTCTATATAGATAGAACATGACTAAATGGAGATAACTAAGACAAGAAAAAGGAAAATAAAAATGTAATTTTAAATATAGAAATTATCCATACCTCTTTTGTAATACAATAGGTCTCAATAGCCTGTGTGCCATACATATAATATGCTAAAAAGTATTTTAATAGAATTAAGAAAAATCAATCGGTTTTAAAGTCCAGTGGAACTTGATGTTATTATTCTCCTTTGACTAATTATAATTCCTCTGGAAGTCATTTAACTTACTTATATTTCAATATCTTTATCTGTATTATAGAAGGGTATGAGATTATAGGGCATAAAAGTATTTTTCATGGTCAAGTTAAACAATACATGCTAATGCAGCAAAGAGCAGTATAGATTTTTTTCCTTTGTTTTGTTTCTATAATTGTTATTTGTAGATCTCCTGGGACTGGCCATTTGATGGGTGGTATATGTCCAGTGGACATTACCCAATACCAGGATTCATGGCTTAGTGAGCTGAGTAGGTGCAGGCTGGATTTCAGTCCCCACATAACTGTCAGTTTGGCATCCTTGCTCAGGACATGACCTAGTCAATTGTATGTGGCAACCTGGTTCTTTCCAAAAGCCATGATGGTTTATAAAACCCTGCCCTTGACATTAGCACAAGGACCACACACCTGAGTATGAGGACAGCCATAGTCAGCACATGCATTGGATAGCAGTGCATTCATTGATCTCAGTGATTTACATGAATTTCTACAAAAGCAAATAATAAGGATCATATATATGCAGGCAATGAAGATCTTGTACCTCATATACTGAGCTTGGAACAAATGCAAACAGTAACACTGAGAAACCTGTGCAATTAGTATATCCCTTGATCCTATTTTGAGTCTCACAGTGTAGATCCAGGACGTGTGTGTCTGTGTGTGTGTGTGTACCTTTCATTTCAAAATAATTTAAATCCAAATCATATCCTTATTGCTTAAGAAAAATGTGATTAAAGAGTCCCTTTTGAAACTATTGGCTATGGGGTAAATATATACATATATTTTTAATAACATATAGTTTATAAATACCCTATAAATTTTATGAGAAATTTAGCACTTAGGTTTGGAATACTTTTATTTCTATATTTAGAAGTAAAGACTGGGATTCAAGGCTTGGTTGGATGGAATCCTTCAACAAAATGGCAAGATTATCTCTTAGAGTTTTTCAAATGGCCTTCGAAGTCTAGGCCAAGTTTCTATGGCTTGTTGTCGTATTGTTGAATCTGTGTCAGTCACCCGCTTCAGTGATTGCCCTTGGAAACAGGAGGTACTTGAGGTAGCTTCTGATCTTTTGGGTCGTGTTAGCTATCAAATACAATTATATTCATGTTAAGATGAACTCTTTTCCCTTGTGATGTCAATCCATGGACATTGCTTCTACTTCCCGGGCAAATCTAGAATAAGACCACTCTTCTCTTCTGTGTGGCAATGCTTCAAAGATATCAAAAGGTGTAATTTTCCTGTTGCTGGACTGAGAAAATAGTAGACTAGACAATCATAAAACAAACTGAGAAAGGAAAAAAAATGCAGGAAGTGAAGATTATTCCAAGTCTTTGTTTTTGCAGGCACTTGCACCCCTTTCTGAGAATGCTTATCTGTATACAATAATAACTCTGTTTTGTGATTTAATCACCACATGCTGAGCAAATACACCTTGCTTTCCTATTATGGATGAATAGCAATGCCAGGAGAGACTTTACCAGGGCAAAAGAACCAATTACCAAACATTCCTGTCTCTTAAATTGTATCCTAACCTAAAACAGGGGGGAAAAAAAGAACTTAAGAAAATGTTACTTCAGGGCGCCTGGGTGGCTCAGTTGGTTGAGTGTCTGCCTTCGGCTCAGGTCATGATCCCGGGGTCCTGGGGTCGAGTCCCACATGGGGCTCCCTGCTTGGCGGAGAGCCTGCTTCTCCCTCTCCCTCAGCCTGCTGCTCTGCCTGCTTGTGCTCTCTCTCTATCTCTCTGTCAAATGAATAAATAAAATCTTTAAAAAAAAAAAGAAGATGCTACTTCATACCATATGTTTATATCATGAGATACACATCTTAGTTTTTTTCCCTAGTTGGACGTTTTGTTGGAAATTACAGAATTTGGTACAAGTCTTCAAGGTCATTTGGTATCAATAAGTGTCTAGGAGTAGATGACAGGGGAGGGTATTTTTAAAGTCTTTAATTTTAGAAGATGTACCCAAAATATTAACTTTAATTTCTGTTAACATCAAAATCTTAAGGAGCAGACCTCAAAAGCTCCCAGAAAACATAAATAATTCCAGAAGAGAAGATTAGCTTAGTAAATTTGGTATATTGGTTATTATATCCCTGTTCAAATTATGGTCTTAAAAACAGGAATAAATGGGGAACTATTCATAATATTGTATATTTCAGTTAGGAACGCTCCCATTTTCAAATACCAGGAAACTCAAATATTAGTGGTTTAAATACATAGGACTTCATTTTTCTTACCTAGTAAAGTAAAGGTAAATTTCATCCATTGCTGAAAGGATGGTTCGTCCAAAATAAAGTAAATTTCATCCATTGTTGGATGAAATTCTCTAATCAAAAGACATAGAGTGGCTAACTGGATAAAGAACAAACAAAAAGAAAAACAGGACCCATCTATATGGTGCCTACAAGAGACTCACTTCAGATATAATAACACACAGTGGAAGTGAAGGGATGGAAAAAGGTATTTTATGCAAATGGAAACCAAAAGAACTGGAATAGCTATATTTATATCAGACAAAATGATTTTTAAACAAAAAATGTAATAAGAGACGAAGATAAATGTTACATAATAACAAAAAGGTCAATCCAATGAGAGGATATAACATTTGTAAATATTAATGACCCAACTTAGGAGCACCTAAGTAATTAAAACAAATATTAACAGACATAAAGGGAGAAAAATACAGCAATATGATAATAGTGGGGGAGCTTAACACCCCATTTACATCAATGGATAGATCATACAGAGAGAAAATCAATAAGGAAGCATCAGCCTTAAAAGACACATTAGACCAGGTGGATATAACAGACATATACAGAACATTCCTCCCAAAAGCAACAGAATACACATTTTTCTCAAATGCACATGGAACATTTTACAGGTTAGATCATATGTTAGGTCAAAATCAAACATTAATAAACTTAAGAGGACTGATAACATATAAAGCATCTTTTCTGACTGCAATAGCATGAAACTAGAAATTAATTTCTAAGAAAACTGGAAAAGTCACAAATATGTGAAGATTAAACAACATGCTATTGACCAACCAGTGGGTCAATGAAGAAACCAAAGAAGAAATAAAATATACCTTGAGACAAATGGAAATACAACACGGGAGGCAGCAAAAGCAGTTCCGAGAGGGAAGTTCGTAGTGATAAATGTCTACCTTGAGAAACAAGAGAAGTCTCAGATAATTTAACTTTACACCAAAGGAACTAGAAAAAGAACAAAAGAAGCCCAAAGCTAGTGGAAGGGAGGAAATAACAGAGAGTAGAGCAGAAATTAAATGAAACATAGACCAAAAAGATAATAGAGATGATCAGTGAAACTAAGAGCTAGTTCTTTTGGAAAGATTGACTGAATTGACAGGCATTTAGCCAGACTCACAAAGAAAAAGAGAGGGCTCAAATAAAATCAGTAATGAAAGAGGAGATGTTACAACTGATATCACAAAAATACAAAGGATCTTAAAAGACTGGTACGAATAATTATATACCAATGAATTGGAGAACATAGAAAAAAATAGATAAATTCCTAGAAACATATAACCTACCAAGACTGAATCATTATGAAATAGAAAATTTGAATAGACCAATTCCTGGGAAGGAGAATAAATCACTAATCAAAAACCTTCCATCAGACGAAGTTCAGGACCAGATGTTTCGCTGGTGAATTCTACCAAACATTCAAAAACTAATTAGTACCAATCCTTTTCAGATTCTTCCAAAAAATACAAGAGGTGGGAACTCTTCTAATCTCTCAACAAAGCAAGTATTGAGGGAATGGACCTCAATATGATAAAGTCTGTATATGACAACCATCAGTGAACATGCTCTGCAGTGAAAAGCTAAAATCTTGCAAGAACAAGGCAAGGTGCCTACCCTCATCACTTTTACTCACAGCAATTAGGCAAGAAACAGAAATGAGAGGGATCCAGATTGGTAAGGAAGAAGTAAAACTGTCACTATTTGCACATGACATATTATATATAGAAATCCTAAAGATTCCACCATAAAACTGCTAGGACTAATAAATAAATTCAGTAAAGTTGCAGGATGCAAAATCAATACAAAAAATCAGTCGTGTTTCTATACACTGATAGTGAACTACCAGAAAGAAATTAAGAAAACAATCCCACTTGTAATTGCAGCAAAAAGAATAAAATGCCTAGATATAAAGCTAACCAAGGAGGTGAAAGATCTGTATATTTTTTAAAAAAGATTTTATTTATTTATTAGAGTGAGTGAGTGAGAGAAAGAGAGCACAAGTAGGGTGAGGGGTAGAGGGAGAGGGAAAAGCAGATTCCCTGCTGAGTGGGGAGCCCAATGCAGGGCTCAATCCCAGGACCCCGGGATCATGATCTGAGCCGAAGACAGATGCTTAACCAACTGAGCCACCCAGGCACCCCAGAAAGACCTGAATATTGACAACTATAAGATATTAATGAAGGAAATTGAAGAAGACACAAATAAATGGAAAGATACTCATGCTCATGGATTGGAAGAATATTATTAAAATGTCCGTAAGACTCAGAGCAAATTACAGATTCAATGCAATTTCTATCAAATTTCCAATGGCATTTTTCACAGAAATAGAGAAAATCATCCTAGAATTTGTATGGAACCACAAAAGACCCTGAATAACCTAAGCAATCTTAAGAAGGAACAACAGAGTTGGAGGCATCATGCTCCTTGATTTCAAACTGTATTGCAAAACTGGAGTGATTAAAACCATGGTATTGGAATAAAAAACAGACCTATAGATCAATGGAACAGAATAGAGATCACAGAAATAAACCCACATATAACAAATTTATGACAAAGAGCTAAGAAAATACAAAAGGGAAAGAACAGAACAGTCTCCAATAAATAGTATTGGGAAAACTGGACAACCACATGCAAAAAGAATGAAACTTGGCCACTGTCCTACACCATACACAAAAACTAACCTAAAATGGATTAAAGACTTGAACATAAGACTTGAAACCATGAAACTTCCAAGAAGAAAATATAGGCGGTAAGCTTTTTGACATAGGTCTTGGTGACAATTTTGAACCTGACATCAAAAGCAAAGCAACAAAAGCAAAAATAAACAAGTAGGACTATTATCAAACTAACACGCTGCAGCATAGCAAGGAAACCATCAACAAAATGAAAACACAACATACTGAATGGAAGAAAATATTTACAAGTCATTTATCTGATAAGCGGCTAATATCCAAATATATAAAGGCATCATACAACTCAACAGCAAAACAAAGAAACACAGAAACAAACAAAAAGCAAATAATCTGATTAAACTGCAGGCAGAAGATCTGAAGAGACATTTTTCCAAAGAAGATATACAGATGGCCAACACTTATATGAAAACATGTTCCACGTCATTAATTATCAGGGAAATGCAAATCAAAGCCACAATGAGCTATTGCCTCACATCTGTCAGATGGCTAGTATCAAAAAGAAAAGAAATAAAGAGTGTCGGCAAAGATATGGAGAAAAGGGAACCCTCATGCACTGTTGGTGGGAATGTAAATTGGTGCAGCCACTGTGCAAAACTGTATGAGGGTCCCTCAAAAAATTAAAAGTAGAATTACAGTATGATCCAGCAATTCTACCTCTGGGTATTCATCTGAGGAAAACAAATATGCTAATTCAACAATATATGTGCATCTTTATTTTCATTTTAGCATTATTTACAATAGCCAAGATAGGAAAGTACGCCTAAGTGTCCACTGATGGATGAATAGGTAAAGAATTTGTGATACATTTTTAGCCATAAAAAGAATAAAATCTTGTCATTTGCAGCAACATGGGTGGACCTCAAGGGCACTATGCTAAATGAAACAAGTCAGACAGAGAAAGACGAATACCATATGATCTCTTGTATATGTAATCGAAAGCCCCCCAAATAACAAAAAAATCAAGTTCATAGATACAGAGAGAAGAGGTGAGTGGTTGCTATAGCAGGGGTGGGGGGGTGGATAAATGGATGAAGGGGTGAACAAATACAACAGCAATTTTAAAAGAAAGGAATATGGGGCACCTGGGTGACTCAGTTGAGTCGCCACTCCTGATTTTGGCTCAGGTCCTGATTTTAGGGTTGAGAGATCAAGCCCCACATTGGGCTCTGCACTCATTGGGGAGTCTGCTTCTCTCCTTCTCTCTCTCCCTCTCCCTCTGCCCCATGCCCTGCTTGAGTGCTTTCATGCATGCATGTGTTCTCTCTCTCTCTCAAATAAATATTTCAATCTTTGAGAAAAAGAAGGTTACCACAACCAATTAATTGGTAAGCCTCATGTTAACCACAAAGCAAAAACCTTAGTAAATACACAAAAGAGAAAGAGAGAAGAATATAAGCATACCACTAAAGAAAGTCATCAAACCACAAAAAAAGAGTGAAAGAGAAGAAATAGAGGAACTACAAAAATAGCCAGAAAACATGTAACAAAATGACAGTAAGTACACACATGCTTATGTATTTTACCCATAATTACTTTAAATATAAATGCTGGCATTAGTTTTGCTACTCAAAGATGTAAAAAATCCAGACTTTTTCATCCGTTAGTTCTGCCACATGCAGAAAAGCTGTCTCAAGGTCTCAAATGACTGACATAGCTCTAGTACCACAACAAAGTTGCAAGGCAGGAATGAGGAATAACAGGAGGTAAAAGGGCACAGTGGCCTGGATGGTAAGAGTTTTTCTCTTTTCATATCACTTTTTAATGGGAATGAAAATACCTTACTAGAAATCTTCAAACTGACTTATCCAAATGTTTCATTGGAGAGACCATACTAACCTGGCCACATAATGACAAGTGAATAAAACTGATTTCACCATTACATGATTATTCATGATTGTTTAATATGTAACTGGCAAAAAAATTTTAGAAACTAGTTTAAAATTATTACCAGTCAATGAGAAGGGTTGAATGATAGGCAATATTTTTATGTCTTCTCTGGTTTCCTAATGCTTTGTGATATGGCTATTTAGTTTGATGATGAAAGGATACATTTATAGTAAAAATAAATTAATTTGAAGTAACATTGGACTTCTACTGAAAGACTCATTGAGTTATCTAGCACCTCATCTCACTTTCCATTTCATACATCTGCTTTTAACCAAAGCAGGGAAATGGGGGTGAAAGTCACCCAGGTATCTTTAAGGTCATTCTTTTCAGTAGAGTGTGTAAAACGTCACAACGAACATCTTGAGTCTCCTGATTCAAAACATGGTTATATTGATTCGTTTAAAAATCTATACTGCAAATCATATTTAAAACATAAAATGTGCTTAGCATTGACCTTGTGATTAGTTTGTCTGCTTTCACGACCTCTTTGGTTCTCCTCCTACCTTACTGGTCCCTCTTACTCACTCTTGTTTGATGGCTTCTTCTGAATTTTCCAACCTTTAAATGTTGACATCTACTGTACTTAGTACTCAGACCTCATCTTTGCTTTGTTTATACTCATTTTCTGAATGAGCTAATTCCTGCCAAGTCCACATTTATATCTTCAGTATAGATATCATCTTTAAACTTTAGACTCATTTATTCAGCTGCCTACTTCACAGCTTCTCTGGGATGTTTAATGGGATTCTTAATTTTAGCATATGTAGACCAAACTCTCGAAATCTCTCAAATCTGTAAGGTTCCTTTTTTTTTCTTTTCCCTATCTCATAAAATGCGCCTCTACTTTCTAGTTCCTAATACAAAATCACTGGCATCTTTCTTGATTCTTTTTTCTCTCCCATTGCAATTGAATCCATTGGCAAATGCTTTCAGCTATTCCTAAAGATGCTTCAGGCCTAGCCACTTCGCACCACAGGCATTGCTACCACCCTGGTTCAACTAATTTCTTTTTAAATAGACTCTTGGGATAGCTTCTGACCGTTCTTCTCAGTCTGGCCCATGTTCTATACAAAAGAGACAGAGTGGGCCTTTCATTACAGAAGTCAGAATAGTTAACTCCTTTACATGAACCTAGGCCTTCCCATTACACTTAGCAAAATCTAGAGCGCTTACCAAGGCTAACTCTCCTTGAATGATATGGAAGGCTCTCCCACACTACCTCTGTGACCTCATCTCCACCACGATTCTCTTTGATCACTGTGTTCCATCCCCTGGACTGTATTTGCTCTTCCACAGACCTACCACGCATGTTCCCATCTCAGTGTCTTTGAACTTGTTCTTCTGCCCAGAAGTACTTCCTTTATGTATCCACATGGATCACCCTTTATTTCCCTTAGATCTCTCTTCAAATGTTACTTTATCAGAGAAGTTTTTCCTGATAATGCTAATTTAAAGTACTAATGAAAATTCTCACTCATCATTCCTAATTCTCCCACCTTGGTGTATTTTGCTTTCATAGCATTTGTCACCATCTGATTCACATTTCCTTCCCTCCTTCCCTTCTTCCCTCCCTCCCTCCCTCTCTCCCTTCTTCCCTCAATACTTAACATAATACCTGGCACATAATATGTGATTAATAAATATTTGTTGAATGAATGATGAATGTATCCCTAGAATTAGAATACAATACAAATTAGTTTCCTGAATCAAAAACCTTTGCACAGTTTTTAACTGATCTGAATGTCAAGTCCCAGAGAGGGAAATATTTGAAAATAATTAAGGAAATAATAAAGTTATGATTTATTGAGTAATGTCTTTACATGCCAGGAGGCATTGGGTTAAGTATATTATGTGAAGGCATAATCACCTCCTCTTTTATAAGAGGAAGACACTAAGGTTCAGAAAACTTAGTTTATCTTCTTCTCAAGGGTAAAACGTGGAAGAATCTGGCTCTGACTCTAAGTGTATACTAGTATCTCATGCAAACCCTTTCCTGAAACTGCAGAAAAATTTTAGTTTGAGACATTCTATGTTGTTTTAAGATGCTTCTTTTGCTAGATTCTGATTATTCAAGTTCTTTTTCCTTTGTCTGTCTTTACTCTTTTTTTCTCTCCCTGCCTGCCTTCCTTCCTTCTTTCCTCCCTCCCTTCCTTCGATTCATAAGATTAAAATTGTATAGTATGTTAAGTCATTCGTTACAGTCACTAAGTTCCACTTCACTGTTGACATGTACTTCTGTGCCAATAATTCATTGAATTACCATGTATCTGAGCTGTAAAGGATCTTGGATATGAGCTCCCTCATTTTCCTTTTTTTTTTTAATTTTTTTTTTATTTGACAGAGAGAGATCACAAGTAGGCAGAGAGGCAGGCAGAGAGAGAGGAAGGAGGCAGGCTCCCTGCTGAGCAGAGAGCCCATGCAGGGCTCAATCCCAGGACCCTGAGATCATGGCTTGAGCTGAAGGCAGAGGCTTTAACCCACTGAGCCACCCAGGCACCTGCTCCCTCATTTTCCATATGAGATAAGTAAGGCCCAGAAAGAGGAAGTGACTTGGGCATGATCACACCGCTTATTACTGAGAGAGCTAGGATCTAATTTTAAGATATCTGGTATGTAGACCAGTGTTCATCCAAAGTGTAAAATGTCCACTAGGTATGTTATATTTATACCTCCTCATGACTTAGGTCTAAAAGTTGCTTCACTTAAAATCTAAACATCAACAGAAATGAGGTTTCTTCTTAAAAGATAGTTTTTCTAGGGCGCCTGGGTGGCTCAGTGGGTTAAAGCCTCTGCCTTTGGCTCAGGTCACGATCTCAGGGTCCTGGGATCGAGGCCCATATCGGGCTCCCTGCTCGGCAAGGAGCCTGCTTCCCCCTCTCTCTCTGCCTGCCTCTGCCTACTTGTGATCTCTCTCTCTCTCTCTCTGTCAAATAAATAAATAAAACATTTTAAAAAAAAAGATAGTTTTTCTAGGTTGTGATTTAGGTGGCCTCCATAGTGTCAGGACAGCAGAACCCAGACATACTGATACCATTCACTGAGGAGGAAAATGTCAGAGTGAGTGTGTGTGCGCACATGCCTGTGCATCTTAGGTAATATTCACTTAGAAAAAAAAACCACGCATAGCATGTTTGATGATAGAATATACAATAAGACAGAAAATTTCCATATGAGTTGATGGTTTATTACATGTTTGTAGTTTTATGTGTAGTGGGTTTGGATGTGAGTGGTTAATATATCATAAACGAACTAATGTGTTGAAATACCATTAAAAATGGTAATCCTCAGGATGCCTGGGTGGCTCAGTCAGTTAATCATCCGCCTTCGGCTCAGGTCATGATCCTGGGGTCCTAGAATTGAGTTCCCATTGTCAGGCTCCTTGCTTAGCAGGGAGCCTGCTTCTACCTCTGCCTGCTGTTCCCCCTGCTTGTGCCCTCCCTCTCTCTCTGACATAATAAATAAATAAAGTCTTTTAAAAAATGATAATAGTCTTAAGGGGGAAAAAAACTACAATGATAGAGAATAATGGGGGGTGACCTATTTAGATAAGATGGCCAGGAAAGAATCTTCTGAAAAGTGGACAATTTAATTGAGACTTAAAGATGAATCACGGGGAGAGGAAATGCATGAGCAAAAAGCCTGAAGACTGGAAAGAGCTGGGGAGAATAGCCTTTATTTGTTCGCTTGTTTAAAGATATATTTATTTATTTTAGAGAGACACAGAGAGAGTGCATGTGAACAGGGGGAGGGGCAGAGGGAGAGACTCTCAGGCAGACTCCCTGCTGAGCTTGGGGCCCCCATGGGGGGCTTGATCCCAGGACCCATGAGACCATGACCTGAGCAGAAACCAAGAGTAAGATCCTCAACTGATTGAGCCACCCAGGTGCCCTTGCAAAGAGCTGAGAAGAACAGCTCTGATGTTCTTAAATGTTACCAGGAAAAGAGTAAGTGAAATCTTAGTAGCATGTTATAGACCATGGTAGAAGGTGTTTGAGTTTCATTCCAACTGCAATGGAAATCTTTTAAAGAAGTTAAAATGGCAGCATGGCAGGGCACCTGGGTGACTCAGTCAGTTAAGCCTCTGACTCTTCTTGGCTCAGGTCATGATCTCAGGGTTGTGAGATCGAGCCCCCTGTCAGGCTCTGCACTGAGCATGGAGCCTGCTTATGATTCTCTCTCTTCCTCTGCCCCTTACCCTCTCTCTTAAAAAATAAATGAAATAAAATGGGAGAATGGTAGGCATAATTTGCTTTACAAAGAGTATTCTAGGTAGTAATACCAAGAGCATGTGTTAAATCTGTATGTGGGGTAGGTCAGTACCTTTCATAATCACAGCATTCATATCACTGGTTTGTGAAACAGTGGTGTCCCATCCCTAGGGTGCTTGGGCAACCACAAGATAGGATATTGTAGAGGAAGATTAAAGGATTATGGACTGGGGTTTAGGTCATGTGTTGACCTTCATAATTCTCCCCAAACTATGAGCTTCTATAGTTTTACGCATGGAGATAATTATTGAAAGTATATGAATTATAGAAAACCATAAAGTCAAAGAGGTTATTATATAGATTGTAATCCTTCCACACCTTAAAGACTGAGTATGTATTCATCTACAAAGGGGATACCACCTTCTCAAATTGGGGTTAGGGTGTATAATCAGAACCTCCTTCCATTAGGCAGAACGTCCCAATTTTTTGTGTAATAAACCAAACCTAGTGATCTGGCTTAAAATGGAGATCCTAGGCTCCCATACCTTGGAGATTCTAATTTAATAGATCCCCAGGTCTGTGAAACTGCAACCTTAATAAGTGAACTAGAAGATTCCAATGGACAAAGTGAACCAGGACTCTATTCCTCTCTGCCTGTCCTCCACTGAGATCGGGAATATTGTAGCCCAAAGGATGTTTTAACTTGCTGTGGACCATTGTTAGGTTATTCAGCCTTTCTGAGCCAAAGTCCCCCCATCTATAATGACACTTACGGTAAGATGCCCTTGTGAGGGTCAGAAATTTAAAGTGCAAAACGCCTGACCTGAGCGTCTGGCATATCACAGCTGTTTAATAAACAGCAGCTCTTATCTGCTTTATTTCTGCCTGTCTAGTTTATTCGCCTGCCTCCTTTCTGCTCATCTCTGTTTCCTAATGCCGAGGCAACATTCACCTGTGTTGGTTTGTTTCTCAATTTCGCCATCTTTCTCTGGCCGCTTCCTCCCCTACAAATTCTCAGAGATCTGTCTCTCTAGCAGGTATCACCTTAATTAAAGTTTCACGCTCTCTCTGCCTTATTACAAAGACACTAGAATCAGTGTACTAATATTACAGCCATGGACTATCTGTAACTATCAAATTAGTTTACTCTTGTGTTTCCTGCTATTTAACTAACAATTATCCCTTGCAAAACCGCTCTCTTTCCTGTTTAATCTAACATGAGTACTGTGAAGCGGAGAAGATTATGCAGTAGACAGATGAGGTTCTGGAAAACGCTACCAAATTATGAAAAACATTTGAATCGCATTAGCTCCCGCAGAATATAAACGTCTCCCCTTGAATGGGGAGAGAAAAACAGTCCATCCTGGGGCACTGGACATAGTAATCTATGTAGTGTGTCTCCAAAAATTCAAAATTAAAAGACCTTTAAGGGTAAAAAAATAACAAAATATGGCTGACTTAATCACTTTTTAAAAACATTTATGTAAGTATATCCAGTTCCAGTCTGTTTGAAATTAAAAGGAAATATTCTTTGAATTAAACATAATTGCGAGCAAACTCTAGGTTGCGCTAGGGGATAACCAGAGGACAGTTAAATGAAATATTTTGGTAATCTGGGTATTCATAGAATATGGCTGGTTTCATTTGCCAGGTCCCATGTAGTCTGCCTTTCAATAGGACAAATGAGATGCCAAAATAAATAACTAAGATGGTCAGAACAAAAATATTGTCATGTGGTCTTACTTTGTCTTTAAATAAACTACTAAGGAAACTTTTACAAAGGTGTAAAATTTAAACCACGACTGGTTACATATTTGGTAATTTACATTTATTTAAGAGAATAAAATTATACTAAATGAGAATTGGCCAGAAGATTCAGGTCCCATGACTACCAAGGCAGAAAACCTCCCTGGTCAGTTTTCATATAACTACCTTACCCTTCTTCTGGGGGAGTTGGCAGTGTTATATCATACAGTGTATATATTGAAAAGGGGGAAAGAGTATAGTGAACATTGAGCTTTCTCTTCCCCTGCTCTTTGCAAAAGCAGGGTAAAACCTTGTTCTTCCCAGGAGGCTCACCCAAGGTTCCTATTTGATTTGGGGGAGGTAGGTAAGGTGGGACAGGAGTCACAAATATGAAAATAAAGAGATGAAGAGTATGCAAATTAAGAGATAATAGATATGCAAATGCAGAGAGATTTACAACACACCTAGTTCTTTTCACTAGGTGCTATTTGGAACTGGTTAGCCTCCCTTCACTAGGGTAGTGGCCCAAATATGGCATCCTGGGTTAGAAAATCAGAAAGTAGCTTCTTAATGACTCTAAAGAGCCCCTAACGATTCCAAAATGTTTAAATTCATGTTGTCTGGACGGTAGGATCGTTTTCTTTACCAAGTAAAAGTGTCTTATAATGTCTTCATTTTATATTTTGGGGAAAGGGCTTTGTTTGACATTATTTAACCCACTGTTTTCGCTTAATTGATTTTCTAATAGAAAACGAAGTTGTCAAAAAAAAAAAGAAAGAAAGAAAATGAAGTTGTCTATTTCTGCTTACCAAAGACTTTACTAAAAGTAGCATGTCAGGGTGAAAAATGGGGACACACGATGAGCCGTTAGGGACCAAGCTGGTTTTAGCTTTAAAACAAAGAGCGTAGTATAAATGATACATGATAAAACAAGAGGTTGAGCTAGACAACATTACCTTCATTTGCTATACTTTCATAAGAGCTTATAGGTTACACGTTTATTTCAGGCATGTGTTTAATAATTGCTGAGCATCTGCTATATGTCAGGGACTCTTCTAGAGGTGGTGACTACATTAATGAACACATCAACCAAACCCCTGTCTTTTGGCGTTACATCCCAAAGGCAGAGTATAGATAGTAATACTGACTTTTAAAAAGTAAACAGATGACATGAAAAGATCATTTCGTCTAAAAGATTAACTCTGGAAGACAAGACCTAGAGAAAAGTAGGGTGCATTTTAACATTATTTCAAATATGTTTTTAGGGGATCATTTGTGGATAAATTCTACATACATCTTATTATTGTCTGTGAGGTTTTCTGAAGTTTCTCCCTCATTCATTTTTCTTTTGATAAGTCCTGTCACCATCTCATAAGTCAGAATCATTGTTTTTCAAAATTAAATTCATTTCCTGAACTCTCAAGAGATCACACACCTGAGAATTAGTATAGCTCAACACTGAAGCTCACACCATTGAAAAAGTGGAATTTACAAAATTTAGTGATTTTGCTATTACCAACTTATAATAAAAAGTGTACTAAATTTGCTTAACGTGTATTTGTCTTAATGAGCTTTTATCTTTATTAAAAATTTCAAAATTTATCTATCTAGACTTTTTTAACTTCATCAAGTTTACCACCTATTTTTAACCGAGTTTTTATTCAGCCATTTAGATGAATGGTGAAATAAACTTTAAGAAGATACTTTTGAATGGATGTTACATGCATTTGTTACAAAATTCACAATTTAAAAAGGCATATACAATGAAAACGAAGTCTTTTTTTCCTGCTTTTATCCCGAGCCACCTCAGTGCCCTCTCTGTCCTTCACTGTCACTAGGCTCTTGTATTCCTCTCCAGTGATATTCTAAAGGAGCTTCTCAACCATTAATGTGTATATGAATCTTGATAAAATACAGATTGTGATTTAGGGGTTCTGGGATGAAGCTTGAGAGTCTGCATTTCCTAGAAGTTCCCAGCTGAGGCTGATATTGCCGGCCTCGGACTGTACTCTCAGTGGCAAGATGGAAAAGCACGTTTGTTTATATTTGTCTGTGTGTTTGTTTGTTTACTGGACTGAAAAAAGCAAGATAGTCTCATGGACAGATACAGCTTATTGCTTTCTACCACAGCTTCAGCGCTAGAAGTCCAGCTTTGGGCTTTGGTTCTCATTTTTGTCTGTCTGGAGTGATAATTCATAAAGTATTTTTAAAAATCAAACCATAAATAAATAATGAAAGCTACCAATATAACCATCTGAAGCATGCTACTGGTGATGGATAGATGACAAGGACCATGAGAATCCCTCTGCAAATTTTTCATCTGCCCTTTTTGTTTTTAACAAGGTTAGAAAAGTCCTCAATCTAAGCAACCTCCCAAATTTGGGTACAAGGCACACTGAGGATTTTAGCTTGCAGCCGGTACCATCGATCTCATAAAGATGCCGTCATACTTGCAAAGGATACAATTAAGCTCCCTGAAATCAATATAAAGTGCAAAGATGGCTTAAATATTTTAAAGTCAGAGACATTCTATATTCTATCTGCTTGAATAAAGTTATTCTTTCGAGATGACCGTGATCAATATCATGAGGGGGTACTGATGTTGTCTTTCTTGGACCTGTATGTAAATGTTATTCGGAAAGCATGGGGGCAACTCCTAAAAGAAGATTAAAAGTTCATGTTTGTTTCTTGTTCTCTGTAAGAATGTGAGGACTCAAATTTGCCCATCTGCTTTGTCTGCAGAGTATGTTCATAGAGTACTTGCTAACGTGACGCAAGATTTGATTTTAAAAGAGAACCAATAGCAGAAGCACATTTCAGAAATAGATCTGGACCATCAAAGTCTCTATTTCTGTGTCACTGGCAGAAAGAGCCAAGGAATACAGGTTCCTCCTTGATGCCAGGTATCACCAGCTTCTTTGGTTTGAATGATTCCAGGAGTCTGCCGTAATGAAGAATTTTTAGACTGGATACTGAGATGGTTGTCTTTTTTTTTTTAATAAAGATTATTTTTATTTATTTTATTTGACAGAGAGATCACGAGTAGGCAGAGAAGCAGGCAGAGAGAGGGGGGGAAGCAGGCTCTCCACTGGGCGGAGAGCCCCATGCGGGGCTTGATCCCAGGACCCTGAGATCATGACCTGAGCTGAAGGCAGAGGCTTAACCCACTGAGCCACCCAGGTGCCCCTGAGATGGTTGTCTTGAAGTATTTGAGGTCGCTGGGACAGATTAATTTGGATCTGCCTAATCCTTCTGAGCATGCTCTAGTCTATGATGTGGAAATGTTGAGGTTTGGAACACATGGTCAAGAAAGAATTCTTGAGATGTCTTTGATGGAAAAAGATGATTTTATTAAAGCACTGGGACAGGACCCATGGGCAGAAAGAGGGGCACTGAGGTTGTGATGGGTGACTGGTTATATACTTTCAAGTTGGGAAAGGGTTAGGGACAGCACAAACCTCCAAAGTATTTTGGGAACAAGATTTCCATGACCCTGAGGGGGCTAGCTGTTGTTAGAAAAATGTTGTTTTATTACTTTTTAGTAAAAACTCAGTCATGAGACCCTTCAAATGTTTATCAGTGGACCATAAACTTGGAGAATAATTGCTAACATATCTTTGGGGGAAGGGTAGGGATAAAGGAAGTTTCCAAAGGAAATTCTGTATGTTACAGAAGCCTTACAGGATCCTGGAGATCGGGATAATACTGTTAAAATTGCTTTTGCCCTTAGCAAAGTATTAACATTGAGGCAGCTGAGCTCCCAGAGGTCCTTCAGGAACAGGCGGGTCTAGGTAGGGAGAGATAGATAGGGGGCTACAGAAATCCCCAAAATGCTGAGGTGTAAGGAACAAACCAGATGACCCTGCCCTAGGCATGTGTAGAGGGGTGTCTTCTTTATGAGAGTCACCTGTGACCAACAAAGACTATCCAGACCCTAAAAGGAGCTAAGCCATTAAATATGCTACCACCAGCCCTTACTCAAACCAAGACATCACAAGAATGACAAGACAACAAGCTCCCTGGTCAGTTCCAAATAAAAGACTGTCAGTGGAGGCCCATGTTGGCAACCCTCTTGGGACCCCTCTCACTCTCACTTTCCTGTATCTTCACTTAATAGAACTCTATTGTGTTATTCACTCTCCTTTGTCCACAAGATTCATTCTTTGACTCTGTGAGAAAAGAACCTCGCTCTCCAGATTCAGAGGAAGGTCACTCTGCCTGTTTCAAGGACTTGTCAGTGGGCTGTAGGCAGTAAGGAAATTTAATTTTTTCTTTTGCCTTTGTTTACCACATCAGTCTTCCTTGAGTCATGATTCTCAAGCATATGTTCTCTTGAGGTGTGCTAAATGGTATGCACAGAGCCACAGAAAACAAACAGCACACCTTCCTAAAGTTTCAAATGAGTTAAAAATTTGTCAGGCCCTATTAAAACAAATAAAAAATATTCAAACACATGAATATACAACACAATAGAAAACAAAATTTTGATAGATTTTTATTAAACATGAGATTTCAAAAACAATATTGAACTTAGATCGATGCCCCCAGGTCCCTTGGAATACAAATTTATGGCTTCAGCCAGTGGAGGGATATTTTAACGGAAGAGTTTTAGGACTCTGATCTACACTGAAAGGGCATGAGGAAATCAGAAACCTGATCTGTTGAATTGTACCTATAGTTCTTTGCCTCTGGAGTGAGCCTGTGCAAAATATTTTGGAACCAAGAAAGTTCCTGTCATGTTTTTGAAATACTGACTTTCTGGAGGAAATGGGGTGACATAGAAGTTGCTGATAGACACAGGCTGGTTTGGGAGATGTCATCCATGAACTTTTCTTTAAAGTTGAACTTGATATTTTATTGATTGATTCATTGATGATTGATTGATGAGCTGATACATGTCAATGATCTTTTAATGATCTCTGTAGAGAAAAAAAACATATTGGTTTGGGCTGTTCACAGAGCAGAAGAGGTAAAAAATTTTTAGAAGAACCCATTTTCTAGAATTAGCTTCAACCTATTTTCTAGACTTATTTTTCTGGAATCAAACCATTCCTGCTGGAAGTAGAGAACAAATCACTTCTTTACAGAAAGAATGAAGGATATAGTGAACAGAGAACTCGTTTTAATCCCCAGCTTCACACCTTGGGCTGGAAACTGAAGTTCTCCAGTCCTCAGTGTTCTCAGGGAAAAAAGGACTTGTACAAGGATGAAAAGAGTAGTGGCTTAACTTTGCCTTCTTTTCCTTTTTTCTTTTTTTACCTTTCCATTTCTTCCACCATTCCCATAGAGCCTGGGAGGTTGACAAGAATAGTACATCTCCATTTGAATGGAAAATGGTGCTATGTTTTGGGAAGTCTGATCAAAGGACCAGGGTTTCTCCTAATCCTGAGATTCATTCTCATGATACAGGAGCTTTTTGCCAAGGAAGCGTTTAGAGGAAGAATCAACTGGGTAAAATGTAAACACATTTAGATCCTACTGTTTACTGGCACTTCAAAACTGAATTTGCACAAAAGGATGACCTAGAAACAAGCAGGGAAAAGCTGTGTGGCATTTAGATGCATATTGCATATGTGTAATTGATTCCTTAAAAGGTTAAATACTCTTAGCATATGCATGGATAGTGATATACCCTTGATGGGTTCATAATCATTATGGCAATGGCTTTGTTTTACATAATTCTAAAGTAAATGTCATGCTTCTTTGGAGATTCCAGGACTGGTATTCAGAAAAGCATATGTTTCCAAGTAGGTAGCTGGGTAAGAAGAGCTACTCTTTACCGAACAGAAGGACTATTCATGTAGCTCGTACACGACGCTTTATGAGACACCGACTGCCACTAAATTCTCTTTGGAATTGAAATGCAATTACATAGCGAGGACAAGTGCTAAATATAAACTGAAAGGCCAAATACATGATTTTTTTTTTGCTTTGTTTTTGCAGTATATTTGCAGGAAGAATTAAATACCCCAAACACACTATAATCCTTAATTGAAACACACAGTTCAGGCAATCTGGTGAATCTTTTAGCTTTTTTCAAAAGCTTATTGTAGCTCAGGAAGAGCTGGTTTCTTCTTATGTAAACAATTATAAGGATGCTAAGGAAATTAATAAAAGAACCAACACACTGAGAAATATGTAGAAGGAGATACTAAAATATATGTCATAAAACCAGGGAAAAAATAAGCAATATGTTGAGGATACATATAGAAAGTGATAAAAACTATATGAAAGGGAATGTTATCACAAAAATTCAAGATTTGTGTTTCTTCTTTGGGAAGGAGGGAAATAGAATCTGTGTGGTGCCCACGGGGGCTTTGCTGTATGTATGATCTATGGCAGATGTTTATTGATGATATTAAATATTGTACAATTTTTTAGGTAAGTTACAGTTTTTAATTTGTAAGAATGGAAAAGGCAAAATACAGTGAAGAAAAGCACAAAGTAAGTTGGTAAAAATGATAAAAAATAAATTTATTGATCTCAGGTTGATTGAAGTATCTTCATGTAGTATTTTTTTTTTTTTTTTTTGAAGGTAGGGGTTAGCAGGAGAGGGAAAGAGAGAATCCCAAGCAGGCTCCATGCCCAGCACAGAGCCTCATGCTCTCATGACCGTGAGCTTATGACTTGAGCTGAAATCAAGAGTCTGACGCTTAACTGACTGAGCCACCCAGGCACCACTTCATATCATACTTTTTAAAAATTTAAATACATGCCATGTGCAAGACACAACTAAGATAGGTCCCTAGAAGGGTTGAAAGTAATAAGATGACAAAGAGTATAGTGATAAATACTAACAAAAGAAAACTACTGTAGCCCTTTAAATAATGGGAAAACTGGACCTTAGGATAAAATGTAATGTCGTTTATTCTCTGTCTCCAATGACTGTTTCTCCAACCTGAGTCTATTCCATCCAGGCATCTGCTTCTGACCTTCCAGGACTTTTGGTAAACCAGCTCCACCTATTTCTTACTTCAAGCTCACCATTTTCAAATTTTAGAATCTTGAATCTCTCAAATCCGGTAATATGTATTATCTGTGTACCATTGATTTGGTATTTATTGTAGGCTGTGTTTTAGTATTACTGATATTCATGCATTTCTTTAATTAAATTGTAGTAATATAGAGCTAGAGACTATACCTTCTTCATCTTTTAACACCCACTGTCACCTCACCCTGGGACCTGCCATATGGTAGAATCAAGTCACCTGGCATATAGTAGAAAGTCAATAAACATGTCAGCTGTCGACTGAAAAATGGCTTCTGAAAATGCATTAAAATCTCTTTTGGGATGTTTGAGTACTCTGCCAATGCCATGTCTTAACATTTCCTAAGCAATCTCTCTGCCAAAGTTTTAGAATGGGAAGAGGAAGAGACTCTATGGTTAGAGAGGGTTCCATTGCTGTGTGGAGTTGCTGGGTAAAGACCATAACCCAGTAGGAAGGTGCCCACATCTGGACCTCGCTGGGAACTCATGCAGGTTCGTTACTGGTCTTCAAGGGCAGACACTGCATCCAAAAACTTTTTGTCTCTATGCCTGGAACAAAGTCCAACATAGAGTCCACAGTCAATAAATGCTTCTGCAAAGTGTGGCAGAATTAAGTATTAGCCTCGGATAATTTAATTCACTCCCATAGCTTCAAAATAACATGCCATCGAAGGCTTCCCAGTGTAGGGCTTTAGCTCTGGCTTTTCTTCACTGGGAGAGGGTGACTGGGAGGGTAGAGGAGCCAGCCCAGCTCAGGCGCTAGAGCTGGCATTCTGGGCTCAGCGGCTGGTTGGAGCAAAGCTGGATGGAGTGGATTTGGATCAGTTGGCTGATAGCTGACTGTGGAAACAGTTTTAAAAAACGATGAGGAAGCCCACGAAAGCGATCTGCAGTGCTTGCCCTATTGGCCATTGAAGAGTAACTGGAATTCCTCCTTTCTCACGGCATGTAGGACAGGCTGTCTACTGCAAACCTTTTTTAAACATACTGTTTTTTTGAGTAGGCAATATATAAAGCATTTAGTATAACATTCAAAGGGTATAGTAGGTGTATGGTAAAAATAAGTGTGCCTACCACCTTGCCCAAAGTTGCTCTCTCGAAAGATAGCTACAGTTGCCAAGTTATTCCACTTTTAAATATGCACAAGTATTTCATATTTGGATATACATATACATGTTTATATGTGTTTATGTACTTTTGGACAAATAGTTTCACCTAATAATATATTATATTCAATCTTGATTTTTTTCATTTAACAGCTTATACTGTGGTTCTTTCCATTTTTACTTGTGTTATTTTAAAAACCCCAGCCTCTAATATTATCTGATATACTGTCTGTCCAACATTTGTTCATGAGAGAATGACTGAATTATTTAATTATTATTACTAATTCATTTTGAACCTAAAGTCACCTACCAGCAGATTTTATAAATGCCTTCTCTGACAGCTCATCTCCAGTATGCATCTTTTTGCTTATAAATATCATATCCAAACCTCAAAATTAATCTCAAAAGAAATTTACCTGGCGGGAACCTTCCCTGAATATTGCTTCTCACACTGTTACCCCAGTGTGTGTTCTCTCCAAGCACTTAATACTCTGCTATTTTTGATTATCCCCTGATTCTTACTTGTTAACATAATAACCATAGGGGCGCCTGGGTGGCTCAGTCAGTTAAGCATCTGCCTTTGGCTCAGGTCATCATCCCAGGGTCCTAGGATCGAGTCCTGTGTCTGGCTCCCTGCTAATCAGGCTCCCTGCTTCTCCCTCTTCTTCTTGCTCTTGCTTTCTCTCACTATCTCTATCTCTCTTAAATAAATAATAAATAAATAAATAAATAAATAGATAGATAGATAAATAAATAAATAAATAAATAAATAAAATCTTAAAAAACAAAGCAAATAATAACCATAATAGTGTGAATAACACTCAACAATTTTTATTGAATACTTATTTGTGCCAGAGACTTCACTAAGCACCTTATGTACACATCTCATTAACCTCTGCAACATACCTTTCTCTCTGCTTAGTGGGAAGATTCCAAACTGTGGTCCTCTGTTACTTCTAGGGTCTCTCTATGACCTCAGCTGCCATGGCAGTAAAACCCTTGTCTTCTACTCTTGATTACCTTTCCTTCCTTCCCTTTCTCAGTTCCCTACTTGCTTCCTTCCTGAAGTCACCTGCCAAGTAAATGACTTACACTCAAATCTTCGTTCAGCGTCTGCCTTTAGGAGAATCAAACCTAAGGAAACTGGAGGTTATTGTGTGAATAACTTGTTCATGTATACATCAAATGACAGATTCAGGGTTTGAACACGAAGCGTGCCCCAAAGCGCCCTACCTGCCAACTACAGAGTAAGTGCCTCGAAGCAGACCAATGAATACTGTATACCTTCTGTAGTGTGTTTCAAAATGCAAGCCAAAGTCAGAGCTTAATACCTACTTCCATTGCTCCCTGTGTTGGAGTGTCTTTCCATCCTTGCACATCAGGACACACACTGTTAGCTAAATACACAGGCTCATAATTTGTTACTGAAACTGTGATGGAAAGAAAGAGTTCCTCATGCTCATGGAGTGGCTGAGTGTCTTCTTGTCGTTTTACAGATAGCAACTTCATCCTTGCGAATGCCCAGGTGGCTAAGGGGTTCCCCATAGTCTACTGTTCTGATGGCTTCTGTGAGCTCGCTGGATTCGCCCGGACCGAAGTCATGCAGAAGAGTTGCAGCTGCAAATTCTTATTTGGAGTTGAAACCAATGAGCAGCTGATGCTTCAAATAGAAAAGTCACTGGAGGAGAAAACGGAATTCAAAGGAGAAATTATGTTCTACAAGAAGAACGGTGAGTGGCTCACTTAGACTGGTGCTCATCGGGCAGTTGTGAAGGGTCACCTTTTTCCAACTCAGTAATGAATCCATAAGTCCCATTCAGGTTTAATGGCATTTCACATGAATATATAGACTGTCACTGAAGTTCCACAAATGATTCAGGCAATAGCCTGGTTTTAGCCATTAGCAGCATAAACTGCTTGAAAATTTAGCATTAGAATTATAACTGTTCAGTGTTAATATGTTAACTGAGTGAATATATGTTAAGATAAAGTGTATTAAAATTTTACTAGGTCATTCTGAAAATGCATATTAGATATGATAGCTGTTAATGTATTATTAATAGATGATCTTATCCAGGATATTCTCCAAATTGTATTCCTTTAAGAACCACATCTTAACCTCGGTCATTAAGGCAGAGGTCCAGGTGTTCATGGGCAGAAAAGGAAGTTAATTTAAAGGGCAATGGCATAGGCATTTTCTCTTCTAGTTCTCTGATCACAGAGCCCTTCTCACTACTTTTTTAAAGACAAAAGAAGAGACACATGGTATAACTCAGGGTGGGAGTAAATTTGCCTGGACTCAAAACTGCTACTCAGGAAGTACAAAGTGTTTTCTTGTGGCTGCAGTTTTGTGACACCGTTCTACATAAAAGATTAGGGGTGGGTATGGAATCTGCAGTAACTGGGGTTCTACTGCAGGAATTGGTTTCATTATCTCATGTGCCCTGGTAGTTGGTTTGAATCCCAAGAGGCATTATAGTGGGGAAACACTAAATCAAAATTAGAGCAGATTATCATTTTCCAGTTTCTAATAGTTCTTCTAAAATAACATCACTGTCTGAGATTTATCTGTGCTCATGGCTACCAAGCTAGAGAACAGATTTCCCAACCTATTTTTCAGTTGGGCTGCACGTGTGACGAAGTTTTGGGCCAATGATATGCAAGAGAACAACTTACGTAACTTTTAGGAAAAATCCCTAAAAAAACAATTGTTTGCCCTCTAATTTCTCTTCCTTTCCCATTATGTTATGGACTGAATTGAGTGTCCTCAAAATTCACCTCTAACCCCGCTGTGACTGTATTCAGAGAGAGGGCCTTTACAGAGGTGATTAGGGTTAAATGAGATCATAAAGATGGGGCCCCCATCCAATATGACTAGGGTCCTTATAAGAAGAAGAGATACCAATGATATGGGCACACAAAGGAAAGGTTATGTCAAGACACAGTGAGAAGGCAACTGTTCACAAGCCAAGGAGAGGCCTGAAGAAAAAACAACCCTATCAGCACCCTGACCTCCATTTTCAGCCTCCAGAACTGTGAGAAAATAAATTTCTGTGGCTACGCCCTGCCTGTGGTGTTTCGTTAGGACAGCCCTAGCAAAGCAGCACATGTGGGTCAGAATGTTCGGGTGAAGCCACAAAGGCAGCTTCAACTATTTGGCAAGGACACCACCACAGAGCAATAATATAGAAGGAGCCTGCGTCTTGTTACAGATCTGTTCTCCCCACTCTAGACAAAAGCAAGTATGTTCTTGTTCTTACTGGAATCATTTCATTTTGGGGTCATTTTGTCACAGCGTCTGAATTGCATTCTAACTCGGGTTTTCTCAACTTTGGCACTATTGACATTGTGGGTTGGTAATTATTTGTTGTGGGAGGCTGTCCTGTGCATTGCAGATGATTACAGCATTTCAGGCCTCTGTATTTTGCTCTCAGCACTTAGTATTGGGGTCACTGTCAGGAAGAGGAATAGGGGCCTGAACACGGGAACTGCATCTTATTGTATAACTTATCTGTCTTTGGAGGACATTCTTCGATCATGTAAATTTTGGATACACAATAGTCATGAAATATTGGAGAGTACCATTCTGGGAGGGACAGAATATCCAGGGCTTTGGCATTGGAAACATAGTTCAGATCATTGTGTCCTTCCCAGTGTCAATAGATAAAGCCTTTGTAGCAAATATGATAAAATAAAAGGACTTCAGCTCTGTGTAATTATACCACAGTCACTGAAGAGAGCCTAAGATAGAAGAAAATAGGAGATGCCACGGAGAGTGCAGACTGGTCGGGAGTGACAAAACCACCATCGGTGGAACAAAGAGAAAAGGGTTATCCTTTGTCTAAATTATCTGCTGACCGCAGACTTGTCCTTCTCAAGTAGGCACCTTGTATAGGTGACTCCAAGTCCATCTGAGTGTCTTCCTTTTTAAGCCACCTCCAAATATCCAAATGTGGCAACACTGAGAAAGGTTTAGGCCAAAGAAGAGAATCTAGATGGGAAGCCCAAAGGATGGAGATTTTTAAGGCCAGAAATGTAGAAAATATGGAGCACATTGTGAGAGTCAACACCCAGAAGAATTTCCTGAGCCCAGGGTTTTATGTTTGCAGCCTTAGATCTCTTGGGGTGGAAATCATTAAAGGCACCAGTCCCCTCTAAACCAATCAATATGGATATTTGCCTGACATTTTGAGCCAACAAATTGATCCAGTTACAAGTGAATGAAAATTGCTGCCTCTCCTATGATAATCATGCTGCATTTTAGCTATTTTTATACATATCTCCACATGCAACAGTGAACCTTTGATGGCACAACCTATGCCTTACTTGTTTCCGCATGTCCAGTGTGTAGAACTTGAGTTCAGAGCAGTGTCCATTAAATGTTAGTTTCTCGGTAAGTGCTTGCTGATTGGAATTGAAATTGATCATCAGAAGGACCTATGGATGCCTCCGAGGGTGTCTGGATTTCTGATTATCAAAAATAAGCTTATGCCCTCAAGGGTCCTCCTTCTATCAAGGCTCATTTTCTTTTAATTTATTTTAGAAAGGAGGGCTTGTTTCTCATTCTCCCCAGATAACATTTCAACCATCTGTGACGGAGCTTCTTTGCTCACCAGCCTCTCAGTGCTGTTCTTGTTCTGACCTCATGGGAAAAGACTGCCCTTTCTCTTCCTGCCCCGGCCTGTAATTCTGATAACCTGCCCCGAGGCTGGTGATGTGCAGCAGAATACTCTAAAGGTCTAGGGCATCTACTGGGGCTTGACACACTGCAATCAGGATGGCAAATGTGCCTCTTCACTAAGTTCGGAGGAAATTCAAAGGAGGAAATTCTTGCTGCCATTATCCACCTGGCAGAACCCAAGCTCCTAGTCATGTCTTCAGTCTGTAAGTCTGCCTCCTTTCCGTCTCTACCCCACCTTAAAGATAGCCCGTTCCTTCATACTTCACAGGCTGAATGCCCCATCCTCTTTAGGAAATCCTTATTGTCTAACCACTAGATTTGTCTGCCCCAGAGGGTCTATTTTCCTGTCTTGACTAGGGAAAAGTGTGGGACACAGCGTTCTCCAGAAGCATTCATCCCCGAATGCAGAGTAATTCAGCCCAAATAAAAATAAAACCGTAAAGGGATTTGGAAGAATAGGTCACATCTGATCCCTTTTCTGATCTCTGCTCCAGCATTATGCTTCCTTTTCTCTGGGTTATTGTGGTTTCTTCTAGATAACAATAGAAAACAGACATATGTAGAACTATATGTAGGCACACACACAGCCCTCCTAAAATATAGTTTTTAAAGAGAGTATAATCTTTGAAAAAGTCAATAATGATGACAACTACAAGAATAATAACGGCTAATACTTAAGCAATATTTACTGTATGCTAAGAGCTTTCTCACATATTTAACTTTACTTATGTTAGTCTGTTTAATCCTGGAACAATTTTATTTTTTGAATTCAAATTTTAATTTTAATTTAAACATACAATGCAATATTGGTTTCTTTTATTTATTTATTTATTTATTTATTTATTTGAGGGGGGGCGGAGAGAGAGGAGAACAGGAGGAGTGGGGAGAGGCAGAGGGAGGAGGAGACTCCCCGCTCAGGCAGGAGCCTGAAGTGGGGCTGGATCACAAGGCCTGGAGATCACCACCTGAGCCGAAGGCAGACGCTTAACCATTTGAGCCACCCAGGCGCCCCTGTAATATTGGTTTCTGGAGTAGAATTCAGTGATTCATCATTTACATACAACATCCAGTGCTCATCACAACAAGTGCCCTCTTTATTTTTTTCTTTAATGATTTAATTAATTTATTTATTTGAGAGAGGAAAAGCAAGTTGGAAGAGAAGCAGAGGGAAAGGGACAAACAGACTCTTTGCAGAGCACGGTGTCTGCAGTGTGGCTTGGTCCCATGATGGGAGATCATGATCTGAGCCGATGAGTCAGATTCTTAACTGACTGAGCCATCCGGGTACCCTGATGAGTGCTTTTTTCAATACCCATCACCCATTTGGCCTATCCTACACCCATCTCCCTCTATTAGCCCTCAGTTTGTTCTCTATTATTGAGTCTCTCTTTTTTTTTTAAAGATTTTATTTATTTATTTGACACAGAGAGAGAGATTACAAGTAGGCAGAGAGGCAGGCAGAGAGAGAGGAGAGAGGAGGAAGCAGGCTTCCCGCTGAGCAGAGAGCCCGATGTGGGCCTCGATCCCAGGACCCTGAGATCATGACCTGAGCCAAAGGCAGAGGCTTTAACCCACTGAACAACCCAGGCGCTCCTCCCCCCCGCCCCCACCTTTCCTTACCTACTCATTAGTTGATGGAATTTAGGGCTTTCTCCATAGTTCGGCTATTGTTTATAATGCTGGGGTAAATATCGGAGTTTATGTACCCCTTCAATCTGTATTTTTGTATCCTTTGGATAAACACCTAGTGCTGCAATTGCTGGATCATAGGGTAGCTCTATTTTTAACTTTTTGAGGAACCTCCATACTGTTCTCCAAAGTGGCCCCACCAATTTGCATTCCCACCAACAGTACAGGAGGGTTCCCCTTTCTCTGTATCCTCACGAANAGAGAGGCAGAGAGAGAGGAGGAAGCAGGCTCCCTGCCAAGCAGAGAGCCCGATGTGGGCCTCGATCCCAGGACGCTGAGATCATGACCTGAGCTGAAAGCAGAGGCTTTAACCCACTGAGCCACCCAGGCACCCTATTATTGAGTCTCTTATGGTTTGTTTCCCTCTCTCCTTTTTCCCCCTTCCCAAATGTTCATCTGTTTTCTTTCTTAAATTCCACATATGAGTGATTCGTATGGTATTTTTCTTTCTCTGATTGACTTATTTCATTGAGCATAATACACTCTAGCTCCATCAACATCATTGTGAATGGCAAGATTTCATTTTTCTGATGGCTGAGTAATATTCCATTATATATATATATATATATATATATATATCACCTTTTAAAAAAAAGATTTTATTTATTTATTTGACAGAGAGAGAGATTACAAGTAGGCAGAGAGGCAGGCAGAGAGAGAGGAGGACGCAGGCTCCCTGCCAAGCAGAGAGCCCGATGTGGGCCTCGATCCCAGGACCCTGAGATCATGACCTGAGCCAAAGGCAGAGGCTTTAACCCACTGAACAACCCAGGCGCTCCTCCCCCCCGCCCCCACCTTCCTTTACCTACTCATTAGTTGATGGAATTTAGGGCTTTCTCCATAGTTCGGCTATTGTTTATAATGCTGGGGTAAATATCGGAGTTTATGTACCCCTTCAATCTGTATTTTTGTATCCTTTGGATAAACACCTAGTGCTGCAATTGCTGGATCATAGGGTAGCTCTATTTTTAACTTTTTGAGGAACCTCCATACTGTTCTCCAAAGTGGCCCCACCAATTTGCATTCCCACCAACAGTACAGGAGGGTTCCCCTTTCTCTGTATCCTCACGAACACCTGTTGTTTCTTGTGTTGTTAATGTTGTTAATTTTAGCCACTCTGACAGGTGCGAAGTGGTATCTCATTGTGGTTTTGATTTGTATTTTCCTGATGGTGAGTGATGTTGAATATCTTTTCATGTATCTGTTAGCTATCTGGATGTCTTCTTTGGAAAAGTGTCTATTCATGTCTTCTGGCTATCCTGGAACAATTTTAAAAAAGAGGTAGTCCTATTGTCATATTAAAAATTGAGTGATAATTAGGAAGACAAATAGTTTCACAGATAAACATAATACAAATCTACAGTTAGGGTGAGCATAGCAAAATGTGTAGAACTGTCAAATCAGTATATATCTGGAACTAATATAACATTATATGTCAATTATTCTTAAATAAAAGCTATTTTCAAAAAATAAAGTGATTGCCTAATTACCATAAAAAGGTAGTCATTGATTTATAGATANCTATTGTCATATTAAAAATTGAGTGATAATTAGGAAGACAAATAGTTTCACAGATAAACATAATACAAATCTACAGTTAGGGTGAGCATAGCAAAATGTGTAGAACTGTCAAATCAGTATATATCTGGAACTAATATAACATTATATGTCAATTATTCTTAAATAAAATCTATTTTCAAAAAATAAAGTGATTGCCTAATTACCATAAAAAGGTAGTCATTGATTTATATTGTTCAGTGTTGTGTTGTCACATTGTGTATGATTGCATTAGGAATTCCATTTATTTTGAGTAAAATACCAAGATATAGTTCAGACATAAAAAAACATAATATGCAAACTTCTCTTTGTTTAAAAGGGAGATAGTAATATTTTACACTTTCATTTTTAGGAGTTAACATTTCTCATTAGTTGTCCTCCCTCTAGATAGTCAAGGGTCTACCTATATATCAGAAATGAGTACCAGTAAGATGTCTTTTCAAAAAGCAGTCCCCTCCACTTCTATTGATGTCAAAAGGCATTAAGCAGAGCCGTCTGGGCAAACAAATGTATGGGTACCCTAACTGAGGGTAACTGTTATATTAATTTTGTGTTCATTCTTTCATTGTTTCTTTTATAATATGAACAATACTAGTATCTTTGCGGTTCTCTCCTTTTCTTATGTATAGCATATTTGCACGCTCTTCTGCACTTCAGCAGAACACTGGGTATCCCGCAGGACTGTGTGTACCCTGCGGAACGGTATATGCTGGAGGTCAGTCATTCTTCTTTCCAGCTGCATATGATATAATACGGGTCTATCATCATCTAGTCAACCATTCCACTATCGATGGACATCTGTGCTCCTTCTAGAATGTGGTCTGTTTTCTTTTTTTTTTTTTCCTGCCCCACTCTCTTTTAAATACTTAAAAAAAATTTTTTTTGTTTATGTATTTGAGAGTGAGAGACAGAGACAGTGAGAAAGAGGAGAGAGAGAGAAGAAGGCTCCCTGCTAAACAAGGAGCCTGATGAGGGGCTTGATCCCAGGATCCTGAGATCATCACCTGAGTCGAAGGCAGATGCTTAACTGACTGAGACACGTGGGGGTCCCTAAATACTTCTGTTATTTAGAAAGTTGTGTAATTTTCTAAAAGCTGTCCTTTACATGAGTTGTTTACCTCTATAGTAGTTACAGTTCCACTTTTTAAAGATGTCGTCTTCATTTCCTACGATAAGCAATGTTGTGACTGGCCAGGAGCCACTCCTCCCTCCTTTCCCTTTCCCCTGATAATTTAAAGTCATGTTCTATTTGTACCAGTGAATATCTGTAAGTCAGGATGCTTGTTCTGCTTCCCTTGAATTCTTCCTTTGTTCCTCCCTGACCGCTTTCATAGCTATATTTACAATTACATGTATTTTGTCATTCTTATCTTCCATCATTTAATCTTATTAAATATGCTTAATGATCACCATATATCATTAACTGAAAGCTTCTCCAATCTTTTCTTGGTTCCCTGAAGCTTGTTCTCTGAGCCATTTCATAAAGAGCTCGTGGGAACTGTTTTCCCTGAGTTCTGGCATGTTCATAACAATGTGACAATGGCCTTTAGACTTGTAGATCAATTTGGCTGAAAATTAAACTTTTGGTTCACATTTTCTTCATTTAAATATCTCAGTTATGTTACTCCCTGTGTACCGGCATAGAGCCAGTTTTTTGGCAGAGAGCCATTATTTTACCTTAAAAGTGTTGCTATTTAAGTATCTTGGTGTCCTGGATGGTCAATGAATTTATGTTATTTTATTCTGGTTTATTTTTATTGACTTTTATTTTAATCCAATATTTTTACTGGAGTATATTTTGGCATAGGCCATGGGTCAGCACACCTTTTTGTAAAGGGCCAGATAGTAAAAACTATATGTATTGCGGCCATACAGTCTACATCTCAAGTACACCTCTCTTATTGTAATGTGAAGCAACCCTAGAAAATATGTAAATGAGTAGCTGGGCCGTCTCCCAATACATCTCCAGTCACAAAAACAGAAAGTGTGTTAGATTTGGCCTTCACACCACAGTTTTATGGATATTTGATATACAATATTTGGGATCGGATTTTTCTCCTGATATACAATATGTTCTTTAGTATTTGTTTAAGTCTCTTTTACTGCAGGACATTTTTCTTGAATTGTAATTATCATTATTATTCTTCCTATTGCTTTGGTTTTCCTCTTTAAGAACATCCAATTCTATGTTTATTGGGTCTTCCTTGCCTGTTCTCTCTATCACTTTGTCTTTTTTTTTTCTTTTTTTCACCATGTATATTTTTGTGGTATTCATTCACACTGTATTTCTTCTCTTTAAAGTCTTCAATTCTCTGTCTTTTGCTTATGTGCCCTCCTGAGCTCAGTTTGCTCATATTATTTATATCATTCTTGCCTAGTATATTTGTTGCTAGGGCTACCATAACAGAGCACCACAGAGTGTGTAGCTTAAACAATAGAAGTTTATTTTCTCTCTATCCTGGAGGCTGGAAGTCCAAAATCAAGATGTTAGCGGAATTGCTTTCTTTTGAGGGCCTGAGTTGTAGATGGCTGCCTTTTCCTCTCTGTGTCTTCATATGGCCTTGCCTCGCCATGTCTTTGTCCTAATTTACTCTTGTAAGGAAACGAGTCATATTGATTAAGGTACGTCTATATGACTTCATTTTAATTAATTAATTCTTTCAAGATCCTGTCTGCAAATACAGTCCCTTGAGAGGTAATGATGATTAAAACGTCAATATATGAATTTTGAGGGAATCCAATTCATTCGCTAACAACTATTCACCTATTTCTGAGCCTTCATAAATTAATGTGTGCTGTCGTTTCAGAGTTTGTAAGCTTTTCTTAATTACTTTTGCCTGGTTTTGAAATCTTTTGGTTTTGTGTGCCCTATGGAATATTTTAGGTGTGTTTTTATTTTATTTGGGTATGTTATTCAGATAATTTTTGTCTTTAACTTCTCTTTCATCCTTTTCTGTTGTCGTGCTTGAATAAGATGTATTTTCTTTGACTTTTAGAAGAATATTGGAAATACAAGTGTGCTAGGAAAACTTTCCTATATCTATGGCTCTAAGTCCCTTCTGCCATCAACAAAAAGTTTTTTTATTAATTGTTTCTTAGTATAGCTATATTTTTGCTACTTTCTTAGATAGATTTCCTCTCCTAAGGTGGCCTCTCCCACACTAGTATTTGAAACATTTCATTTCGTTACACTGATCTTCATGCTCTGACCAAGTAGAGTTCTGGTTCCAGCAATTTCCAAGAAAGATTTTCTCAGAATGTTGAAGGTTCAGGCAGCCCCAACACCATCCTATCTTTGTGTAGCCTACTGGCACTCACCTTAAATTGGAGACTGTAAATCTTCTTTCTATTTTTCTTAAGATTTTATTTTTAAGCAATCTCTACAACCAAGATGGGGCTCAAACTCATAACCCCAAGATCAAGAATCACATGTTTCACCTACTGATCCATCCAGGTGCCCCTCTTCTCTGGTTTTAATTGTTTTCAGATCTGCCTGTGGAGTTCTCCACTCTCAGAGCATTTCTTCTTTTGGGAATACTTACCTTTTGAAAATTTATGAGACCCCAAGCTCCTAGGCCCGCGAGAATTCTCCTTTTCCTATACAACTGTTGTTCCCACAAGGACCTAGCTTCTTAGTCAACCTAATCCTTCACAAGGGAGCCAAAAATACACGAAGAGGGAAAATAGTCTCTTTAATAAATGATGTTGGAAAAACTGGATATCCACATGCAAAAGAATGAAATTGGACCATAATCTTATACCATACACAAAAGTCAACTCAAAATGGAGTAAAAATTTAAATACTAGGGGTTGCCTCATACCCTGAGTTCAGAAGTTCTAGGGGGACCTGGAAAAAAAAGGGGGAGTGGCTCTCAGTGGGGGATACAGTTTCAGCTTTGCAAGATGAGTAAGTTGGCGAGAACCACTGTATGACAGAGTACCTGAAATTAACAATACACTACCANGGGAGTGGCTCTCAGTGGGGGATACAGTTTCAGCTTTGCAAGATGAGTAAGTTGGCGAGAACTGTATGACAGAGTACCTGAAATTAACAATACACTACCGTGCACTCTATGACTTTCTAATGCCCCATCAGGTTTTCCAGGAAGTAAAACGCTGGTTTCTAATTATCTGAACTTAGAACTTAACACACAGTGTTTTGGGCAAGACTTTCATTTCCCACTGAATTTCCAAGAAGAAGACCATAGTGTAGCAAGGAATGATTAAACTTTATCTTGTTCTGAATTTCACCCATTTCAGAAACCTCTTGTCACTGACTCACAGTACTTGTCCTGGATGCTGCGCATCTGCTGGGCTCTGCACACAGAGCTCTTGCATTCCAGGGACTCTGCATATTGGTCCAATTCTCCAGCAGCTAAAGCCTATCTTCTGTTGCAGCCAGTCACACCTGGCCATTTCATATTGCAATGCACATTAGTTTCTCAGAGATGGCCTCACTTTTATTTTCCATTAGATTATGTTAATAATACATGGTGCTGCTTTTCTGAAAAGTCTGTATAATCATATTAATTATGATTTTTTTCAGTTCTAAATAGAGAAGAGGGAAAATACAAGTATTTGTCACAAAAGGGAATCTTGAGTTTGATAGCATTTTATTTTATTTTATTCTTCAGATTTTATTTATTTGACAGAGAGAAATCACAAGTAGGCAGAGAGGCAGGCAGAGAGAGAGGGGGAAGCAGGCTCTCCACTGAGCAGAGAGCCTGATGTGGGGCTCGATCCCAGGACCCTGAGATCATGACCTGAACCAAAGGCAGAGGCTTAACCTACTGAGCCACCCAGGCGCCCCTTATAGCTTTTTATATAACTCTTTTCACTCACAGTTCACTCATTCCTAGGTCACCTACAAGATTTGCCATTTATTTCCATGTACCTTCTGAAATATATTGCTTGATGTTTTCAGTTGACTCACTTTCTTCACATTCAAATTGTAAGCAAAAGAAAACTAAATCACTACTCTGAATGGAAAACTCAGATCACTAGCCTCAAAAAGAAGGTAACCATAAATAAATATGCAATGAGGGGTGCCTGGGTGGCTTAGTCAGTTAGGTATCCAACTCTTGGATCCCTCTCCCAGCTCTTTCACATGCATACGTGCCTATGTTCTTTCTCAAAGAAATAAATAAATCTTTAAAAAAAATAAATATGCAATGAAAACATTATAATTTCTCTTCTTGAAATTAAAAAAATAAAAAGAACACCACAAAATCTAAGTAATAATAAATCTAATAGATTATAGTGTTTCAACCAGCACATGTTATTTAATTTTCCCAATAAGAAATCAAGTAAAAACGAATTGTCTCACATTTACAGATAAGGAAACTGTGATGGTGAAAAAAATATGATAGTCCTCAACTTGTCAAGACATAGAAAAGTGCCCAGAAATGTCAATGTGTTTTTTTTTCTTCTTAAATATTGTTAGATTTTCAGCTTTCTGTGATAATGAACTTTAAATATATATATTTGTAACAATAAAAACAATTTATTTGCAATTTACTATCTGTTTGTTTAGGGTGGATGCCTGGAGGAGGACCTTCCTTTGTTTACTCAGCTGCTAGATGTACATTCAGATGCAAATCAGAGGCTGAAAAACTAAATTGTTCAGTAAATACAAAGTAGTGTGTATTGGGGGATAGGTAGGGAGAAAGCTGGAACCTTGAAACTGAGGAGGCTTCTCTTGTGTGGTCAAGGGTGAAAAAAGAGAAGGAGAGGTAGGAGATGATCTGAAGAGAAGATGAGAGATGGAGAGCGATAGAAATGGGGAGACATTGGTGGTGTCTTGCTCATTTCCCTCAAAATGTCTGAAGGTGGGTTAGATGTGCTAGCTACGTATTTCTGTTTCAATGCACATTAAAGCTAATAGATATTAAAATGTAAGATATTTATATGAACTACTGAAAATAATCTGTGTTCTACCAAGAGTATACATACCACTAGTTGGGTAATGCACTGTCTTTACTGTGGTACACATGTAAACTGTCAAAGTCAGGCATATGCATATTTGGTCTTATGAGGTCAGTTCATGATCAAAGACAAAAGGAAGCAGATTTCCTTATGAACTTCCTCTTTTTTTTTTATGATGAGCTGCTCATAGCAGATAATTATAGTAAAGAACACTTTCCTTCTAACACTAAGTTTATAAGATATTCTTAGTGTGTTCTGTTACACTCAATTTTTCAAATGAATATGCAGATGATTTTTAGAATATTTGATTAAGCCCTCTAGGTATTTTAGAAATGGAGCTCTATATAGGAAAAGAGACAAAGCCTTGGGGTTAGAGAATGTCAAATGATTCTCAAAATTAACATTTTAAGTGTGCCGCATAGTTCGTTCCCCATTACTGTTAAGAGATGGGCTTGTAGCATTGCAAATAGAATGGTTTTGTGTAAGATCCAAATTTCAGAGCAAGGGGTGTCATGCCCATCCATGTAATAAATGAACAAGAAGAAAATGTGCTTTAATGGAAACTGTACTATCTAAACCATCATCTTCTGTGGCCGTGGGGGTTCCCAGCAAGAGCGTCACTCACAGTCGCTTTAGCTTTCCACCACATCGAGAGAACAGTGAGGCAAGCCAGCCAGCCAGGAACCAATTTCAACAAGAGTTAGAGAACCTGGCTTGAGATTACAGAAAATAAAAAGAAATTTTATCTTGAAGTTGAGGGAGCCCTGGGGTGGAAGGGAAGGTAATTCTGAGGGAAGCAAGATCATTTTCCCTCCTAGCCGTACCCTGGACTCAGACCAGAGTCCCTGAGAAAGACAGCACAAAGGCAAGTGCCATCCTTTGATAAGATCTCCTCAGGCTATTGAGACTGTCAAAGCCACGGGCATTAGCCTGGCTTGGGAGGGTTCTTTGGCAGCAACTGAAGGCTTGTCAGTGATCCTGGAGGACAGAACTTAGAGTCTGCAGAGCTTAGAGTCTTGCATTCTTGGAAGCCAAGAGGACTAGATTGTGGAGACACTCCCAATTTTAGAAGTATCTGTGAAGAGCCCGATGGGGACTCATGGCTTCCTGAAAAGCTAGTGAAGGTAGGAGCCTGGAAGCTTTGTTCCTGCAAAATGGGCTCAAGCATTTTCTTACTCACAGGCATGTGGAGTCAGGAAGGCAGAGTACAGTTTCTCGCGTGTCCCAGTTAACTATTGATGTGCCACAGCCATCTCAGAATTGAATGGCTTCAAACAATGGCTGTTCCAGCTTACAGTATTGTAGGTCAGGAACCCAGGCTGGACTTGGCAGAATGATTCTTCGTCCTTTTTGCAGCTGGCGGAGGTTGGTTGTCAGATGGTGTTCAGATGGGAGATGCTTGCTGTTTGGACTGGAGGACCTTGGATGACTTCACTCGCTTGTCTAGCATCTTAGCAGTCTGGGATTGATTGGGACAGTGGACTGAAGTGTCTGTTCAGAGCCTCTCGTGGAGGCCTCCAGGTAGTCTAGTGTTCCATGAACCCAGCAGAGGCTGGAGGCATTTTGTGACCCCGTTTAGGATGTCACTTGCGTAACTTCTTTTATATCGTGTTGGGATTGTGGTTGGAGCAGCTGCAAGCCTACCCACATTCATGAAAAGGGGACCTAGCTCCCAACTCTTGAAAGAAGAGTGACCACAAATGTGCAACCATGTTTTACAAACTTCACATATAGATTTGTTGAAACACATTTGCTGGGAGAGAGAGAGAGAGAGTAGCAAGAGGCAAGAGGACATTTAATTTCGATGCTTATAAAATTTACAGTTTTCCTAAATGTCTGAATGGCCACAATGAGGGACCATGCTTCCCACAACTAAGTGTATTAGAGAGCTGTGGGTCAGATTGCTGCTGCTTGCTCTCAGCTACTTTCCAGTCTGATTCCTCTGAGGTTTTACTTCAGACTTTGCATGCCCCGAATTAGAAAGCATTTTATGATGCTTTTATGATTTCATGATGATTCTCCAAAATGTCTGTTCAGTCTTGATAGAAGATGAGTATTTTATATTCCCCTCAAGAAGCGAGGCTCCGAAACGCAGCTTCAGTAAACGGCCGGACGGTGATGCGAGCAGGAAGGTGAAGGGCTCAGAGGAGGCAGGGCGCGTGCAGCCTGCGCGGCCGCTGCCTGGCCGTTCAGCTTTCCTCTCACGTGTATGCAGGCTTCCTCCTTGGAAACACAGGCACGCTTCCTGGGCTGTTTCTCGTGCACCTGAACAAAATACTCTAAGAGAAAGCGTGCTCTTTTTCCGTGCCCATGGTGAAGGTTGCATTGCTCGGTCAACGAGTTGGAGTTTCCCGTCAGTCTTCCTATTGACGTGCTCACGCGGGCTCTCCGGCCAGGGCGATCAGAACCCGGTGAGGCGGACCTGTGGATCAGGCCTCAGCGCATTCGTCAGGGACCGCCGAGCCTTGCCCGTCCCGTGGAGACGGGGCGGTCACTGCCGCCGCCTCACGAGTCCCTGCGTGCCTTCACTTCTTCACACGCCACGTCCTTGACTCCACGCAGACGACTTCG
This sequence comes from Ailurus styani, assembly GCA_002007465.1. Taxonomy (NCBI): domain Eukaryota; kingdom Metazoa; phylum Chordata; class Mammalia; order Carnivora; family Ailuridae; genus Ailurus; species Ailurus styani. Next base: position 426,036 of record LNAC01000676.1, on the reverse strand, counting down.
CACAGCAGTAACAGCAGGTCCTTCCTGTGTGTTCGCTGCCGGCCAAGCTCCGTGAGCTGCTCTTTGCCCATGCTGTGACTCCATTTACTCCTGGCATCAGTCTTTTGAGGCCAATCATTTAATACCCCATTTCACAGTTAAAGAAACTCATTCACAGGGAAGCGAAGCGGACTCCTGACACGTGCACTCTCAGACACTAGGTCATGCTCAAGGGCATGGCAAACTCCGGCTTCCAGCTAGGGCTCCCGTGTCTCTGCCTCACCGGCCCCTGCCTGATGAGGGAGAGTGGCTGCCTAGGTGCTGTCGGTAACTCTCTAGGAAGACCTGGCAAACTGTCAAGGAAAGAACCTATTAAGTGACTCATTTTTGTACCTGTGGCTAGTCATGATTTCATCTTTATGAGCCGGAAATGAAGTGTAACCACAAATAATGCTTGAGAATCTGAAACAAGTTCCCTTTGAAATAAGAAAAGTTTTAAAGGTTCTCTCTCTGTGGTGAGAAGAAGATATAGGATTGTCAAGCTCTGGCAAGGAAGGATCTTCCCACTATGTTTACTGTGCTCAGGCCAAGGACCTGCTCTGAATAGCTAGTATAACCAGAGCAATATTCAGAATCGGAAGGGCTTAGGGTAGAATCTTTGTCATATACTAACTATGTATACCAGGTAAGTGACTTGGCTTGTCTGAGCCTTTGCTTGACCTTCTCTGAGAAATATGCATGCTACTCTCACACAAGTCTGATGGAGGACCAAATGAGATAACCATTGCTCAACACCCATTATTAGGAAAAGCTACATAATTTATAGAGTCCATTGCAACGTGAAAATACAGACACCCGCCCCCCAACAGATCACCTTTAAGAAGATCTACTAAAAATTTCAAGAAAGCAATAGCGGGTCATTTCATTAAAGCCTGGGGCCCTCCAGAGTGCAGGAGGGTTAAATGAAACTATTGCAACTGAGGCCCTGAATCATGACAGTCTGAACTAAGTTGGTGGCAGGAAGAATGACTTTCTTTATCGGGGCAAAGGGTCCATGCAGGTGCCCTAGAGATCCGAAGTTCTGGTACCAGTTAGTGTGTAATTTGGTGAGTGTCACCGAGTCAAGCCTCATCACTGAAAAATAAAGCACAGGTCTGTTTTTATGCAACTGTAACCAGTCAATATTATATGATTATTCATAGTAAGAGTAGAGCATGTCTAGAAGAGTGTAATTTTTTGTGTGAGTATTGTAATTCTCCTACAATTCAGGGGACATAGAACCTCTCCACTAAGACATCACAGAATCTTTATGGGATCCCTCTGAAGATGGTCAGATGGCCATGGCTTTTCCAGTGAGGTGAGGTGGGACTAGAAACCCAGCCACAGGCCAGGGCTCAGACACTGGATTCAGACATCTAAGTGGGAGGTACTGAGAGTCTGGTGCTCTGGGAAATGGGAACAGACAGGTTCTTCATGTGAGGGAAGCATACCAGGGGAGGAAGGGCTGTTTGTTGAATGGTTATAATGTTCAGGACCCACCTCATAGCCATGAAACCAGTGCAGCTGCACTCAGGGTGGTTTCGGGCCCCAAATCCTCTTCTTACAATGTACATCTGACCCCGCTATGCTCCTGTGACAAAGCCTTCAGTGATTCCTCCTTGTCCTTCATGGTAAATGAAAACTCCTTAGCCTGGTGTGGGAACCACTCACGAGCTAGCTCTGCTCTACAGTCTACCTTTTCAGACTCAGCCTTCTCAGTTCTGCCCTCCCTTCTCCCCTCATTGCTACCTCAGCACAGCCTCGATTTACTTTGATTCATCATTTCTTAGTTTTTGAAAAATGCCCCATGTTCTAACTTGCCTGGGCCTTTTTACTTGACCCTCGCCCTGCCCACACCCTCCCTTAGACCAGTGAAATCATCATGGTTCAATTCAAGGCTGTCCCGTCTGTGAGGCCTTCACCAACTTGGACCTTCTGTTTCACACGATGCTTCTGTTCTTCCTAGAACAGAACAGGTACCTGCAAGAAGGTACCATCTTGCAATGAGCTGAATGTCTTTGCTCCCTCAAAATGTAGACGTTGAAACTTGAATCCCAATGTGACTGTGTTAGAAGGTGGAGCCTTTGGGGGTGATTAGGTTGTGAGGGTGGAGAATGGGGTTGGTGCCTTTCTAAAAGAGGTCAGAGAGCTAGCCTACTGTCTTTCCACGGTGTGCGGATACAATGAGAAGTCAGCAGTCTGTAACCCAGGAGAGGACTCTCGCCATAACCCGACTGTGCTGGCGGCATCCTGATCTCAGTCAGACTTCCAGCCTCCAAAGTTGTGAGAAATGAATTCCTATTGTTCTGAAGCCTGGTCTATGCAGTACTTTGTTACAGCAGACCAAACTGCATGATGCACCCTTCGTTAGAACTTTCCCTTTATATATCTATCTCTCCCAGGAGAATGTGCATGGTTGAAGGTGGCTTTTTTTTCCAGTGCCATATTAATTAATCATGGTATCTGCCAAGCCTAGAACAGTTGTTGGTGGGTAAGAAATGCTTAAATTCTTGCTGACTGAGTAAAAATGTTTGTTTTACTGTTTCAAATGAAGCCCTCTATCGTCCCCTATTCAAATAGCTTTGACATACTATCCGTACATGCTCCTCTAAACTCATTTTGCACCCCTGATTTAGCTTCAGGGTACCTCTCCTTCCAAGTTTCTTTGGATCCATAACCTCAACCTCTCCTTTTCTTTCTGTTTCTAGACATTGGTTCTGTTGCTAGGATATTTTTCTTTTTTTTTCTATTTGGAGAACCTCTTCTCATTCTCTGTCTTGCAGCAATGGAAGGAGTGGCATTCTGGAGTTTTCTGTTGGATTGATAAAGCAACCTCTGTTTGCATGGGAAGTGACCAGGTTGTCCTGAGGCATCTTACTCCAGGAAGGCAGACTGGGGACTTGATTATTACTGAATCCCTCTGCTTTTAGCCCTTTAGATCCCAGTTTCCTCGGAGAGCTTGGGCCCATGCGGGCATGAAGGAGGTAAATAAACAAGGCAGCCAAGAAGTGAATGTCTCCCTGGAGCAGCTAGCAAGAAAAGGCAAGGGGAAAGCAGCTGGAGAGCTAGCCACCAGAGAATGCAGACAAGGCCAGCAACTTGCACACAACTCAGGGATCCTTGTGCCTGGTGTTGGAGACAGTGGAATCCCTCTGAATGTGCAAGGAAGTATTTCACTCTCCCAGTAGACTCTGGCATGTGAATATCTCTTAAAGGGTATAGAGCTCTCTGAGAAGGAGTCCAATTGTCAGCCAATAGCAACTTGGCAAGATGGTCAAATGAATTCACATTTTCAGATGCATATTTGAGAACAGAAATGTAGTAAAAATCATCTTGTTATAGAGAGCACTTTTTCCCATTTCCAGCATATCCTAATGGAAGGAATCATGGGCTATGTATGTGAAGATTTGAGTTCAAGTCCTGACTCAAGTTGCTGACATGCTGTGTGTGACCTTAGCCAAGTCACTCTATCCTCCAGTCTCTAAATTTGCCTTTAAGAAGCAAACAGAGATAATATTTTATATCTTAAAGCTATGAAGGGGCTCAGATAAAGTAAGTGATAGTGACTATAAAGAACTCTGTAAATGCTAGCAATAATGATTTTCAGAGTCTGGATTTGTATCTACCAGACAAAAACGCTCCCGTAGCTTATGAACTATGTGACTTGGAGCAGTTTACTTCAACTTCCTGAGCCTCAGTTTTCTCACATCTAAGATGGCAATAATACTTAGTTGCATCTACTTCTTAAGTGTAAATGAAATAGTGCTTGTAAAGTGCTTTGCATGCCTGCACACGGGCTCTCAGTAAGTGTTAGCTATCAGTCTCGCAGCCAGCAGCAATATTATTGTAAAATTGGAAATCATTTTATAAAAATTAACTTTATTCTTCAAGCACAAATTGTAAAGCCCCTGCAATGTTTGGGCCAGGCTTTGTCCAAGGGGGAGTGCAAAAGAAAGAAAGTCATAATCCTTGCTGTCTTGTACATTCTAGTCTACTAAGAAAGGCTCATCAAATAATCATGGACCTGTTAAGGAGTTTGCAGGCAAGTTGCAGGCTGCTATGGGATGGAATAACAGGGAGATCTGACCAAATCTGGGAATGAGGAAGAATTTATCAAGAAACTGATGTCTGAGTTGAATTTTGAAGGATGAGTATAGGTTGACCACATGAAGGAAAGAATAAAAGCTTATTCTCGGCAAAGAGCTACGTGTGCAAAGGGCATGGGAAAGACTGCCCCATCTGAGAAGAGAGACAAGGTGTGGCACTGGAGAACAGGTAGCGAGGTCACAGGAGTGAGACAAGAGCTGGCATCATGGGCTTTATAGACCATGCCCAGGCTGTGGCCATTTAACTGAAGGCAGTCTGGGTTCTCAGCAGGAAAGTCACATGATGAGTATTTAATCATACAAAGATCATTTTTTCTGCTTCGGGAGGCAGGTGATCCACATAACCAATGCTTAAGTGGTACTCAGAGTGTGATCTGAAGACTGGTAATGGCATCACCTGGACTAGTGAGAAATACCAATTATCAGGCCCTGCCCAGACCTACTGAATCAAATCAGAAGGCGGGGCTCTGCAGCCTGTGCTTTCACACGCCATCCAGGGGATTCTGTTGCACACTTGAGTTCGTGAAGCCCTGGCTTAGTCTAGGATGTGGCCAGTAAAGATGCCAAAATGGATTTAAAACGCATTTCAAAGGTTTAGCTGCTAGAATTGACAGGATTGGTGACCTCGTTGGTTTAGGGGTGGGGATTGGGGTGATGAGAAAGAAGGAAGTGTCAAGAATGACTCTAAAATGTGCCTCTGCAATGGAATCCACCTGACCTGGCCTTTTATACTTTGTTGGGTGCGTATGTTTTGAGAGGAGAGGGGAGGGAAGACTGGGGCATGGCTTGTTGTTTTAGTGTGTTTGTTTCTTTAGTATTTACTAATCCACAGAGCACCGATGATCAGATTCCCAAACCATCATTATTAAAAATGACATCAGGTGGAAAAAAAAAAAACATGGCTTGGAGCATCTCTAAGGATGGGGGGTATAACCAAGCTGTAACTGGAGCACTGATTTCATCTATAATAAGGACAGCGATTTTTCTTGAGGTCTTTACTTCCCTCGAATTCTTCAGGACTGAGTCTGCTAAATTATCTTTTGAAACACCATGTTTCACTATGAAAATAAATAAATAAAAGCACTGTGTTTTAGAAATTACAGTAGGAGTCAAACAGCAAAAGAAATCTTGTTAAGGCTGGTAAGAAAAGATACTATTAAAAGGAAAAATATTAAACTTAGAATATGTCTTGAGGTCTAAAAAAAATCCCCTTTTGCTTAAAGTTGCTTCATTGTGTATAATATCTATAATGATTTATCAAACTACCTTTTTTCTCCTCGCATGAAAGAGATCACCAGAGTAGAAGTTTCTCACATATTTGAGCTTCTATTTGCTTTGGCCTGAGTCTGTACAGACTCTTTGACCCATCTCCATTTGACTCTTTTCCCTTCTTCTTCTTCTTTTTTTTTAAAAGATTTTATTTATTTATTTGACAAAGAGAGACACAGTCAGAGAGGAAACACAAGCAGGGGAAGTGGGAGAGGGAGAAGCAGGCTTCCCACCGAGCAGGGAGCCCGATGCGGGGCTCCATCCCAGGACCATGGGATCATGACCCAAGCCGAAGGCAGACGCCCAACAACTGAGCCACCCAGGCACCCGAATCTTTTCTCTTCTGATGAGCATGTATTTTGCTTTTGGGACGCAGTTCACGAAGTTCGTACTCAATGTCATAATTCCCACGTAGCTTCTGTTAATGGAATTGCAAGACATGCCTTGTCAGAGAACCCTCTGAGGTCATTAAGCTTATTTTTAGGTGAAGGATAATTAAGTATATTTTCATTATCAAAAGAGAAAGGAAATGACTACCCTCCATTTAGGAAAATAGGATCATCTGGACAATTTTCTTTGAGAATGCACTGCTGCGACAGTCATAGTCTAACAAACATTTCTTGCACTAACAAATAGTGCTTCTTAAACAGTCTGGTAGCATAGAGTCTGCTCAAAATGCCCAAAGAATGAAGCATCAACTCCTAGAACACAGGAATTTGTAGGCTTCTTCCTAAAGGGTTGGCAGAGTACGGATTGTAGATCATCTCTGGCAGGATGCCAGTTTTATAAAGGACATTTTATTGGAAAATGGCTATGCTCATTTGCTTATGTGTTGTTTATTACTGTTCTGTCACTACAATAGCAAAGCTGAAGAGTTGAGACAGAAACTCTCTGAACTGCAAACCCAAAAATATTTACTACCTGACCCTCTATAGAAGTTTGCTGACCTCTGAAGATGAATGTACCAAGTCCTTTAGGGAATATCCAATCGGGTCCCATGTGATTTAGAAGCATTTTAAATTGTCATGTTTTAATTACATGTACAGGATCAAAATGTATTTTTGTTGTTGTTGGAGGGAAAATGCCTATAATCATATGGAAGCAAGTGAGAAAATGTTATTCAGATTTCACAAAACAGTGTCTTGGGACAGACTTGCCAGTGTGTGAAGGGCACAACAGTGCTCACCTGGGCAGTGGGGTTTGGCCTCAAGTTCCGGTAAGGGATCAACTCTGTTTTAGGGGAGGAGCAGTAAATTGCGGAAGCGTCTAACTGTTTTGCTTCAGTATGCCTGCCAAGTTGTGACTCAGGGCAATCTGGCGCTGTGTTCATGAGTCTTTGCTAAGAGTCGAGTTTGCACAATGGAAGAAATGTTCAGTATGTTTGTTGTCTGCATGTTCTTAGAAAGTGCTAAAATGACACCTAAAACTGCAACCATGTATTTATACACTGGAGGATTGTCATGAGAGCCTTAACTGCTTCTTTTCAATTTCTGTTTCCTTGTTTCCAAATTCTCATCTCAAAATATCTGCTTTCTCCCATAGAACATATTTCCCATCATTTTTATCTCACTTGCTCAACCTTTCAAACACATATTCTAATCCCAAATCTACTTAAAAAAAAAAATACTGGACTGGGGTGCCTGGGTGCCTCGGCCAGTTAAGCCTCTTGATTTCAGGTCAGGTCATGATCTCAGGGGTCATGAGATCGAGCCCTGCATTGGGCTCCACACTCAGCTCAGCTAGGAGCCTGTTTCTCACACTCTCCCTCTCTCTCCCTTGGCCCCTCCCCCTGCTTGTGCATGTGTGTGTGTGAGCGTGCGCACACACACGTGCGCAAGTGTGCCCAAACTTTCTCTCTCAAATAAATAAAATAAATCTTTAAAAAAAATACAAAACTTGGGGTGCCTAGGTGGCTCAGTCATTAAGTGTCTTCCTTCAGCTCAGGTCATGATCCCAGGGTCCTGGGATTGAACCCCACATAGGGCTCCCTGCTTAGCGGGGAGCCTGCTTCTCCCTCTCCCAATCCCCCTGCTTGTGCTCTCTCTCTCTCTCTGCAAAATAAATAACTAAAATCTTTAAAAAAAAAAAAACCAAACCCCCAAACTTGATCATGCTGAATTTGTTATGTGTCCTGGATTATTTTATCAATAATATCAGTAACATATGCAAGTATAATTTTTCCTTTTCAGATATCAAAATCAGATTATTCACGCATGTGATCATTATTCCTTTGAGGATTTCTTTTAATCCTTGGAGAAATACACTGTGTTTTAGCACAAAGCCCATGAAACTGAAAATCCTATGACTTGAGGTCCAGTCCCACCTCTAACAACAATTAACATTAGTCATTCTGAATGGTTTACTCAACCACTCTGAATTCAGTATTTTCATCTTTCCAGTAAAGAGATTCATCCCATCATTTCAAAGATCTTTCTAACCCCAGCAATCTGAGCTGACTTATGTTACAATTTAATACTGGCTTAGATGTTCAAGTAAATGCTGAATAATTGTTTTCCAAAGTAATGTTTCCTTAATTAAAAATAAAATTGTGAGATGTTTCATACGTACACAGATTTTTATAACCAATACCCACCCTATACTATCACCTAGCTTTAACAAATATTAATACTGAACCATAATTGTGCCTGATTTTTTAAAAAGATTTTATTTATTTATTTGAGAGAGAGAGAGTGTGAATGTGCACAAGTGGGGGGAGGGGCAGAGGGAGAAGGAGAAGCAGACTGACTTCCTGCCCAGTAGGGAGCCCAATGGGGCTCGATCCTAGGACCCTGGGATCATGACCTGAGCCAAAGGTAGATGTTTAATGAACTGAGCCACCCAGGCACCTCACTGATTTTTTTTTTTTTGTAATAGGGAAAGAATGAAAGCATTACATGTACAGGTAATGTCCTTATTTTGTATAAGTACTCAAAAAGTGTAAAATACTTTAGCACATATTGGCTTCTTCAGAGCTCTTAACCATGAGAAGTAGCAGTATATCCGGTATGCAGATGTGGTGTGGACCGTGAAAAAATTCTGTCTGAGCCTAAGTAAATGTAGAATCCAGTATTCGACCGCATGCAAGGTCATCTAAGCCCTGTATTCTTTCCATTACATCTTGACTTTCCTTTTCTATATATCATTTTGTAATTAGGGTTCCTCATAAGCAACACAATTGGATTGTGGTTATCTGAAGCAAAAATACTAGTTTATTAAAAACATATGTTGTAACTTGTAGAACCAAAAAAAGTTCTATGAGCAACCAGCTCTTAAAAAAGACAGGAAGCAGCAGTTTTTTGTAAGGTCTAGGTAGTAGGAATAATCGGAAGTGTTTTTCTGGCCTTCATGGTTAAGTGAATCCACTTCCTCCACTTTTGATCTTGGGTCTCTCTGTTCAAGATCAAAATTGCTGGGAAAGAAAGACTGATTGGCCCAGCGTGGCCTATTTGCCCCTCTTTCCAGTGAGGGCCAGTCAGGGCACTGGTAGAACTGATGGTTCTACCAGGGTTGCCTGCAGAGGGGTGTTTTGGTTTCTGGTGGAATATGGAGGTTCAGTGACAAGAGGAAGGACATGGTTGCAATTCTGCCAAAAATGTAACATAATCTGCTCTGCTAATTGTGGCAACCATGAGAACGTGCATCTTGTATCTCTGATTATAGGATAGTAATTGGCTATGACCCCAGCTGCTATGCTCTGAAACCATTTCACTGTGTTGGCACAGAGGCCAAGCCTTCTATCCGCAGCTTCCGGCCAATGGTTGAGTGAAGCAGAGGTGCTAAACAGTTCTGTTCCTGGGGGATACGGAACTGCCCTGATGGCCGTCTTGGCTGGGTGACTCCATGATGACCCTAGTGAACTTTCATTACAACTGCACTGCAGTCTAAGACCCCGTTGTCCAGTTTTTCTTCCTTCCCTTTCTCCTTTGCTTGACCTGAGACCTGCATTATGGTGTTCTCATCATTGGCTTCTAAGAGGACCAACAGTGGCACTCATATAGTCATTAATATTCAAAAGCAATATTAAGTAGCACTTCCACGAATAATTCCCTAAGAATATCATTCCCCCTTTCCCACCTTCTTTAATCCCCCTTTTGTTGTTGTTGTTGCTCTTATAGCATTTAAAATCTTCTAAAACTATATGATTATTTATAGTTTATTGTTTTTCTCTCCAAAGTAGAATGTAAGTTCTCTTGGGGCAGAAGATGGAGATCTATTCTATTTTGTTTACTGATGTATCCAAACACAGAAAACAGTTCCCAACCAGAGGGCACTGAATAAATATTTGTTGAATGAATGACTAACTTTATTTCCAGTTGCTTGCAATGTAATCTCTAAATATTTTCTTTTGGGTCCTAAACTAAGTAATCCTAGACTCCCAGACCCCCTTATCTATTCTGGATTCTTGTGGGCATTATGATTATTATTTTTTTTTTTAAAGATTTTATTTATTCATTTGACACAGAGAGAGATTACAAGTAGGCAGAGAGGCAGGCAGAGAGAGAGGAGAGAGGAGGAAGCAGGCTCCCTGCTGAGCAGAGAGCCCGATGCGGGCCTCGATCCCAGGACCCTGGGATCATGACCTGAGCCGAAGGCAGCGGCTTTAACCCACTGAGCCACCCAGGCGCCCTGGGCATTATGATTATTATTGACGCCAACAATTATTTCCATTGCCCTAGAAAGACCATAGATTCCTCCAACAAAAGCCTTGTGCAATTAGAGTTAACTTGATCCTCAAAGTCTCACTTAAGGGAAGTTCTTTTACACTGAACAACAGCAAGTCTGAAGAAATCTTAAATTGCTTTTCTTAAAGTCAAATATCAAGAGTGCAAGTTTGCTTCAGTGTCTTGTTCTCAGAAGGAAGTGGCTTATAGGTAGCAATCATTAAGCCAAGCCCATTGGATCAGGAATTTTTCTGCTCACCAAGAGTTGTCCATCACTTTTGGCCTTCTTGCCCCTAGAGGATGGTTGAAATAGAGAGCCATGGCTCAGAGTCTATTGGGGCTCAGTGCTCTTTGTATTTTCCTGTCTTAGAAGAGATGACTCCAGGGAATGTCACAGTGTGTCCTACCTAGAGCTGCCACGGTACAGAGATTCCCATTTCTGAAGGTTCCTAAGAAGGCAAGAAACAAAAACATATTGGGAGGACGTGTTGGAAAAATGCTTTGTGAATGAAGTCAGAATATGGTGCTACATATGTTAATGACTTAAGTTACTACCCTTAAAAACTGTAATCAGGAAGCTTTATGAGTACATTCTCTTTATCTCAACATGGGGACTGAAAGCAGCACCAGTGATGGTTTTCAGAGCCCACTGTCTCATTGGATACTGAAGCAACTTTAAGAACCATGTGTATCTTAAAGAGGGATGTATTCCAATCTGACACTAAAGTAGCTGAATCTTGTTTCAAAGAGAGGTTCTGGGGGCCTGGCTGGCCTAGTAAGTGGAGAACGTGATTCTTGAGATCTCCAGGTTGTAAGTTCGAGCCCCATGATGGGTGAAGAGATTATTGAAAAAAATAAAATCTTAAAAGAGAGAGAGAGAGAGAGAGAGAGAGAGAGAGAGAGAGAGGTTCTACTCTTATTCTTGATTGAGAGAAATTTGTTGATTATCCTAAGGCTTTATTATATGTTTTTCTATTATACTATGGCATTTAATAAAGCATATGTGTCATTATGTCCTATAGCATGGCAAGAAAAACTAAATGATAGTGAAACTCAATTCCTAAAACATTGTTTATAGAACAAGATCATTCCCAGAATATTGTAGTAAAGCAAAATTAAAAAATCAAACTCAGACTTGTGTTTAAAGTATGCTCTGTGGCATTTAATAGCTGTGTGACTCTGAAGAAAATAGTGCATATCTCAATTTCCCCATTTGTAAAATGTGGTTCAGTTTGGTAAAATATTGGTCAGGTTGATCAGTGAGAAGTTTAGATGTAAGACACATAAAGCATGTGGTATAGTGTCTAGCACATAATGGAAACTTAAGTGACAGCTATCACTAGGTTCTTGTTATATTGTTTATATCATCAGGATCCCCTTACCTATATTTGACTATACCCAATTGTCCTGGCTCCTCTAAACCTATCCCAGCAGGATTTGTGTTTAACCAGACGTGGAAAATCCATTCAATTTTAGGTAATAATTGTCTCTGTTTACCATCAGAAGCAGTTTGGTTTTCTTAAAGCAAATAATAGCTCTACTGGTCAATAATATAATTAATGATTTGTTGAACAAGGATGGTGCAACTATTGACAAAAGCACATCTTGGGGAGATTTTTTTTGATTCTCAAGTTCCCAAGCTCCTCTTTTTCCTGATGATTAGAGTTTTCTTTTTTTTTTTTAATTTTATTTTTATTCTTTGCCCAAGCGGTACAGGTCTGTGAATCATCAGGCTTACATCTTTCACAGCATTCACCAAAGCACAAACCCTCCCCAATGTCCATAACCCATCCACCCTATCCCTACCCTCCCACCCCCCAGTAACCCTCAGTTTGTTTTGTGAGATTAGGAGTCTCTTATGGTTTGTCTCCTTCCCCATCCCATCTTGTTTCATTATTTTTCCCTCCCTACCCCCCACAACCCCCCACCCTGCCCCTCAAGTTCCTCATATCAGAGAGATCATATGATAATTGTCTTTCTCTGATTGACTTATTTCGCTCAGCATAATACCCTCCAGTTCCATCCATGTCGTTGCAAACGGCAAGATTTCGTTTCTTTTGATAGCTGCATAGTATTCCATTGTATATATATACCACATCTTCTTTATCCATTCATCTGTTGATGGACATCTAGGTTCTTTCCATAGTTTGGCTATTGTGGACATCGCTGCTATAAACATTCGGGTGCACATGCCCCTGAGAATCATTACCTTTGTGTCTTTAGGATAAATACCCAGTAGTGCGATTGCTGGGTTATAGGGTAGCTCCATTTTCAACTTTTTGAGGAATAAGATTTCTTAAAAAGGGCTATACATACTCCTGGGAGATGAATAAGGTTTTTATTTAATGGGAAAAGGAACTTGGAACAAAATGGAAAAAGAAAAAAAACCTTGGCACTTTAAAATCAGTTAAGCATCGCTTGATTTGGTATCTATTCTTCCTTCCTTCTTTCCTCTCTCTCTCTCTCTCACTACCTCTCTCTCTGTCTTTGGGATATCTGTTAAAACTTAAATCATTAGAATATGTAAAAAGTGATCTCCCCAGAAATACGACCTGATCAATCTTATTGCCCTGTCTTGAACTTCTTGTCATTTCTTACTAACCCTAACCCTAACCCTCAAATCTCTACTAGAGTTGCTAGAATCCCACCATATATTCTTTCATGCTTATTCTATAAAAACTGAAAATAAGGATCCTGAAAAGAAAGGACAAAAGAAGAAATTATAATTACACAAGCCACCACTATTAATATTTTGTGTGCATTCTGCCAGTCTTTTTTTTTCCTACACAGAAACAAATTTAAAACACAATGTTTTTATAAGATCTCCTTTTTCATTAAATATTGTTATGAAAGGTATCTTTAGCCACTGCCCCACTCAGGGGGGTCTCCAGCTGGTCTGTTCATCTCCCACCAACTCCACTCTACCCTCTGCTGTTACATAGGTGTTAGGGTCCTAGTGCCCTTTATTTTGGGTCACAGAGATCTTGGGGCATGTAGAAGAAGGGTGTTCACTCAAGGAAAATCCAATGGGGACAGAGCAAAGACCTGAAACATACAGAGGCTGCACTGTGGATGCGTGGTCCTTGGACGGGTTCCCGCAGATAAGGTACAGCCTTTACCTGCTATTTCACGAGATTCTTTTTTTTCATCCCTTAGTATAGTACAAATGCCAAGAAGAGGTGGTGAGACTGCTGTAAAGGCTTGTCCCCCACACAGTTGTGGGAACTCCAAGGGACTTCCCCCTCCTTTTTTTTATTTTTTAAAGATTTTATTTATTTATTTGAGAGAGAGAGAGTGAGAAAGTGAGAGAGAGCATGCGAGGGGAGAAGGTCAGAGGGAGAAGCAGACTCCCCGCAGAGCTGGGAGTCCGATGGGGGACTTGATCCCAGGACTCCGGAATCATGACTTGAGTGGAAGGCAGCTGCTTAACCAGCTGAGCCACCCAGGTGCCCTTCCCCCCACTTTTTAATATGACCTTTCCTTTAGGTCACTTCTTCACACTACCCATCCATTCCTGTGTTTGTCTTTGTTTTTATTTTTGTTTTTTCCCTAGTCCCTTGAAAATAGATCTCCCATATTGGTAAAGAATCTGGAATGTTATGCTCATATTTTAAGCAAGCAGTGAACAGCCATTGGGTGTTTTTATTCCATACCCTATATTTTCACAGCTTATCGGAAACAGCATGGGAGGAAACGTAAAGGCAGGAAGAACACATTTGAAGAGTGGCTGCAAGATGAGTCAGGCCAGGAGAAGGCAGTAAGGCAGTAGTAGCACATGTGGTGAAGGGGAAGGGTACCTAAGGGTTCAACGATAGACTCAGTTGGTACTCCCACTGCTGCTGTCCTCCTGCTACAGATACGAGGGTCCCATCATCCGTTACCATCAGGGGTAGCCTTGTGTCCTCATCTGCAGTCCCTTTCCCACCCTGCCCCAATATATACCCTCTGGACTAATTTCTAAAACCTGCCACACTCGTCACTACACCATTGACATCATAGATAAGTAGCACCGAGACAGTGGTTGTTGGGAACAAGACTCATCAGATTTAGTGTGAAATATGAAGAGCACCTGAAAATGTTTAGGTCACATAATGTTGATGCTGTTAACACTTAGGGTATTATATTACTGTAGTACTAATTTCAAAGACTAAATGTCATACGTATTTATCATAAAAAAATCCAATTGAAATCCTGGTTGATAGAAGAAACGTGAGGATATGCAATGTCTGTTATCTCCCTTTCTGCTACTGAGTTACCGTGGGAAATGCAATTTGAATCTCATCAGGACAGCAGAGTCACTAAAGAGAAAGGAAGAGCTCACCATTCAATTTACTTTTATATCTGACCTTCTTATATTAAGTTATTAAACCTTGAACTCATACTGGAAACCTTATCATTAGTTTTTGCTTATTGCAAATTTAACCTTTTGGGGGTGGGTAGAAAGCATCTAAATCTTCTTACAATACAAATAGCAAGTCTAATTCTCCAATACTCTTGTTTCCCAGTGAAGAAGAAGGAAGTACCAAAGTGGAGACATGGGACATTCCACTGGATTTAAGCTCTGTGTAATTATTTATGCAATTCCAAAAATACATTTTACCATATAGGGTATAAATCCTGTTTTCTCCCCGTGAATTGTGTTTATCCATGGAAGTCAAAGGTGTTATTAAGTTAAATCCTGGCAGAGCCTCATCTGTTTTAGCACTCACCAACCCACATGGTAATTACTGCTGCTATACACAGAAGGACTTAAAATCGATGCAGGATTTCTGCCCTCTAACCTGTTTTAAGAATCCTTCACCTCTGGATTTGAGGCTGAGGGATGGGCTGCCTCCCACCTTAGCCTTACAAGAGATTTATCGCACCAGGCTTGAGTTACTGTTGACTGGAAGGTGTTGCGTGATCATTACTGTGCCTGTGGGTAAAAGAGAAAGAGGCCAGCACTGGGGAGTGGCTTTGAATGATTATAGTCATGCAAGGATGGAAATTTTGTCAGAGAGCTGGGGCAGAGGGTCTGGTAGAGAGATTCAGGAAAGCAGGGAAAGGGTGGATAAGTGATCACATTGTGAAGGGTCTTGTCTACCTGAGTCGTAAGTTTGGGCATCTATTCTCTTTTTTCTGGAAGAAGCAAGTGGCATATGCTTTGCTTTCTAATTTTAGGGGCAGCCAAATCTGTATCTGGTAGGCCGTTGTTGTGGGTAAATCTGAAGGAGCGGCTAAAAGAAGAAAGGGAGAAGGGAAAGAGGGAGGAAAGAAATAAGCCTGTATCTCCCTTGGACTGTTTCATTCATACAGGCATACCTCCTTTTTTTTTAAGATTTTATTTATTTATTTGACAGAAAGAGAGAGATCACAAGTAGGCAGAGAGCCAGGCAGAGAGGAGGAAGTAGGCTCCCTGCCGAGCAGGGAGCCCGATGCGGGGCTCGATCCCAGGACCGTGAGATCATGACCTGAGCCAAAGGCAGAGGCCTTAACCCACTGAGCCACCCAGGTGCCCCAGGCATACCTCCTTTTATTGTGCTTTACTTTATTGTGCTTCACAGATAATTGTGTTTTTTTACAAATCGAAGGTTTATAGGAACACTGCATAGAGCAACTCTATTGTGCCATTTTTCTAACATTCGTTCGCTTTGTGCCTATGTGTCACATTTTGGCAATTCTCCCCATATTTCAGGCTTTTTGACTATTATTATATTTGTTATGGTGATCTATGATCAGTGACCTTTGATATTACTAATTGTGATTGTTTTGGGGCACCACCAACTCCGCCCATATAAAGTGGCAAACTTAAATCAATAAATGGGTATGTTCTAACTCTTGCACCAACTGTGCATTGCTTGTCTCTCTTTCATCCCTTGGGACCCTCTATTCCCTGAGACACAACGATATTGTAATTAGGTCAATTAACAATCCTACAGTGGCCTCGAAGTATTCACATGAAAGGAGGAGTAGCATATCTCTCACTTTAAATAAAAAGCTAGAAATGGTTAAGCTTAGTGAGGAAGGATTTTGAAAGTCAAAATAGGCCAACAACTAGCCCTCTTGTGCCAAACAGCCAAGTTGTGAATGCAAGGAAATTATGGAAGAAAATTAAAAGTGCTGCTCCAGTGAACACATGAGTACTAAGAAAGTGAAACAGCCTCATTGCTGATAGGGAGAAAGTCTGAGTGGTTTGGATAGAAGATCAAACCGGCCACAAAATTCTCTTAAGACAAAGTCTAATCCAGAGGAAGGTCCTTACTCTCTTCAATTCTATGAAGGCTGGGAGAACTGAGGAAGCTGCAGAAGAAAAGTTTGCTGCCGGCAGAGGTGGATTCATGAGGTTTAAGGGAAGAAGTTGTCTACATAACATCAAAGTGCAAGGGGGAAGCATCCCGTGCTGATGTGGAAGCTGCAGCAAGAGATCCAGAAGATCGAGGTAATTTAATTCATGAAGGCGGCTGCACTAAGTGACAGATTTTCAATGTAGATAACACAGCCTCCTATTGGAAGATGATGCCATCTAGGATTTTCATCGCTGGAAAGGAGAAGTTAATGGCTGGTTTCAGAGCTTCAAAGGACAGGCTGACTCTTGTTAGGGGTTAATGCAGCTGGTGACTTTAAGTTGAAGCTAGTACTCACTGACCATTACAAAAAAAAAAAAAATGCCAGGGCCCTTAAGAATCATGCTAGGTCTACTCTGCTTTGCTCTATACAGGGAACAACAAAGTCTGGATGACAGCACACCTGTTTACAACATGGTTTACTGAATATTTTAATTTTAAACCTACTGTTGAGACTTACAGAAAAAAGATTCCTTTCAAAACATTACTGCTCATTAATAGTGCAGCTGGTCATCCAAGAGCTCTGATAGAGATGTACAATGAGATTAATGTTTTCATGTCGGCTAACGTAACATCCGTTCTGCAGCCCATGGATCAAGGAGTAATTTTGACTTTCAAGTTTTCTTATTTAAGAAACACATTTTGGGGGTGCTTGGGTGCCTCAGTTGGTTAAGTGTCCAACTCTTGATTTCTGCTCAGGTCGTGATTGCAGGATCCTGAGATACAGTCAGGCTCTGCACTCAGCAGGGAGTCTACTGAAGATTCTTCCCCTCTACCTGCACACACACACACACACACACACACACACACTCTCTCTCTCTCTCTCTCTCTCTCTCTTTCTCTCTCCCTCTCTCTCTCTGAAATAAGTAAATCTTTAAAAAAAAAGAAAAAGAAACACATTTTGTAAGGTTGTAGCTGCCATAGATAGTTATTCCTCTGATGCATTGGGGAAAAGTACTTTGAAAAGCTGGAAAGAATTCACCATTCTAGATGCCATTAAGAGGAAAGGTTAGCAGGAGTTTGGAAGAAGTTGATTCCAACCCTCGTGGACGAGTGTGAAGGGTTCAAAACTTTAGTGGAGAAAGTCATTGTGGATGTGGTGGAAATAACAAGAGAACTAGAATTAGAAGTGGAGTCTGAAGATGGGACTGAATTGCTGCCATCTCATGATAAACTTTAATGGATAAAGAGTTGGTTCTTATGGACGAGCAAAGAAAGTGGTTCTTGAGATGGAAACTTCTCTTGGTGAAGATGCTTTGAAGATTGTTGAAATAACAACAAAGGATTTAGAGTATTACAAACAGCAGGTTTTGAGAGGATTGACACTAATTTTGAAAGAAGCTCTACTATGGGTAAAATGCTATCAAACAGCACCGCATGTTACAGAGAATCACTCAAGGAAGGAAGAGTCAATTGATGTGGCAAATCTCATTGTTGTCCTATTTTAAGAAATTGATACTGCCACCCCAACTTTCAGCGACCAACCTCCTTTGATCACTCAGCAACCATCTACATCAAAGCAAGACCTTCCACTAGCAAAAGAGATTACAACTCATTGAGACCTCAGATGATGGTTAGCATTTTTTTTAAGAAATAAAGTATTTTTAATTAAGGCATATACATTGTCTTTTTAGACACAATGCTATTGCACACTTAACAGACTACTGTATATTGTAAACATAACTTTTATATGCACTAGAAACCAAAAATTGTCATTTAACCCAGGGCACTTGGGTGCATCAGTCAATTGGGTGGCCAGCTCTTGGTTTCTGCTCAGGTCTCCATCTCAGGGTCCTGGGAACATGCCCCACATCTGGCTGCAAGCTCGGTGGGGGAGTGTGCTTCAGGATCGATCTCTCTCTCTCTCTCTCTTCCTCCCCTCACTCTTTCTCCTTCTCGCTTTTTCTCTAAAATAAATAAATAAATCTTTTTTTAAAAAAAGTTATTTGACTCACTTTATTGCAATATTTATTTCACTGGAGTGGTCTGGAGCCAAACCCACAGTATCTCCGAGGCACGCCTCTACATTTTTTGTCATATGTGCAGCAGGAAGGCAGACATCAGCCTGGTGTGTGCCAAATCATTACAAAATTTGAATTTAAAGGGACTTTTTAATGAACTTTTACTGAATTTATAAAATGTCCAAGGTTACATCTCATTAACTTAAAAGACAAATCTCAAAGTGATCTTTCGACTTCCCCAGAACACGTTGTGAAAGGAATGCTGTGTGATTTGAGATACTGTCTGGTGGGCAGCATTTTCCTTGGCTCTCACCTGATACGCTTTTGCCTCTCTCTAAAATACTTTGGTGCATCTGTTCAAAGGCTCTGTGGAGACAATAATGATGTTTGACTGCGTTCATGGATAAAATGGATTTTCAGGAAAATTAATAGCCTCTGTTCTGATTTGGGTGATGTTTTCGCAAGATAATTGACAGAGAGATGCTTTAAGATGTGATCCAAAATATCAGATTCATACTGTTTTCCACGTCCCCACTGTTACTATGTCTAGGGTCTGATTGATAGTTTACCCTGATGGGTCTTTTTATTCCTACCATAGCTACAGCATTAGTGAAAACAGCTCCCTCCTTGAATTGGTGGCTATAGAAAAAATTAGAATTAAGAGGCATTCTGGGATGATCAGGATAGTAGGATTTGGCCAGGGATATGGCTCATTTATAAGGTTTCCCCCTTAGTCAGAGACGATAGAGTTGATTTATTGTCTCATGGTTTTTGAGTTGCTCTTTCTACCACTGGACTGATGGATATGAGAATATTACAATCAAGGGAACCAAGTTCATTGGAGAAGAGAAGTTAATTGACTCCTCCATGGTCCCGGGCTAGATAATGTTGGAGCTATGGTTAGATCCCAGGTCTCCTGGAGCCTGGTAATGGGAGATTGAAATGGCATTGCTGTGGCATGGATATTTAGGAAGATGAATGAAAGGACACCATGGATCTCAGTCAAGAGAACATGGAGGAATTCATGGTGTCAAAGCTGTTGGGAGGATGTACAGATCAGGTGCATATTCCATGCATACTTTATATAGTAGAAGCACCTTATACACATGTTTGTTATATGTGTATTCAACCACACTGTTCAAAAAGTACAATAGGAACTAAAATAAAATGTGATTTTTATGTCAGCTAGCCCCTATATCAACTCCTTCATCTGGTGCTTAAGTAAGAAAAAAAGCCTGATAGATTCCAGGATTGAATGGGTACATCAGCTGTTTTGGAAGGTGTGAGATATAATACAATATATACAAAACAACCTAAAATATCAGGGGTATTTCTGACTGTTTCTTTTGTCTTATACCCAACTTTGCAATCAGCTCCCAAATAAGGTGGAAATTCACAGTAATAAGGGTTTTTTCCCCAACAAAAGAAAAATGAAGGAAAATATATGTGAATAGATTAATAGTTTTGTTTTTATGCAAAACTTTTTTTGCCATTTTCAATTTTTTTTGGCTCAGGAATGCTTTTTAGTAGGAAATCTAGTAGGAGGATTTTAATATATTCTTAAAATATGTATTTTAAGATATATAATTACATTTTAAAATATGAGCCTTAGGTTTGTGAAGCCACTAACGGTATTTCTCAGGGTTCTTTTGCTCAAAAAATAGAATTGAACTTGATTATCACTTTTTAAAATATGTTCCTGAGGGACGCCTGGGTGGTGTCTGCCTTTGGCTTAGGTCATGATCTCAGGGTCCTGGGATCGAGTCCTGAACTGGGCTCCTTGCTCAGCGGGGAGCCTGCTTCTCCCTCTGCCTGCCGCTCCACCTGCTTGTGCTCTGTCTCTCTGACAAGTAAATAAATAAAATCTTAAAAAGTATATATATTCTTGAAGTGAAAGATATATACAGAAGAATATACATGCATAAGTGTAGAGTTTGATGGGTTTTCAAAACTTGAACCCTCCTATGTAATTAATATAAAGGTCATAAAGCAAAACTTAACCAGGATCCCAGAACTCCCCAACCTGTGTCCCCTTCAAATCACAATCTCCCAAACCACCAACTGGACTTTTAACACTATAGGTGAGTTTTGTCTATTTTGTACTTAATGTAAATGCATTCTACTCATTTGTGACTGGCTACTTTTGCTCAAGATTATGTTAGTGATATTCATCCATCTGATCGTCAGTTATTGTATAATGCTCATTCACAGTGCTGCCTAACATTTATTGTGGGCATATATTGTAATACTGTTGTATAGTTTTTAAAGTATATATGTACTAATTTGCGACCAACCACTAATGTAGGAGAGACCAAGTGACTATGCATTTTCCCCCAAATTTGGTATTTTCCATCTTTTTTTACTTTTGTCATTCTGGTGGGCAATCATTGATTTTTAAATTGACTAAACCTCCAGCAAACTGGTACCAAACAAAGGTCTTTATTTAGTAACCCGGGTGTGCAGGGGGTGGGTAGGGGCAATGTTTCATAAAGTGGAATGCTTCAACATCAACAAGTTCAAAAAAGAAATTCAGTTTGAATTACATAAGCAGAAATATCTCAGCACAGACAAGTGTTTTTGTTTAAAATACAGCCTTATTTTCAAAGAAAGCATTTCATTTGGGAATGAAGAGATATGCATATGGGCCAGACATTTATGGAATCTGAAAACTGACATTTTTAAGATTTTGGAGGGGAGGTGTGGGATAGAAGAAAACAGTAAGGACTTTATTAACTGCGCCACTAATGATTGAGATTTTCATAGAAAAACCATGAGGCAGTGGTTGATTTGTATTTTTTATTACTGTTGCAGGGTCTCCATTTTGGTGCCTATTGGATATTGTTCCTATAAAGAATGAGAAAGGAGATGTGGTACTTTTTCTGGCCTCATTCAAAGATATAACAGATACAAAAGTGAAGATTACTCCAGAAGATAAAAAAGAAGGTTGGTACTGTTTTCAGAAAACATTGACAGATGGAGTAACATTTTGAAATTGTTTACTCAAAAACTCTGGGAGGAAAAAAAAAACTGTCTTTTTAATAACAGCAACTGATAAATATTCATAACTGTTAACAGTCAGTGGTTGGTGCCTATTCCAAAATCACAGAGACATTACTTGAATTTACATCCTCGTCTTGGTAATAAAGAGTCATTTGACAGGAACCAGAAGTTCATATTCCTATGCAAAAATAGGATGAGGAAGGAAACTAGTTTACTAGAATATGAAGAGTCATACCACCTTGTTTTATTCGGGGAAAAAATGAGTCAATGGCAGTAAGTGAACTTAAAATGATGTGATTAAACGTATATCTCTTGGTTACATCTAAAGTGCAGTAGCTCAAAACTTAGAAGTGAAAATTTCACGTGCAAAATTAAGAATCAAGTTTAGTGGTTGCTAGAGTGGACTGTCACAAACAAATGTGTATCTGTATCTTATTGTATACAACAGTATAATAATTTGTTTTAAGGCACAGGTAGGCTTTTTGATTAATTCTAAGACTATGTTGCTTCCCTTTTACCTTCTGTTTAGACTTATGAAGAAATTCCTTGCAATTCATGCCAAGTGACAAAAATTGACACTGAAAAAATGTTGATATAGTTTCATTTACTTAAACAGGAGTAGGATTAGATACTTTGGTGACCAGAGAAAAAGCAATTGTCATTGCAGGGATGTCCTATGTAGTAACTTCTTTATGAGAACAAGCTATTTGACATTTCAAGGATTGTGTCTTTTTAAGAATGAACTCTTTTACTCCAGCCCTTTTAAAACATGTATGGGAATGTTTTAAATATATAATGTCTCTTGACATGACAACCCGAAGAGAGAACTATCCTGGTGTGGTGCCCCCACCCCCACTTCCATCATTTAAAATTTGCAAATACACGACTCTTTTCCTGTGTGTTTGCATGACTAAATAAGGAGGCATATTTTTACATACATAAGGAAAGAACAGTCTTAGAGTAAAATTACTTGGATATTAGAATAAGTGCAATACCTGACCAGTGAGAGGAAAGAAAATGTGGGAGTCATTGTGTAGTTTTTGTCTTTAGTGGTTTTTGTTTGTTTGTTTGTTTGTTTTTGGTATTATAGGAATTCAGAAGGTAAGTATGAACTGTATTTGTTCACAGCACTTGTGACACTACATGTGTGGGTTTTCTCCATACCAAGAACCAGTTCTACAACTTTCTGGACACCAGCTGGGGGTCCTATGATTTAATTCAGCTCTGACACTGCTCAGAGTTAGTGTCAGACTCCACAGGTTTGAGCTCATTCCCACAAGACTGCCCTCACTCCAGATGCCAGTCACAAACACTGGGTGCCCAGGGTACCGAGCTCTTCCATCCGACTTGGCTATGAAATTGGGGGTTCTTCCACATCCCCCTTTTCAGATTTGATAATTTGCTAGAACAGCTCACAGCACTCAGGGAAACACTTTACTTATATTGTTACAAAGGATACGACTAAGCAACAGTGCACAGGAAAGGATGCGTTGGGCAAGGCGTGAGGAGGGAGGAGGGATGTGGAACTGCCAGGCTCTCTCTCGGTGTGCCAAACTCCCAGGACCTCAGTGTGTTTACCAACTCAGAGGCTCTCCAAAGCCTGCTGTTCAGGAGTTTTTATGGAGGTTTCATGATGTAGGCATGATCGATCACATCATTGGCCATTGGTGATTAACTCAGTCTCCAGCCCCTCTTCTCCCAGAAGTTTCGGGGTGGGGTGAAAGTTCCAACTCTCTGATCTTGCCTAGGTGTTTCACCACTGAAGCTATCTGGGGACCCCTCCCCTCAGCCACCAGTCATTCATTAGTGTATAAAAGACACTCATCATCTCAGAGATGTCAAGAGTTATAGAGTTGTTTGCCAGGAATAGGAGATAAAGATCAAATACATATATATTTTTTTATTATGCCACAGTAAGGATTATTTGAACAAAATCATTATTCATGTATTAAATGTGTATGTGTATATTATGTACACTCACATATATGTGTAGATGGATAGAAATATAAAACTAAAAAGAAGTATACGACTTTTTTTTCTTCAAAGGGAGAAATTCAGTCAACTTGACTTGCTTTGAAAATGAGAATTATGTGTAATGGTTTTATAAAATTTAACCCCTCACCTTTGTCTTAGGTCTGTTATGTGTGCAGATAGGGAGAAATCGCTGTCTTGGAAGACTGAAAACTGATAAAAGGAGCCAAATACACTTACTCATTTGGGGTTTGACAGAGCTCAATTAATACACCCCTTTTCTCCACCTCAGTGCTGGACCAACTCATAAGGAAATAAGAATAAAGCAGATAGGAGACCAGCAGATCACCTTTCTTTCTGATAAAACTGATAACAGAGGGTCTGGCATATATCTACAGCAAGTGAGTTTCCCCTTTGTGAGCTCCAAATTTAGGCAAAACTACCCCTCAGTCATAAACAGAGCTATAATGAGGCAAGGCAGAGCTCCCCAAGTTAACATTTCAAGCTCAAGGACCAGAGCAGATCAGGTGTTCCGGAAAGGCAGCTGAACCTTAAAGAGAAAGGGGCTGCCCTACATATACCAACATGTCCTTCCCAACTCAATCAATTAAGTTTTTCCTCTTCCCCCCGGGAAGAAGTGAGTAAAGAAACAGAGAGAGGCCAAGTGTGTTGCACTAACAGAACTGCCTGCACTTGAAAGACTATACCCACCATCTGGGGGTGGAGGGCATGAATTTGAATACTCTGAAACCAATAACAATTTTACTAAGTCAGAGTTCTGTCTTAAAAATGAGTTTTACATTTATATTTAAATAAATATGTTCGGTTATCCTCAGTAATAGTCCAATTTATTTAGGGAACATGTATAACCATGTTCTGTCTCCTGCAAAGTTTAAAGCAAAAAATATCAATAAAACATCCTTAACATTAATTATATAATGCAAAATATGATTTAGGAATTTTGAAATACTTGATAGCAGTCCCTAAATTTTTTTTATAGCTTTATAACTTTTTCCTCAAATGATTATTACTTTATAAGAGATTATATATTATTTCTAATATGTACTGAACACTTAAGAACATTTTTTGTTACTACCTTATTATAAATGTCCCACAAAAATATATAGTATTTTTATAGAAGGAAACTATTGTAAGCCAACATGGTTATAAAATGATCTTTAAAAAACAGACGCATATTTCTTTACTTTTTTTTTTACCTGCACTTAATAGAGGAAAATACATTAAAATTCACCAGTTGATGGCATGTTTTGCAGGAAAGGCACATCTTAAGGTATGGTATTTTTAGAACTGCAGGATAAGTGTTTGAAAATCATTAAAATGTCACCGTGTAACTGGAGCAACATTGTATCATAGCATTAGAACACTCTAAGCATGTAGCCTGACTCGACCCGATATTGCATCTCATAGAGATATATCACTGAAGTTCACTGGGTTGCGGAAATAAGATTTGTGCTGATTAAATTAATTTCCTATCAAGGCTTAGATGATGGTCCTTAAGAGGTATAAATTGTGCACTTCTATTTTTAAAAAATACTTTAATCATTAATGTCTGTATTATTTAGGGTTTTATTTGAAATGAGGAAAAACATTTTATAGAAAAGGCCAGCAAGGTATGGGATACAAGGAACAGCCTTGACAGGAGATTAGCATAAAATGCAAAGTACTGTTTGTGCACTCTGTAGCTCTCAGCCAGGGTATCTGGGGTGTGTGGGGGGTGGGGAGAGGTAGAGGAGAGGGAAAGGGAGGGAGGAAGGGTATGGGGATTCAGCAGAAATCGGGTGATTTTTACCACCTAATACCCTCCTTTTTTTTTTTTTGGATCCATATATTACTTACATTCTAAAAATGTGTGTAAACCACTGACTTCTGTATCTATGGCTAACATTACTGAGTGCATAAGGTGAAACGCTGTTCACCTCTTTCACTATCAATAAGAAATACTTTAATACAACTGAAAGTAGATTAATAGTGGATTAAGTAATTCAACAAATACTTATTGAGCACCCGCTCTGCCTCCAGACTTGAACTATTGTTGGGGATGTTAAAATGGAGACCGTGTGCTTCGGATCATCTATACTTTAGTCAAATCCTGCTTCCACCACATGTTCTGTAGTAGATCTTAGACTAGCTGCTTATCCTCTCACAGACTGAGTTTTCTCATGTATAAAATGGGGTAATTGTACATGTCTGCATTTGTTTCAGATTGTCAAATGACACAAATTATACAATTTAGTAATGGGCTTGATGCCCTTTATTCAAGGGAAAACGCTCCATGGATTGGGAGTGCCTCACAAGCAGTGGGTCACTGTCCCTGAGGGATATTGGACAAGAATGAGTTTTCTGGGGAGAAGGGGCACCGTGGAAACCGGGTCATGATCGGCGAGGAAGTAGGGGGTTTCCTTATGAGGCTCGCAAGGCCCTGTGTTTTAGGGTAAGGTAAGCTAGCTAAAGTTGATTGGAAGGATTGTGCTTGGAGTATGTTTGGATTCCATGACAGGAATTTCCTTAAGTGCATTCTATGTCAGGTTTCGATGTCAGGCCCCTGGATCCCCTTTTGTGAATCCCAATATATGAATCAATTTTATCAAGGTTTATAAGAAGTAATCTATGCAAATCACATAAGACAGAGGTTATGGAATATGCTCAGTAAGACAGTTGTGCTCATGGTTATATTCTGTTTTATTTTAATACCTAGTCATTATTCAGTCTCTATTTCACACTAATAGAAACTTCATTTATTTCTCATTATAACTGTATAAATTAGGTATTATTCCCATTTACCGGTGAATCTAAGTAACTTAATAAAATTGACAGAGTAAAAAAAAATCTCAATAGAACTAAGATTTACATTCATATAATCACACTCCAGAGAATACATTTTTTTTTATTTTTTTATTCTTAAGAGTACACACTTTTTTATTGGGATTTTTTTTCTCTCCTTAAGAGCTTATGATCTTATGAAGGACACAGATCCAGTATTTGTAATATAGTATATTCAGTGATAGTAGAGTGGCAGAAATGATAAATTCTTTCTAGAAAAGGAAAGAGGTTAGGGTGGGGCCAGCAAAAATAGGAACAGAGTCAAGAACTTCATGGGGAAAATACTACTGAAGCAAATCTTGAAAGATGAGTGGAGTTTAATACACTGAATGGAGGGACATTAATTTCAGGAGCTGGACTAGTAAGTAGTTAACTTTCTTTTGGAAGCAGATTATAAAAGTCAGGTAGTTGCAGTCTATTTCTACATAGGCAGACCTTAAGTCTTAAATATTTTATTATTTTTTTTTCAAGTTTTCATTTAAATTCTAGTTAGTTAACATTTTATTATGTCCTTCTAAGGAGGTTAGATGGTGTGGAGCTAGAACTCACCATTAGAATAAGTAGGACTTGACAGAAAGAGATGAAGGCAAAGGAAGACTGATTCCAAGTTTCTGGTTTGGGGACAGTTATGGGCTGAATTGTGTGCTTCCCAAATCATATGTTGAAGCCTTAAACTCAGCTGTTTGACGGCATTTCGAGATAGGGTCTTTAAGGAGGTAATTAAGGTGAAGTGAAGCAGTGATGGAGGGCCCTAATTCCATCCGGCTGGTGGACTCAGAAGAGGAGATTCAGCACAGAGAGACATGAGGGGCGTGCATGCACGGAGGAAAAGGCTGTGTGTCGAGGAAGCAAGGGGGCAGCACATCCTCTTTTTACTCTAAACAGATGCAATTTTATGAAAGCAGGTCTACATTCAAATTACCCCTGCAACCCACTTTCTAACAAACATTCACATTAACCGTCTTGAAGTCTCTGGAGAAACCAATCTGATTTGTTCACTCTCAACTAATACAATTCATCCTCTTTTTTCCCCACACCCAGGTCTCAGATTTTCCCTCACTCGAATCATCTTTGTCACTCCTAGTCACTAGGAGAATCCTACTTCTTTTCTTTGTCATCAGTTTACCTGAACCACCTGAACTCACAGTGGGTGTCTTTCCCTTGGACAGCTCTGTGTTTGCTGCTGGTTTCATTCATCTAGCTTATCTTTCTCAAACTGTGAAGGGCCTTAAACTTGGCATCCTGCTTCATAGTCTTTGAATTTCCTAAGTGCCTTGCACAGAATAGACACAGAGGACACACTTGCTGATTAATTTTATTAAAGGACCTTCACCTTCATGGCAGCGTTCAGCTTCTTTTAAAAGTTCCTTCCTTCTGTGCTCATTTGCGTGTATCTGTTTTCCAAACTCCATTTCACAGCAGCTCATTCATTCTACTAATCTGGTTTTCCATTCAAACCGGTTGAGTATATAATATGTGCCTTATTGTTCCTGGCACAGGGCCCGAGGCAATTATTTTTGTTTATTTCTTGTAGGATGTCCCAGATTTGGTTTGAAATGATGGTTGACACTGAGCTATGCATTATGGAGCCACAACATCATCAGTGCTCCCAGACCTGGAGAATGTTAATTATAATTTCTAAAAAATGGGCACTTCAGATTTGTCTTGAGAATTTAGGGGTTGATGCGTGAAGCTCCTCACATTCTCTTCGGTGGTAATACAAACCGGTATTTAAATGCAATGGCTTTCTTGGTAGCCTCACTTTTGGCGGATGGCCCCAGGTTGGCAGTATTCAGTACACTGACCAAAGTTTTACATTGCACCTGCCTTTTCCTCTTACTAAGAGGCTTCAGAAGAAATAACAACAATGACTAGCTGCACTGCATAATTAGGCATCAATTGCAGTTAGCTGCAAGAACCTGAATCCCTAACATCAGCTTAACCAGGAAGGACTCTATTTTCTCATATTGCGAGGGGTCTGGAGCTGAGCTGCCCATGTTTGGAATGGTGACAGCAGTACTGGTAGGCACTCAAAGGCTCTTTTTTTGCCATTCTGCTCTGCTATCTTCACCTGCTGCTTGTCATTCTCATTCTTTTCATTTTTAAGTTTTATTTATTTAAGTAACCTCCACACCCAGCATGGGGCTTGAACTCACGACCCCGAGATCAAGAGTTGCATGCTCTTCTGACTGAGCCAGCCTGCACCTCGTTCTCATTCTTGTCACCTCGTGACAGTAAGATGCCTGTTGCACCGTTAGAACTCATTTCTGGTGAGACAGAAAGGATAGTGAAAGACAGAGAGCAAAGGCTTCTCCCTTTGAGGCTTTGACTTTGTGGGCAGGAAGGAGTGTCTGGGGATATCCATCAAGATGTCATTGACTATAACTCTCTCACATGGCCATCTCTAGCCGGAAGAAAGGCTGGGAAATCAAAGTTTTCCAGTCTATTTTTAAAGTTTTCATACCGTTAGAGTAGAAATAGCCAAAAGAAAAAGGGCTCTGAAGTGAGGTCGGATCAGCCAATCTAGTGTCTATCATTTACTGATGATTTTCTATAAGCTGGACAGATTATCCAAGGATTCTACTAGAATGGAGAAGAGTAAAACTTAAAAAAAAAAAAGTGAAAGCAAGTGTCCAAAACCTCAGTGCTGTGAGGAGGTGGAGACAGGATTGAAGCCCAGGACTGCCTGGGCTCAGAGCAGGTAGCTTTCCATCATGCCCTGGGCCATCCTATGAAACAAATGGTAGAAATTTGGAAATGAGGTAGACAGAGGTTGGGCTTGTTGCAGTTCCTTGCCCAAACCTCTATATGTGATTGTCATCAAAACAGAAAGCTCCTTGGGTGCCTGGGTGGCCCAGTCATTAGGTGTCCACCTTCAGCTTGGGTCATGATCCCAGGTCCTGGGATTGAGCGCTGTCTCGGTCTCCCTGCCCCGCAGAAAGCCTGCTTCTCCCTCTCCCGCTCCTCCTGCTTGTGTTCCCCCTCTCACTGTGTCTCTCTCTGTTAAATAAATAGATAGATAGATAGATAGATAGATAGATAGATAAATACAGAAAGCTCCCGCCCCAACCCTTTTTACCATTCTCATTTCTTATTTAGAGTCCTTATTATTCAATATGAGGTCTGAGGACCTGGCACATCAACATCACCCTTCCTGAGAAATGCAGAATCTCAGTCCCTGTAGCACCCTCTGAATCAGAATCTGCATTTTAATAAGATCCTCGGGTGAGTCCCCTGTGCATCCGAATTTGAGAAGACTTTTGCCAGACACATTTCCTAGAAAGGCCTTCTGTGACCACCCTGTCTGAAGGAGCCACTCTGTTGCAATCAGTTTGTTCATTGTCTTCCTAGCATTGACTGTGATCCGAAACAACCCTTTGTCAAAGGCTTGTTTCTGTTGTAATAGTTCTGTACTCTATTAAAATTTAGTTTTTGGGGTGCCCAGGGGGCTCAGTCGATTAAACATCTGCCTTTGGCTCAGGTCGTGATCCCAGGGTCCTGGGATCAAGTCTTGCATTGGGCTCCCTCCTCAGTGGGAGTCTGCTTCTCCCTCTCACTCTCCTTCTGGGCTCTCCCTCCTTCTCTCTATCTCAAATAAGTACATAAAATCTTTAAAATTTTTTTTAATTTTCTTCAGGGAACAGGCTCCGCCTCTCTCGTTCTGGGTCATATCCCCAACACGTGTAGTGTAAGTGTCTAGTACTCAGTAAGTTCTCAAGAAATATTTGAGGAATGGATGGATGAATAAATGAATGTAGAAATGATGTAGAAATGATGTCCAATTTAACAAGTTTTATTATTCAGAGAGAGAAAACAACATAGCTTTCTTGTTTTTTCAAAATCATTGGGTCATAACTATCAAAACAGCACATCTCAGGTGTACATTCTGATGAATAGATTGTTTGGCTCTGTTGTGCTTGATTTAAGTCAAAGACAATTTGGCACATATTTACCCAAGTCAGTTCCCTCTCAAAAGTGTTCTTAAGGCTGGTGTTGAATGGCCCTTTCACTTCAAATAGAATGCTACTGGTCGATTTCCTGTTCTTCTGATTTTTCTGTTTATCTTTCAGTTTCTGGGAATCTCAATTTGGTCAATATCTTTAAGATAACTAAAGGCATTTTTAAAAAGGCATCTTAAATATATATATATTCTCCAAAATATTAAGCCACTGATCAGATATTAATTACATCTGAGATGATTTTTGTATACTTTGAATATTTTCATTTTCAATATGGAACATTGTAATAATGTTCCCTTCACTTTCTGAAATATTTTGCCTGCTTTTTTTTTGTTTGTTTGCATAATGGAAGAAACATATGCAAAAATCCTAATAGAGAGCAGTTGTCTAATGGGAGAACTATTGTAAAAATTGCCACTTTTTCTGAGGACATTGATTTCTGCCTCCAGGAGATCTATACCGATGCTTTGTCAAATATGTGATGAAATAAGAAATGAAGAGCCCAGGCAGATGCTTAAGGTGATTAAAGAAACTTTATCTCTTTATATTATCTATATTAAAAGAAAAAAGTCCTCTGGGTTTTCTATACATTTTCACTATCATCATTTCATTTTTTAAGTAATCTTCTAAAGGCAAATAATGAAAGTCAGGATTTTTTTTTTTAATTTGTTATTTGCCCCAGGGGTACAGGTCTGTGAATCATCAGGCTTACACCTGTCACAGCACTCAACATAACACATACCCTCCCCAATGTCCATAACCCATCTGCCCTATCCCTACCCTCCCACCCCCCAGTAACCCTCAGTTTGTTTCTTTCGTAAGATTAAGAGTCTCTTATGGTTGTCTCCTTCCTGATCCCATCTTGTTTCATTTTTTCCCCTCCCTACCCCGCACGACCCTCCACCCTGCCCCTCAAATTCCTCATATCAGAGAAATCATATGATAATTGTCTGAAAGCCAGAATTTATAAACTAAGTTGCCTTTAGAGGCCATGGGATAATAAGATGAGTGAAATTTTGTGATAGACTATGGTGGAGACTGAGGTCTAATACACACGGCGTGCTTCACAGAGTCATTGAATTTTAAAGAAAAACCGTAATTTTTTTTGCAACCAATTAAAACATTTTTCTTGTAATTTGTCATCCTTGGACAAATCTTTATGAAGATTCGTCTTGTCAGTCTGATTCTTATAAAAAGTATTATAGTTTTATTCAAGAATAGAGACATGATTTTAACCATTTTGGGGGGTGAATTTAACATTAAAACCTTTTTGCAATTGAAGGACCAACTAATTGAGACATTAGACAAATGGGTATTAAGAAAATTACTAAATTCAGGCTGAGAATTTTAAAAAGTCTTATAGCTGAACCCTCTCTGGCTAGATATAGGCATTCTTAGTGATACTCTCTATATCCAACAGAATTCACCCGGACGTTAGTATTATGGAATGTTCCCAATTCAGGGATTAGAGTTGTCATGCTACTGTCATGAACAATATGGGACAATCACTTTGGACAAGCTTGAAGCCAGAGGACAGAAAGATGGGCAAGTTCCTGTGTGTCTGGCCTCGGCCTCTGGTGGAGAGGCCGACACAGGCAGGACATGGTGGGTTTGTGCTGCAGAGGGTGGTGGTGTGGGAGAGTTTCCCTTTTTGCATTTCTTTTTCTATGGGTTAGTGTGGGGATGGCTTTGCCAGTGTGAGAAAAACAGACTGTTGAGTGCCAAGAGTTTAGGTGCCAGCCTTTCAGAGAAGTGGGAAACATGGGGTGCCCTGAGGAGGACGGCCTGGGTCCCTAGTTTCAGGGGGTTTGAGTTTAGTGTCTGCCTCTCACGTCAGTAAAAATCAGCTGTCCATCCCAGCTAGCTTGTTTGCAGGCAAGGAGAATGTCTGGGAACCACACTGAGAAATCCTGCTTGTCTCCACAATGGGCTTCCCCCAAATTCCATGAGGCTTTGAATGTATTTATTTGACACATTTCGTGGGGAATGATTTGGCTCAGAGAGAACTTAGAAGTTTCACTAGATAAATGTCTACTGAAATGTTCATCTAATTGCTTCAATTTCTTGAAATTATATGGTAACTCAATTTTATTTAATCTACTTTAAAAATACATCTTTCAGTTCTTGAGAAAAATATTACAGACTCAATGTGGAGAATCAAATTTTTTGCTTAAGTATTAGCATTTCATAGCAAACATTCATATTAATGTTGATGCAAGATGGGAGGCGAGATGAATATTTGTTAGCTAGAAAGCTGCTAAAATGACTGATTATATTGAGGAGAAACTTTGGAAGTTATTATTATTATTTTTAAAGATTTTATTTATTTATTTGACACAGAGAAAGAGATCACAAGTAGGCAGAGAGGCAGGTGGAGAAAGAGGAGGAAGCAGGCTCCCCGCCGAGCAGGGAGCCTGATGCGGGCCTCGATCCCAGGACCCTGAGATCATGACCTGAGCCGAAGGCAGAGGCTTTAACCCACTGAGCCACCCAGGCGCCCGAAACTTTGGAAGTTATAAATGGTGCTTATGAGCTCACTGGTCTGTGCGTTTGTTTCTTTATTGTGTTCCTTTTCCTCTTCTGGACTCTGAGCTGTGTGAAGGCAGAGGCTGTGTCTGATTCACTTTTGAGTGAATTTAACCAGAATGGAGGTTAAGGTGGGCACATGAAAAACTGAACTGAATGGCATTAAGAGATGAACTTGTTGCTATTGGGAATCAGTTTAGAATGATTTTTTAAAATTTACTTATTGAAAGAGAATTTTTCAGCTAGGGAATCTCCAGCAATAATCTAAGATTTAGTAGGCAAATGGTTTTTAAGCATATAGGAGGTCATAGGTAGCAAGGTAAAATAAAGTAGCAAAACAGGCAGAGATAACAAAAGTACTGAAAAGGAAAATAGCATGGTTAATGAAGAAAATGGTTAATGAAGAAAATCGGTGATCATTTATAAAAAGGAGAAATGGGATATTCCAGATATATCTGACACAAAATATATTGTTTATTAATATGATCTTAGTGAAAAGATGGTAAATAGGCCTACTAGGTGGGAACATGAAAGCACACATTATAGCTGAGTGAGATATGATGTGAGAGACACATCTGTGAGGGTTGATCACAAAGAAATATACTTGGGAACCTCCAAAGAAGCTGTGATACCCAGCAGAGAAGGTGTGTGTGTTTGGGGGGGGGTATGGCAAAGCTTAGTCACATTGGAGCACAGTATTAAGAAGTAACCATGTTAGAATGGCTAAGTGTCATGATTTTGGTTGATTTCTCAAGTACCTACTCTCTTACCACAGTGAAGGTGCCACAGTGTGAGCTGAGAGGAGTCATTAAATGATGGAGCCCAAATGGGACACCAGCTGTATTTCACCTTGCAGTAGAATTTCAGCAAAACCTGAATGATAGATTAATGAAATTACAGGGTTAACAAATTATTTAACTATTTATTTATATACATTACATCATAAGGACAGAAAACCAAACTGCACCATTAGATCATGACTTTTTGAATAAATAGTCTAGCTTTGTGTTGAAAAGGGAGATTGGCTAAATTAAGGTTAAAATGAAAATTACTCCTAAAAATGTTCAGTCGTTACCTTCTGTGAAGGAATAGAACTTCAGATAAGCCCAAAGCTTATCTGCTGAGGGCATGGTGCCCTGGAAACCTGATTTGCAATGATCTTGTCTAACTGCAAAGTTCCTGGGAAAATGCTGGCTACCAGTGAGTAGGAAAGGACTGTGGGGAATCCAAAAATTCTTGCAAAACCAAAAAACAGGAACATGGTGAATGAAGGGAGTTTCTCAAAGGCTTGACAAAATCTCCTCCTCAATTAGATGAGCTCATTGGCAGCCATGGGGGAACATAAGAACCTGAAAGCCAAGAATGCTTATCGATGTATGCAGAATTACTGCTCGCTGGTTATTTTACTCCACGCTGTCATTTCTAGATTTGTGGATAGGACTTGTATCTGTTACTTACATTAAGAAATGCATGTATTTGCTGGTGTCTTTTCATAGTGACTGTCATCCTTGTGCAATCACACATTGTTAGAATCAAAAGAGAAGCACTTAATTTGTGAGGCTAAGAAATGATAGTGGTGAGAAGAAAAATCTAATGAGTCAGATTATCTAGACAAGGATGGCAAATAAGAGCTACTGTATGACCTAATGTCTTATGGTTGGTAATAACTACCTAGAATTTTATGTTGAAAAGCCTGTTGAAGTGGCATCTTGTCACACGGGAAGGATGCTAGAATCAATTATTAAACTCCACCAAGGCCATAGTGAATAGGAGAATAGAAGGTGTTAGTCACAAGCAAGCCAGATATTTTCCACACCTGCTGTTGAGGAAGGAGTTATCATTTTCATAACAAGTAGAAAATTAGGAACCTTGGCTTTCTTTTGTAGGGTTAAATAATTGACACAAAGCAGTGTATCTTTCACACATTTTTTAAATGAAAACAATCCATCCATTGTAGTGTATGATTGAATTACTACAATTATAAAAAAAATTCAGTTGTAAATTTAGGAAGCATCGATGAACTAGAGATGCAGAAAAGAAATCCTAATACAGAATACCTAAAGTTGCTGCATTAAAGAAAGAAATTTACAGTATGGCTGTGCTGGTGGTACAGTAAGGGAAAGAATTAGATTTGAGGAGCAAAAGGGAAAAATAAACAAAGGTGGTATGTTGGAGTCGGTGAGAGAAAAGAGACAAAGCCTAGGTCCTGAGCAGAGTGAGAGATCAGATTGCAGACAGCACCATAAATCTAGGACAACCAAAAGATGGCATTGACAACGTCACCAGGGACCCCCAAAGGAGAAGACTTGTTTATTAAAGCCTTGGATCTGGGTAAAGCATGAACAAAGAAAAAGAACGTTTTTTATAAGAATTCCTGAACACAGTATCACACTCATTTAGATTTGGGACTGAATTTGTAATATCTGTTGGATATTGAATAAACCTAGCTGAAAATTTTATTTAAAGTGATTGTGGGGCGCCTGGGTGGCTCAGTGGGTTAAAGCCTCTGCTTTCGGCTCAGGTCATGATCTCGGGGTCCTGGGATCGAGGCCCGCATCGGGCTCTCTGCTCAGCGGGGAGCCTGCTTCCCCCTCTCTCTCTCTGCCTGCCTCTCTGCCTCCTTGTGGTCTCTCTCCCTCTGTGAAATAAATAAATAAAATCTTTAAAAAAAAAAAAAAATAAATAAAAAAAATAAAGTGATTGTGGTCCATGGAGTTACCAGGCACACAAATCTTCTCCAATTGGGTATTTCTAATTGTAGTTCTAAAAGAATCCTCAGAGACAATGTTCCAAGGAACATGAGCTTACAGTGAAAACTCATCGTGAACATGAGTCATCAGAAAAATAAGAAATCACAAAACTGAGACTTCAAGCCTGTAGATATTGAAATTATCAGATAAGAATATAAGTATGCTTAATTTATTTAAAGAAAATTCAAGAGGACTATAAAATATAATGGAGGGACAAAAGCTATCAAAATTAACGTGTGTATTTGAGGAACCAAAAAGGACTTTTATAAATGATAAAGATAATTATTAAAAATAAACTCAATGTGGGGTGCCTGGGTGGCTCAGTGGGTTAAGCCTCTGCCTTCGGCTCAGGTCATGATTTCATGGTCCTGGGATCGAGCCCCGCATCGGACTCTCTGCTCATCAGGGAGCCTGCTTCCCCCTCTCCCTCTGCCTGCCTCTCTGCCTACTTGTGATCTCTCTCTCTGTGTCAAATAAATAAATAGAAATTTTTAAATAAATAAATAATAAACTCAATGAATACGATGGACAGCAGGTTAGTCACAGAATAAGAAAAAAAATCAGTGCATCAGAAAAGGAAAAAATGCAATGTATTACAACATATTACACATGAGAAAATGTCAAGAGAAATAGTGGTTAGAGTAAAAAGACCTAAAATATATGGACTTTTAGGGCACCTGGGTGGCTCAGTGGGTTAAAGCCTCTGCCTTCAGCTCAGGTCATGATCTCAGGGTCCTGGGATCGAGGCCCACATCGGGCTCCCTGCTCAGCAGGGAACCTGCTTCCTCCTCTCTCTCTGCCTGCCTCTCTGCCTACTTGTGATCTCTCTCTGTCAAATAAATAAATAAAATCTTTAAAAAAATATGTGGACTTTTAGAAAGAGAAGAGAATGGTGGGTAATAAAATATTAACGATTTTTCAAAATTAATGCAATTCAATATTCAGATTTAGGAAGCCCAACAAATCTGAACAGAATAAATGTAAAGAAACCAAACTAGAAATGTCATTGTGAAACTAAATACTAGATGCAAAAAGAAGATCTTAAAAGCAGGCTTAGAGAAATGACTTTATCTGCAAATGGAAGCCAATTTGACTGGCAGCTCTCCTCTCAACACAATAAAAGCCTGAAGAGAATTCAACACTATCTTCAAACTGTTGGTAAGAATCAGTGCCAACCTAGAATGTTTTATCCACTTGAACTTTTGAAAAAATGGAGATAACAGAAACTTTAGCCAAAAACATAGATCGTCCACTAACAACAAAACTTTCCTATTAGAAACTTTAGTGTTAGAAATGAATAAGAGGAAATGACAGCAGATATAGCAGAGATTAAGGAGGCAATATAATAAAAAAAAATACCTATGCCAATAATTTTTCAAAATTAGATGAAATGGAAAGTTTGTAGAAAAAATTTTAAAAATTGACTCAAGAAGAGAAAGGAAATTTGAATTAAATTAAACATACCAAATCACTTGATTAAATATTTTCCCCACAAATATTAAACTCAAATGATGTTATGGATGAGTATTCCCAAACATTAAATAAACATAAACTCAATCTTCAACAAATTCTTTTAGGGGATAGAAACATTATATACTCTTGGTACTAAAACCAGCTAAGGAGGGGCGCCTGGGTGGATCAGTGGGTTAAGCCTCTCCCTTCTGCTCAGGTCATTATCTCAAGGTCCTGGGATCGAGCCCTGCATCAGGCTCTCTGCTCAGCAGGGAGCCTGCTTCCTCTTCTCTCTCTGCCTACTTGTGATCTCTCTCTGTCAAATAAATAAATAATATCTTTAAAAAAAAAAACGAGCTAAGGACAGCTTGCAAAGCTTAGGAAAGAAAATGACAAGCTAATCTCACCATAAATGTAGATGCAAAGATTCTAAATAAAAACAAACTGAATCCAACAATGAAAAAAACACAACAATACATTCTGAGCAAATTGAATTTATCACAGCAAAGGAAGTTTCAACATCAGAAAGTCTATTAACAAATCTACCACATTAACTGATTAAAGGAGACAATATGACCATCTCTAAGTTCAGGAGTTCCACCACAGTACACTTTAAAAATATTTTTGTAGAGTTCATGGCAAAAGTACAAATAAGGGAATCTTCTGCTTTTTGATCAAAGTTATGTCTACCAACAAAATTAAAAAAAAATAGCCAATATAATTAATTGAAATCCCAAAAGTATTTCCTCTAAAAATCAGGATCAAGATAAATAAACACATTGTTGCTGTCATTTCTGTTTAGCAATATACTAGCAACTCTGACTAGTAGCATAAGAAGGGAAAAATAGGGTGCCTGGGTGGCTCAGTGGGTTGAAGCCTCTGCTTTCAGCTCAGGTCATGATCTCAGGGTCCTGGGATGGAGGCCCGCATCAGGCTCTCTGCTCGGCGGGGAGCCTGCTTCCCCCTCTCTCTCTCTGCCTGCCTCTCTGCCTCCTTGTGATCTCTCCCCCACTGTGAAATAAATAAAATCTTAAAAAAAAAAAAGAAGGGAAAAATAAAAGTAAAGATTGTTATGAAAGTAACAAAATTGTCGTATTTTCAAATGATATAATTGCTTACACAAAAAGCCCAAAACAAACTGTAGAGAAATTACTGATATTTATTAATGAATTTAATAAAATCAACAATTCCAAGAAAGATATTCAACGTCAATTACATTTCTGTTAATGGGCAACAAACTGTAAATAAATGTAATTTAAAAAATTCTATATGTTATAGTAAACAAAAAAGATTCCTGGCAAAAAATGTGCCTGAACCTTAGGAAGAAAATTTTGTCCTTATTGAAAGACATTAAAGAATATCTAAATAAATATCTAAATAAGCTCATATGACATTTATGCATCAATAAAATTTTAATATCACAAAAACATCAGCTAACCCATAATGGATGGATAGATCCAGGGAAATTCCAGTGAAAATCCTGAATCTCAACAACATTGTTTTTTCTTTTGGTTTTTCTTGTTTGTATTTTTTCATGGCATCCAGGAAGGTGACTTTAAAATTTGTATAAAATAACAGAATTGCAAAAATAGCTGACAGTTCTGACAATGTTGAACCAAATAGGGAAACCCATATCAGTATTTATAGTAAACTTACAGTATAATATAGTGTTGTAGACAAACATATCAATCAAAAAATGAACCAATGGAACAGAATAAGGGGTCCAGAACCATACATGTATGTATGCGAAAACCCGATAATGTGACAGAGCTTATGTTGTACGCTAATGTTGAAAAGGTGGGCTACTTAATAAAATGAACCCGGAAATATTAAGCATCCATTTATAAATAAAAATGTATTTGGGTTCCTACCTCACATGATAGACAGAAATCAATTCAAAGAGAACTAAGCAAATTTTTTTTAAAGAAAGAAATATAAGTAAATAATCTCTACTGACTCTGGTGTAGTGAAGGTTTTCTTAAACTCGATCCTAAAAATCTAACTTCTATTTGACTACATTAAACTTGGAACTCTTATTTATTAAAAGACAATGCAGTAAGAACAAAAAGGTGAATGATCACTAAGTTGACAAATGCCAGTGAGAACAACTTATGGTGGAATAGCTAGACATAGAAACCACCTGGGTAAGTGATACAAGGGTCATTTATCTAAAAGACAGAAGAAGTTAGATAACTCAAGATACTTAGCAGAGGACTTGAATTATTTTCTAATGACAGAATATGATGAAAGCTTCCATGAATGCTGCAAAGGGGTCTCACCAAGGCGCACAATTGTAGATAAACGACTATTAGTGATCAATACATCAGATATTCGAGAAGCTCAAATGTGTCTCTCAAGCCAGTCCTCCATACATGAGACAAGAGCACTTCTCCATGTAATCTGAATGTGTGCAAAGGTCCACCTCATTTAGGGAAGTAGCAGTCTTGTTCTTCATGTAATCTATAATACAGTATGACTCAGAGAACTGTGGAGTACAGCACCCTCAGACTGAATGCAGTCCTCTTTTACCACTCCTGGCTCCCCTGGGCTAACACAGCCTTAATCAAAGGACTTTTCTGTACTTTGTATTGCCAGACAATAGCAAGGGCCAGTT
Source organism: Ailurus styani (assembly GCA_002007465.1). NCBI lineage: Eukaryota > Metazoa > Chordata > Mammalia > Carnivora > Ailuridae > Ailurus > Ailurus styani. Next base: position 386,585 of record LNAC01000676.1, on the reverse strand, counting down.
ACTCAGGTATCTTTGGGGGGCAGAGATGTACAATTGATGTACAATGTAAGCTCTGCTGTAGGTCTATAGACCAATTGTAGGTCCATCCTTCAAAAGTCTGGAGAAGATACTTGCAATCCCCTAACAACAGGTTAGTAATTAGTATCAAGAATATGTAAGGAAGGGTGCCTGGGTGGCTCAGTCAGTTAAGTGTCTGATGTTAGCTCAGGTCATGCATGATCTTGGGGTCTTGGAATGGAGCCCAAAGGTTAGGCTCCGCCCCCCAGTGGGGAGTCTGTTTATCCCTTTCCCTCTGCCCCCCCATGTGCTCTCTCTCAAATCAATCAATCAATCAATCAATAAAATCTTTTTAAACAAGCACATGTAAGGAATACCTACAAATAAAAATACAGACAACTCAATATAAAAAATTGTCAATAGACATAAACAGGTCAAAGGAGATGAAACATGAATTGGTCATAAACATATCAAAAGACTCAACCTAATTACTAATCAGGGAAATTCAAATTAAAAACAAAGAGATAGACTTTCAAACCTACCATATTGGCAAAAATGAGCACAGGACACAACTGGGTGTTTTACTTATTAGACTCTAAGTAAGTCATAAAAATAAAGAATGAAATCTTGCCATTTGCAAGAATGTGAATGGAGCTAGAGTGTATTGTGCTAACTGAAATAAATCAGTCAGAGAAAAACAAATATGTGATTTCATTCTTATGTATTTAAGAAACAAAACAAATAAGCAAAGGGGGAAAAAATGGAGGGAGGAAAACCAAGATACAGATTCTTAACTATAGAGAACAAACTGATGGTTACCAGAGGGAGGAGGCTGGAGGGTGGGTGAAATAGGTGATGGGGATTAAGGCAGGTAGTTGTGATGAGCACCGAGTTTGTATAGAATTGTTGAATCACTATTTTGTACACCTGAAACTAATATTACATGTATGGTAACTAACTGGAATTTAAATAAAAACAACAAAAGACTCATTAAAAGATAGCTATAATGATGCTATTAAGTAAAAAAAATAGGGGGGATTCATTCAGTTTATTACCTTAGATAATTTTGATATGCTAACAGTGGCTGAAATTTGTGGGTAGAATACGACATTATTCTAGTAAAGAAGCAGGAAAGGCGTTCACCATTCCAGCTAGGCAGGAATGACTTGATTTTAGTGGCTAATATATCCCTCAAAATATCCCTTCTTGTTTTTTCATTTAACAAGGGAATATAGTTTTCACTTTTATGTTAGATATTATTAACTTCACATTGAAAAATAAACTTTAATGTGAATGTGTATGTCAGTGTTTATTATTTTAATGTAATGTTTCCTAAGGAGTAGTAGAAATCATGAATATTGCTGGTAGTGCACAGTGATTTTAAAGGACTCCCAAACACTTCTTCTTTTTTTTTTAAGATTTTATTTATTTATATGACAGAGAGAGAGATTACAAGTAGGCAGAGAGGCAGGCAGAGAGAAAGGAGGAAGCAGGCTCCCCACTGAGCAGAGAGCCCGATGTGGGTCTCAATCCCAGGACCCTGAGATCATGACCTGAGCCGAAGGCAGAGGCTTTAACCCACTGAGCCACCCAGGGGCCCCGCCCAAACACTTCTTAAAGGAAAATACTATACCATACTAACATATAGATTAGAAAATGTAATCAGTGTGCAGGTATTATCAAAATGGTCTGAATACAAATAAGTGAGTTGTTTGGAAGTAAGTGTTTTAAAACTATGGACAAATGTTATATAAAAATGATGAAGTCAGGAAAATAATATTTAAGTGAGGGTAATTTGGGACACATTCATCAATTGCAGGAAGACTCACCACAAGGCAGGTAAGGTGATGAATACAGAGAATGGAAACACAGAGTTAACTTCAAAAGCATTTCTCTAGCTATTGATTTGTTTACCTGTAACTCACAGGAAAATTTATGTTCCCACATTGGGGCATTTTTGCAGCTGTGTTTGATTTTTGTAGTTTAGAAAACAAAAAGCATACTTGCTTACCATAAGGAGGTCTGGACCCTTGGGTACTCATTAATATTTACAAATTTAGTTTTAAGGGTATTTAAGAGTGGAGATTATATAACTTTTTTACATTTTGTGGAAAAATAAAAAAGTTAAATAATCCAGTGACTCCTTTATGAGAATCTTGGGGAAAGATTTCCTTTAGGTCAAGATAGGAGTTTTGGAAAATTTATTTATATCTACTATAATTATTATATTCAACCATATTTCCTCTTTTTAATTGAGTTAGAAATTTAATAATAACAATTAATATTATTAATAAGTTAATAATATCAAATTTTTAGCTCTTTTGAGCTTCATTTTTTTCTTTTCTACCCTTTGCCTAAATTCTTTTTACTTCTAAAAACCTTCATAACCTATAATTTTGTAAGTTGCCTTAAATGTTTGTTGGAATAAAAATGATAGCTAACATTATTGAATGCTTACCATAAGCCAGTTGTACTGCTAAATGCTTTTCATGTATTTATAAACTTAATCTTGTCAACAACCCCATAGAATAGGCGGTATTATCATCAATGTGTTTAAAAGTTAAGTAGGGTGCTCATGTCACAAAGCTGGTAAGTAGCAAGACCAGGACTCAAACCCAAGCCTTGGTTAGCTTCAGAGTGTGATCTCCTATAATCTCTATGTTAGAGGATTTCTATATGATGGTATCAAGGAATATGTAACTACTGTATGCATTATAAAAATGTCACATATTCATGAAAAAAATGAGGAAAATACAGAAAAAAACCTGAAGAATGACATGATTCCTAGGTTTATTATACAAAGAAAATCCTTTGCATTTGTTCACTGATATAATGTGTCCATTCCTTTTTCTGTGTAAATTTCAGTAGCTGTTTTTAAAGCAATAATCCCATTCTATAATAATACTCACTTCTAGGGAATTTTTACGTAAAACTTCATTGCTTCTTGTTGAAGTTAAAGACCATTTTATCATGCTTGGATCTTTTAAGAAGGAAGAAAACTAACATTGAAAGTCCTGCTATCAATAGGGTACTTTTACCCACCAATTATCCCATTAAATTTTCTCAGAAAAAGCACTTAAAAATGTGAAAATGAGTGAGTATTGCTTTATATGCTTTAGGGCCATTAGAAAATCATGTAATTCTTCTCTTCTGAATAAACTGCGTGTTTTTCTGCTTACTACTTAGGTTCTCCCTATCCCCAGCTCTATAATCATATTTGCCATTTTCCTTTAAGCCCTCTTGAAGTTCATTCTACTCCTTTTGAGTCTAGAACAGTACATACTAATGCATATTATATCTCATCAATACTAAGTTTAATAAAAGGATAACTTGTAAGTGCCTGGATTTTATGTATTCCGCCCCATCAAGATGGCTGTTAAAGATAGTTATGACTGTCATTCAGTTCGTGAGCCACCATAATCCTTGAGATAATGTCTAATTTTCAATCTATACGCAGTCATTTGTATCATCCTATAATTGCAAAACCTGTAATAACTCCTTCCATATCAAACTTCAATCCGATAGTTTCTCATCACTTAAGAATATATCAACTTTCAGGGTGCCTGGGTGGCTTAGTCGTTAAGCGTCTGCCTTTGGCTCAGGTCATGGCCCCAGAGTCCTAGTATTGAGCCCCACATCGGGCTCCCTGCTTGGCGGGAAGCCTGCTTCTCCCTCTCCCACTTCCCCTGCTTGTATTCCCTCTCTTGCTGTGTCTCTCTTTGTCAAATAAATAAACAAAAAATCTAAAAAAAAAAAGAATATATCAACTTTCAAGATATACAATCTTTTACCTATTCCCCTCTCCTTTCTGGGATTAGTGCAACCAGAAAGCTTAGATGATAAATATTTCTATTTACTATACACTATGGCCTGCAAATAAAAACGTCAGAAATTCCAGAGGCAGAGGGAAGTCTACATCAGGAAACTAGCTGATTAAATGTACGTATTTCCAAAATGTCACTCAAATGACAGTGAAAAGATTTTTTAACAAAAGTCATAAACCTACAGGTCAAAAATAATAGCAACAAAATTTTAGAAACTGAAAAGCAAATTGATGAGTACGAACCGACTGAATGGATCTGGGAAACCTAAATCGTAACCAGTAGTGCCAAAAGATTAGAAGCAATGTGATTTCCACTCTAGCGCCTTCCAAAAGCTCAAGAAGAGATCCTTTGAAAGTGACAGTGATGGTGAAGCTAAAAAACAAAAGCTATTTGAAAGTGTTTTTAAGAAGAAGCTAAATCCACAGATTTCTTTCCTTACTATGTGCAACCAGACAACTGCCCTTCCCAAACTGTCAAGTTCCCTGGGAAGCAAGTATTAGTGGGATCACTATCTGGGTGAGAAGGAAAGAAAGCAAGATGGAGCAGACGACTTTGGGTTTTGGTGTGGTCACAAGATGACCTTTCAGAACTGTCCTGAGTTGGAGGAAGGGCCTGGACACTCACACTAACCAATCACTGTGGACAGACCGTGCCCACAAATAGTGCATGATCATCGGTGAGTGAGTCACTTCAACCACGGGCACTCCCAACAGCTGGAAAATAGATCTTTTAGTCTTGAAGTCAGAGCACACTCTAATAGGTGTCTAATACACTTCCCCGCCCTTGCTGAAAACGTGAGACTTGGCCTTTTGTGAGCGTGAGATTGAAGGTCTCTGGACATTTGGGAATACAGGCGCAGTACTAAAAAAGGAGATAAACATGTGTACATCCCAGGTACGGAGACCCCAATCCACTTTCTCAACTTGGTTCCTGGAACACTAACAGCCAAGTCTATATTACTATGTTGATAAGAGTTTGGAAGAATCTTTTCAAAATAATCTGGACTGCACAGGAGGAAAGTTCTGAATATGTTGATAGCAGGATTTGCTCATGGAAATGGCTCAGCCACATCCCCCTATAATAAGGAACAAATTTGGCACATCTTACTTATGTGCTTAGTTCTTCCATTCAGATTTATCATGTTCCACTCTTAAATGTGAGCAGATATCAAAAACTGCCTGGACCTCTGCTAAAATCTTTTAATATAAAGGATATGAACCAATATAAACACAGATGAAAAATCTACCTGAAGTAAGAAGAAACTCTTTAGGAATAACAAAGCTTAAGCTTAATATTCAATATCTCTAGACACATAAGAATAGTTATTAAATCCATGAGATAAATATAGGATGAAGTAGGAAAAGAAAAGAATTTTTTAAGTTAAATTCCAAATTTTAAAAAAGTTTGGAAATTTAAAAAAATAATGATTTTTTTAAAAATTCAATAGAAATATTGGAAGATCAAGTTAAGGAATCTTTTAGAAATTAAAGCAGACTGACAAAGATGTGGAAAATAGAAAAAATAAGAGATAAGATTAGAGAACCATCTAGGACTGCATAGTCCTAGAATTTTCTGTGTTGTTGGAAATGTCCTATTCCTGTGCTAGATCGGTACATACGAGCTCCATGTGCCTATTTAATACTTGAAGTGGGGCTAGTGGGATTGAGGCAATGAATTTAAAAAACCTATTTAATTTCAATTAATTTAAATGTAAATGTGAAAAGCCACAGGAGTCTAGCAGCAGTGATATTGAACAGCACAGATCTAGGAGGTTAAGCAACTAGATTTAAAACAGTATCAAAGAAAAAGAGAGAGAGAAATAGAGAGAAAATGAAACTAGAGGGAAGGAATCTATTAATCAACTAGTACAAGTTTCTAGAACTGAAGGACGTGAGTTTCCACACTGAAATTTCATTAACACTGCAAACATAAAAACGATTCTTTTAGCTTCCAGAAAAAAAGAAAAAAAGGTAACATACAAGAGATCAGAAGCCAGAATGACTTTGGACTTCTTAAATGTTATACCACAAGCTAGAAAAACATAGAGCATTGCCTTAAAAATTGGAACCCTAGCACACTCTTGGTGGGAATGCAAAATAGTATAGCCTGGAAACCAGGTATGAAGATTCTTCAGAAAATTAAAAATAAAACTACCCTATGATCCAGCATTTCTACTTCTGGATATTTATCCAAAAGAACTGAAATCAGGGTTGCCCCTGGGTTGGCTGAGTTGAGCATCTGCCTTTGGCTCAGGTCTTGACCCTGGAGTTTTGCGATCGAGCCCCATGTCGGGCTCTCTGCTCAGTGAGGAGTCTGCTTTTCCCTCTTCCTCTGCCACTCCCTCACTCCTGCTCTTTCTTTCTCACTCTCTCTCTCTCTCTCTCAAATAAATAAATAAAATCTTTAAAAAAAAAGAATTGAAATCAGAATCTCAAAAAGATATTAGCGCTCCTGTGTTGACTGCTGCACTATTCATATCATAAGAGGCAAGATATAGAAACAACTTAAATGTCCATTGATGGATGAGTGAACTTTAAAAATGTGACATATACATACAATGGAATATTATTTAGCCTTTAAAAAGAAGGAATTTCAGCCATATGTGACAACCTGGATGAACCTTGAGAACATTCTGCTGAGTGGAATAAGGCAGTCATAGATGGACAAATCAAATATTGCATGGTTCCACTTACATGAGATGTCTGAGTAGGTAAACTCGGGAAAGCAAAGAATAGAAAGATGGTTCCCAGGGGCTAGGGTTGCTGCTAACCAACCAACCTAGAATCTATATCCAGCCAATTGTCAATAAAGTCAAGGGTAAAAAAAATGTATATATATATATTTTTTTCTCAGACAGGAAAGGTCTCTTTTTAAAAACCTACTTCCCCTCCATGCACCTTTTCTGAGGAATCTACTAGGAGACTGTGATGCACCAAAATGAGGCAGTAAACCAAGAAAAATGAAGACATGAGATTTGGCAAATGAAGATGTAATTTGAGAGAGTATATATTATTTTCAGGATGATGGCTTAGGATGAGAGGTGTGTCCTGGGTTGAGCAAGCCATCCTGCCTAGATCAGAGCAGGCAGAAGGCTCTGGGAGAAGTCTCCAAGATTAGTTATAATTCCACCTGCTGCATCAAACTTTATTGAGGGAAAATTCACATAATTGGTGAAGAGTTTGGATTTTTATTAGTGATATATAAATAGAAAATAAAACAAAATAAAATCCAGATAATTAATAACTCCAAAGAAAGAAAAAATTTGTGTAGAGAAGAAAAAATATTTATCATACACCAAATGGCTCACCTGTCCCAATATTGTGAACACCGAAGACTGATCTAATCAAAGTAACTATATAACCGTCCTGGGAGGGAGGAGAGATGGAAAGAGGTTGTGTGTGCTTGGGGGATGGGATATAAGAGAATTAAATTCTTATCTTTTATAGTGAGAAACAAGTTGGTAGTGCCTAGAACTGGAAAATCAAGAAAGTGACAATATAGATATTGGAAGTGATTACTTAAAAAAAATAGCCAAAAGACATGAAAAGTTTTGTTCTGATACTTGAAAAATGGAATGAGAAGATCTGGAAAACTCTGGTTTTCTAAGAACTGTTGGACTATTAACAGCCACATGCATGTGTAACTTTGATTTTTTTAAAGAAAAAAATAATATTTAATTAACTGCACCAGGTGCACTCAAAAATTGTTAATCAACTTTTTGCTCCATCAGCACTCATCCAAAGCTGTCCTAATTTATTGGAAAGTGATGAGAAATTTCCTGAAATCTTTGGAAAAACCTACACAAAACAAGTAAAACAAAAAGCACTTGCCTTTCCTCCCTGTCTGGTACTTAAGTTGATGAGATGATGCTTAATAATCAGAAAAAAACCCCTCCGTATTACTCAAACGGGAAGAATGGCTTTCGAAAGTTGTCCTTATATGAAGAGTCCATGTCTGAGTCTCCACTGGGTACCAGCAAGTGTAGTGGTGGGAGATTTCAGCCTTTGCTAAGGTATCCAACCTAGGTCTGACTCCAAAGCCAGAAGGGGACACTTCATTCTAAAAAACAAGCCAAATCAGGACTGCACAGAGGCAGAGTGGAGAGCGCTAGAGGAGGTGCCCCAAGCCCCAGAGCCAGAATTGTCTCCCCATCTTCCTTACGGATAAAGTGAAGCAATGTGCAAGGTGTGACTAGGTGGCTCCTTTGATTCATGGTGCCTCTCAAGAGGTGTCATATATTCAGAATTAAATATTATAGATCACTTATGTCCTTCAGCAAAAGTCCATTTTTCTTTTTTTCTTTTCTTCCTTTTTTTTTTTTTTAAGATTTCATTTATTTGAGAGAGAGAGCACTAGAGGAAGAGGGGGGAACACAAGCAGGGCGAGTGGCAGGCAAAGGGAGAAGCAGGCTCCCCGCAGAGCAGGGAGCCCGATGTGGGGCTTGATCCCAGGACCCTGGGATCTTGAGCTGAGCCAAAGACAGGCGCTTAACCGACTGAGCCACCCAAGCACCCCAAAAGTCCACTTTTCAAGTGTTTCTTGGATCCCCCAGGAGAAAAAGTGCTTTCGTAGTATTAGAAGACCTATTCTGTAAAGCCAATAGATTTTCCAATACATAAAAATAGGGAATTTCCCCTAAATTTTTCTCAAATGGTAATTAGAATTTATATGTATTCATACTAGCAGGCCTCCAACTGATCTTCATATAACAGCTTTCAATCGGCATCTCTCCTATCTGACCTAAGGCCTGAGTGATCCCATTGCCTGATTAGAGTCTGATCAGTCACTTTTCAGGAGAAGGGCATTTCAAGGTCTGTCAGCTCAACAAAATAAAACTTTTGCTGATTCCATCATAATGCTTATATTTGGGTGAAATCTAGAATGTCACATGAAATTCAATTCCCCAATGGCAGAAGCTTTCAAATGATCAAAAAATCCCAATATTTTCAGAAATTCCAATAAGCCCTATTTCAGTCTGCTTGGGCTGCTCTAGCAAAATTCCATAGACAGGGTGGTTTAAACAATGGACACTTAATTCTCACAGTTTTAGAGGCTGGAAATTTTGAGATCAAGGTGCCAGCATGATCAAGTTCTGGTGACGGCCCTATTGGGGGCTTGCACAAGCTGCCTCTCATTGTGACTTCAAATGGAAGACGCAAAGATGGAAGAGCTCTGGTCTCTTCCTCTTCTCTCTCTCTCTCTTTTTTAAGATGTTATTTATTTATTTGACAGAGAGTGAGATCACAAGTAGGCAGAGAGGCAGGCAGAGAGAGAGGGAGAAGCAGGCTCCCTGCTGAGCAGAGAGCCCGATGCGGGCCTCGATCCCAGGACCCTGAGATCATGACCTGAGCCGAAGGCAGAGGCTTAACCCACTGAGCCACCTGGGTGTCCTCTTCTTCTTCTCGCACAACCCCATCATGGGGGCTACCCCCTCATGACCCCTCATCTAAACCTAATCATACCAAAGGTCTCATTTCACACCATCACATTGGGAGTTAGGGCTTCAACATATGAATTTGGGGGGACACAAACATTCAGTCCATAATAAGCCCGCAAATAATCAAATCAGACCCTGTGAGTGTTGCCTTTTTTTTCTAAAAGAAGCTCAAGATTTTGATCATCTTGGGTTTTCAGCCTCACTTATGGTACATGACAGGCGAATAATGAAGATTTCTGTTTACATTTTAACAGAGAGTTGTGGTCCTGCATTGGCCTTTGGGTGATCAAGTATCTTATCTCAAGGGGATCATGTGGCACCATATTATCAGCAAACCCTCAAAGCATTATGCTGACTACTAAAATCACTCATCTTTCCTCCTTCTCAAATCTTTATCACCTTTAGATAGAAATTACCCACACTAAGTAGTTTGTTAAGAAAGATAAAAATGATCACTTTTAGTTTTATTTCTTTGGTAACTGAAATAGAAAAGTGATTTCAGAAGAAATGACACTAACAAATTTGTCCCCCCTCTTCATATGAAAAATAGTAGTCTTTAATTTCATAAACAGGGCATGAAAGACATTTTTGTCTTCAAAGGACCAGTTCTAGCTGATGAAAATAAAACCAAACTATAAAAAGAGACAAAACAACTTTCTATATGGAGTAAAGGCACTATCAAGTCCGTTTTATAGATGAGGAAAAATGGAAGATTCAAGTTATTGATTTGCTTGTTCTCAGTGATCTTTCCTACTGACATCCCCCAAACACAAGCTTTGGACAGAAAATACTTATTTAAAATGATACATGTATTTTTTATGCTATTGAATTGTCACGGACACAGTGCTGTGCCACCAGATGCCCCACTGAAGGACTGAAGGGTAGCTTCCAGAACTGTTGCTGGCTGACAGCCCTGAGCTGTTAGCTCCCTCCCTCCAGGGGTTACCAGAGCTGAAAGGAGGACCTATCCAGGGAGGCAGCTCTTCCTGGGCAACCTTCATCCTATGACTGGTCAATGGTATGGGGAGAGTGAGTTTGAAGGCCCAGTTCTCTCCTGTTACTTGAGTTAATTCTGAAGGATACTCCCAGCTCCAGAACTCCTCAGCAACGGCTTTGTTGAGACTGTAGCACAACCCTACTTTTCCCTCTGTCCAGTCCGGCTTTGTTCCCTTTGCGGTAGACGTTGACCCTGAGGGCCCTTCCTAATGACTCATCTGCCTAAGTGCAATTCTCTGCTTCAGTCAGCTTCCTGGGGAATTTAACTCAGTCTCTCCCTCTCCCTTCTCTTCTCTTCTCTCTCTCTCTCTCTCTCTCTCTCTCTCTCTCTCTCTCTCACACACACACACACACACACACACACACACACACACA
>LNAC01000676.1:324482-374250 GCA_002007465.1 Ailurus styani | reverse complement strand
TTTTTTTTTTTAATTTTATTTTTATTCTTTGCAACCCAGCAATCGCACTACTGGGTATTTACCTTAAAGACACAAAGGTAGTGATCCGTGCCCAGCATTTTTTAAAAACTCCTGGCAGTTAAGACCTTGTTACAATTTTCCTCTTCACTCTAGACAGAGTGTTTAGTCTACTGTGCCTTTTGCTCTTTCCACCATTACACTTTGTTTCACCTAGAATTTTCCCCCCTCTCCCTCTCACAGTGACCCATCTGCGCTGTTGAGCACAGGTCTACAATTTATCCCACTCTTAATTCCTTTGTGAGTGTCTTCTCCTTCCTCTGATCTTTTAAATACTTATCATGTTTGCCTCTCATATCCAATAATAATAATAATCATGAGAGTTAATGTCAATTGAGTGGTCACCACATGTCAGAAACTATTTTAAGCACTGATATAAGTTTCATCTCATTTAACTATCACAAAATGCCAGTGAGAAAATACTATTTCTGTTTTTGTTTTTAGAGATGAATACATGAAAGCCCAATGAAGTTAGGTAATTTGCCTAAGCTCACATAGCTAGAAAGTGGTGGAGTAAGGATTTGAACCTATACAGTCTGGTTCCAGAGCCAAATTATTAGCCTCTCCACAATTTTGCCTGTCATCTGAACTTTTTGCATATTAGTTATATTTTTTTAAGTTAACTTTTATTTGGTGTGTATAGCAGTTTAAAAATGTTTTACGAGATCACGTTTGTATTTTCAAATAAGGAACGTAAGGACTTTCTGTGACGGGCTCGGCGTGCACAGCCCACAGCCCAGACACAGCACACAGAGCTCACGAAGGGCACAGACGCCAGGCGGGGACGCGGCTGGGGTCAGATGGCGGTGTCGCCACAGGACAGCACATGGCCTGGGGTTCAGGAAGCTGGCCCGAGGGTCACGGGCCGTGGGGCCTGGAGTGTCCGGCACGGTAGCTCTCCTGCCGAGGCCTGCCCGTGGGCCACCCACACTCTCCACGCCATCAGGGCTGTGCCTTCCCACAGCACCTTCCGCGGCCCTGGCATATTAGTTATATTTTTAATCACTTTTATTGTGTGAGTGTCCTGGACATTTTTTTTTTTTTTTTTTTTTTTTTTTTTTTTTTTTGGTCTCTGGGCCATCTCCACTCTCAGACCATAACTCTGGTGGAACTTGCCCCATTCCTCTTAGATTCCAGACATAGTGTCTGACACAGACTTGACCAACTTAAGCTGTATCCTCCTTTGACACAAACATGGGTGAGACACACAACCCCACTAGGGGCAAAGAATCATGAGATTCACGCATATATACTTTCTGCTAGATTTGGAACTGGGATAATACAGATTCTTACAGCCTTTCTGAGAATTGAGTCAATCCAGAGCCTGGACCAAAATTCCTTTTTTTTCTGCTCTTTATGTGAGTTGATTGGGATTTTCTGGATTTTTGTTTTGTCAATTGCAGCAAAAAGTATCATAACTGATATAAGATCACCTTCTTCCAGTCTAAAAGGTGATTTTTTTCAAAGTAAAGACTAAGTTTCTCAAACTCCCTTCTGCACAGTGTTTTGTTTGCATTTAGATATCTTGCATGATATTAATTGAACCCATTTTGGAGATCAGCCGAATCAATATGCTAAACCAAAATTCATGCTAAAGGTACTGCAAATTACATACAAACTTAGGTTTCACTTTGCTGTAAGTTAAACTTTTACCTATTTATTTGAAATCATATATTAAAAAATTGCATCACATTCAAAAATCTATAGATAAATTTATGGCATTGAAAAAAAAGCTAAATTACTTCTACTTTTATCCCTTTTATTTTTCCTCCTTGTTTCTTTCGTCTTTTCAGAACATAAGGAAAACAGGGCTGTGTGACTGGCTTGCTATAGAAGATTCTGTAACATGCTCTGGTGGAAGGAACACTGACTCAGAAATGGGAAACTTGGTCATCTGTAAGCTTGAGTAGGCCTTTAATAATCTGTCAGGCTTGGGCTTGAGTTTCCTCATCTACACTTTGAATATTCTAGATTATATCTCTTCTTGGCATTTACTTTGTGAGAAAGAATGTGAACTATCACTATATGACATGTTTCTGCACTTTGGACCTTTAATGAAATCCTTCTGATGTCATCAGTAGCCAATCAGAGCTTCTGGTCATGTGATATTAGTAAATATCATTCCAGCTAAAATGTAGATTAGGAAAGTATGATATAATTATGGCTCTCATGGGTATTATGATTATAAATGTTATTTGTTCTTGGTTTTATGCAATATTAAAATTAGCTCAAGGAGCTTGTTCTAACTTCACAGCTTTCATGGGCCATAAAATTGAAATGTGGAATAACTGGGTGAGGTGTTCCAGAAGGTCCCTTCCAGCCCCTGCTTCCTGTGAAAGGACACAAGGTCACAGCATGGAATAAGCCTTGTACAGTACCTTGTGTAGTCTACATGAGGCCTCTTCCCCTTGTTCTAGATCCTATTCTTTTGGTACTGGATGGATTCTAGTGTCCAGGTTTTCCTAAACACACTTGCCTTCCAGAACTGCTCTTAGCTCCTTGGGCTTCATGAAGACATGCTGGCTTGTGAGCTGTTCTAGAGCCTCAGGAATATGAGTGGTGGCCTTGAATGGAGAACCTATAGGTAGTTCAGGCCTCCAACTGCAGGTCGTGCTAAGGAGTTTGGTCTTTATTCTTCATTCTTCATGGGGTGACTCCTCCAGTCAAGTCATGCAATCAGAAGGGAGTTTGAAGTTTATGGTTGTCAGAGGACAGCTTTCCTCTATTTCATAATTTTATCTGGTGCAGGTCAGCTTGCTAACTCTAGGATATAGTAAAGAGATCCCAAGGGTTATAGATTCAAATCATATCTCTGCCACTAGCTAGCAGTGTGACCTTGGCTCAGGCATTTTGCTTCTCTTAATTGCAGTCTCTCCATCTACTGTATAAAATAATTAGACTAGATAATTTCTGAGGCATCTTTTATTGCAAGGGTCTGTAATTCCATAGTCAAACTACATGAGAGGAAATCTTGTAGTATGCTGGGACACAGAGCCTGTTTATAGACTATGAACTGAAGAACTTATATTTCAGATCTTCCATCTGAGCTCACCAAAGGAACAGGACACTCCGTACGTTTGCCAGATTCAGTATTACCAGCCAGAAAAACTATTCTGACCTAAGTTCTTGAAAGTGAGGTGTACATGTAAGCTTTCTTTTTCTGATGCTCCCACAGATTCAATTAGGAAAACCCTGTAAATAGCTTTGTGGCTAAGTGAAGAAGCACTCACTAAGAAGTGTGATGTATAAGACACTAGATGGTCATATGCAGTTTCTAAAGGTCCCTGGTTACCTTATGGTCTCATTCAGAGAGAAGAAAGACGAAAATAGACTTTAGTATCTGTACCGAATTTAATGGGAATTTGCATTTCAATGCCAGTCATTAAATGGTTTGATTCTCATAAACCCTACATTCTATGGAGTGTTTGATGTTACATAATGGTGAAATGAATAGAATTGGGAAATATTTGAACTTCAAATGTACCTGCTGGTGTGCTTTTTTTTTTTCTTTAAACCACCTACATACATCAACCTAGGATCAATTATGCAAAGTTTAATTTTTAAAAGTTTTGATAAAGCTGGGCCATTATACTTTCTCCTTCTCTAGTGAGTTAGCTCTCAGGAGGGAATATATTTGGGGAAATGGTTAGTTCACATTTTCATTCTCATTTTTTCTTTCTCATTTGATCTAGATCAAGGATCAGTGTACTTACTCTGTAAAAGGCTTGATAATAAATATTTTAGGCATTATTACCCATATATAGTCTCTATCAAAACTACTTAATTCTTCCATTATAGCAGAAAAGCAGCCATAGACAATATGTAAACAAATGAGTGTGGCTGTGTTCCAATAAAACTTTATTTATAAAAATAGATGAGTGGTTTGTGGACCAGAGTCTGCAGATTCCTGACTTAGGTAATTAATTAACAAACGATTTCTCCCTCCCCCACTCTCCAAACCAGTTCATTTTATACTAGAAATAGCATTGGAATAGGGGATCTGAATTATGGCACTTCTAATTTCTAGACATGATACCCTGGAAAGTCTCATTGATATAGGTTTTATTTAAGTCCTTACATTCAGCACTTAATATGTGTTAGCTAAGTGCTAATAAGATTGTTGTGCCTTTTATCTTGTGTAATACTTTAACTATCAAATCACAGGAACCTCTGTACTTTTAAGAAATGTAGGTCAGGATGCCTGGGTAGCCGAGTTAGTTAAGCAACCAACTCTTGGTTTCAGGTTGTGATCTGGGGGTCGTGGGATTGAGCCCCATCTTGGGCTCTGCACTCAGTGTGGAGTCTGCTTGGGAGTCTCCTTCTCTTTCTGTCCTTAATGCTTGTGCTCTCTCTCTCTCTCTCTCTCTCAAATAAATAAATCCCCCCCCCCAAAAAAAGGATAGGTCGCTTTAGGACTCAGATCAATAGGACCATGTTTCTGGTCTAGAGAAGAGGGAGGAAGGAAAAGAGCTCCTCCATATGGTCCTGGAAGTAGTCATGTTCCAGAATCATTAAAAACATGGCACAGAATTGTGCAGTGTTAAAACTGGGTAGTGGGGTGCCTGGATGGTTCAGTTGTTAAGCATCTGCCTTTGGCTCAGGTCATGATCCCAGGGTCCTGGGATCGAGCCCCGCTTTGGGCTCCCTGCTCAGGGGAAGCCTGCTTCTCCCTCTCCCACTCTCCCTGCTTGTGTTCCTTCTCTTGCTATGTTCTCTCTGTCAACTAAATAAATAAAATCTTTAATTTAAAAATAAATAAATAAATAAATAATAAATAAATAAATAAATAAAACTGGGTAGTGAGGTGTTATTATAAAAATGATATTTCAATTTCTGATTCAAGAGGTAGGAGGGAGAGGCATGTCCATGTGAGGAGGTTTAAGGAGACCCTAGAGTCAAACTGGCTGAGTATTAGAAGCCCAGGAGAGTGGTGGATGCAACCAAGATAATTTGAAATGGAAATCTCTGTAAGCTCTACAAATGGGTCAACTTCTTTCTTATCCGAGAGTTTCTTTTATTGAACTTTACTTTTGCCATCTCTTGTCTCATAAAGCTTACAGGTGCAGTTCCTGGCATCTAACACATGGTTAATAGAGGCACAACCATAAAATATTGACGTAGAGAGATCATTTGGGGGTCTGTTTGATGACTAAAAAGGAATATGTGTTAATAGTCGATTGCTACCATGTTGACTCATCTGGAATGCTTTAGCATGCCTCAAAAATTGTTCTCATGAATTAACTTTATGATCTTAATTTAATTAAAGAATCATAAAGTCAAGGCTAGAGATCCAGGGCATTTTAGCGTAGATTTTACTGAGATTAATACAGATTCAAAATCTGGATTCAAGTGAGTGAGACACTATCATTTTTCTTTTAAGGAAAAAATCAGGAGAATATTGTAGTATGCCACTGTGCTTGTAAGAATTGCTTCAAAAGAAAATCTCTGAAATTATCAGAGTATTAGATCATTATTTGTGAATTGGTGGGCATAACTGAAGAAATGTGGACCAAGTGAGAATTGACTATCTCTGAATTGAATACTTTAATGTCACACTGATTATTAAAGCATGACCCAAATCTTTAAAAAGAATTAAATCATTTATTGATTTCAAGTCATTTGAATTCTATGTAACTTTATTTCCTTTTTCTGTAAAAATAAATAAACCTAAAAATTTCCTTAGGAGTAGTTAATCTTTTTTGTATGGCTGGTTGTGTTGTTTTATGATTGAGTATTATGAAAAGGTCTTAAGATTCAAAATGGTCATATAGGTAGGTAGTTTTTTCAATCCTGGCACTGCTGATGGTTTGGGGTCAGATAATTGTTTGCTGTGGAAGGCTGTCCCGTGTACTGCAGGATGTTTAACAGCAGCCCTGGTTTCTACCTAGAAGATGCCAGTAGCATCCACCCCCCAGTTTTGGCAACCCCAACTGTCTCCAGACATTGTCAAAATCTCCCCTGGTTGAGAAACATTAGTACAGAGCAACCAAGCCATCACCCTATAACATATAGCATTAAGGAGAAGATGAGGGATCAAATTAATACCATAAGTTTCTTTAATAGTTGAATTTTGGTGTTAATGTAAATTAATTTGTTGTTCAGTATTTTTAAGTGGTGCATTATTATGCAAGACTTCCGAGGAAGCCATTCATTTAGAAATAAGGGCATCTTCCATAAAAGGCTCTCTCTCTATTCCTCCAACTCTTGTATATCATAAGAGGGTTATAGTATTGACTCTGTTCTTCACCCAGAGATCGCATGCACAGTAACAATGATGGAGTTACATCTCAGAATGGAAAGTGAATTGGGCCTTATCTTGGGACCTCCGTGAATTAGCTGGATTGCCTTCAAACCTCCCAGCATAACTTTTGTCTGGATAAATTAGATTGCTTCTTTTTCCTTAAGGTCAAGAAATATGAATTATTTATCTTTGTCTCCCCAGCTTAGTGGCTGGCACAAAATAAAAAGATGCTTTAAAATGGAATGAATAGGTTAGATCTATTTGTTGATCTAGTAGACAAGGAGTTGGCATAGTTTTTCAACATCTTTTGTCTTTTCTCCCCATTTATCCTTACACTTTCATTCCTGGTTATTTCTTGCTGACCTGAATTCTTCATGGATATTCTATTTTATTCCTTCACTGACTCAAAGGATGGCCAAGATTTTGTTGCTTTGCCTCCTATAAACTGAGAAGAACCAGAACAAAAAAAGCACTAAGGAATTTTAATGTAGGACACTGGGGAATACCAGTGAGAAAAATATTGGATCATTTCACCACCCATTGTCATTGTGATAATGCTACTGCTACAAATTATAATGGCAAACCTTTTTAATTTTTTTTTACTTTTAATTGATTTCTACATTAGAATTCCTATAAACTTGTTTCTCATCATAAGTAATTTTTAATATAGTCTATAACTCTAAGGTATGGGCCAGTTTCTTATAGAACTTGATTATTTTTCAAAATCAATTACCAACACTTAAAAAAAAACCAAACTGGAGGGTTGGCAGTCCTCAAGAAAAAAGTGCCTGCAAATTATGAGAAACTGATAAAGGCAAATAACAAAGTCTTTGGAATTGGGCAGAACTAGATATTAATTGTCATGCTGCCTTTTGTGAGTTACATGGATTGGGGCAAGTTATTTGAACCTACTGCACTTTAGTGCCATTAGCTTTAAAATGGGCCAATGTCGGGGCGCCTGGGTGGCTCAGTAGGTTAAGCCTTTGCCTTCGGCTCAGGTCATGATCTCAGGGTCCTGGAATCGAGCCCCTCATCAGGCTCTCTGCTCAGCAGGGAGCCTGCTTCCCCCTCTCCCTCTGCCTGTCTCTCTGCCTACTTGTGATCTCTCTCTGTCAAAGAAATAAATAAAATCTTTAAAAAAAAATAAAATGGCCCAATGTCTACCTTAGAGTATTACTGTGAGAATTAGAGAAAAATAAATTAAATTCGATTTAGGGTGATATTTGCCTAAAGTAGATAGTTGTAAGTCAATCAAAGTCACAATAGATGATCATGATGGATGGTGATCATGGAGATGATGTTAGTGATATTAACTAGACATGGACAGAGCCAAGCCTTTGCAAAATCATGAAGTCTCTCTGGTACCTTTCTTATTCCCTTTTTTCTAGGTCACCCTTAAATAGAATCTTTCCTTTTATCCTATGCCATATGCTGTGCTCTATTGGTTTGTCAATGAATCTTTGCTAAGCAGCTAAGTATCTTTTCCAGGGAATATTTGTATTTTAATAGAGGTATTTTTAAATGTCATCTGGGATCTCAGTGCAGATAGAGAGTAAGGTGAAATTACTCTATTGCTCTGTCTTTTCCTGATGATTTGTTTTCTCCACTCCAGGATCCCAAAACTAAGTATATCAGCCTTTGCTACATAACAGATTTCCTCTGAAAGTGAAAACAATAATAGTTCATGATTCTTTGGATAGGCTCTGTGATTTTTCTGTTTCAAATGGTGTTTGCTGAAGTTACTCATGTAGCTACTGCCATTTTGGAACTTGGCAGGGACTGGAATATCCTAAAGAACTTAACATATCCAGTGACTTAACTGAGGAGGAGAGAATGACAGGGCTGTCCAAGTTTCTATTAATCTTTCTCTCCCTCTCCCTCTTCCTGTATCCTCCCCCCCCACACACACACACCACTCTATCCTTATCCATCTCTCTCTCTATCTCTACCTCATTATTCAGTAGTTGAGCCCTTGCTACACTGCATAGGGCTGGATCCAAAGAAGACAAAATAGAAGCTGCGTTAAGTCCAGAGGTCACACACTATCTCTTCTGCCATATTCTGTTGGTCACAGGACCAACCCAAATTCAATGGTGGGGGGTGGGGGGTGGGGACAAACTCTGTGTTTTGGTAGGAAGAGAGGCTTGCCTGAATAAGAATGTGAGCATCCATTAGGTGGCTATATTTATAGACAGTCTACCACTCTCTGGGAAACTATTCCATTTCACCTTTCTACCTTCTGCTCCTCCTGAGTTCCTTTCCATATATCTTCTGTCAGGATCAGGGGTATTAATGGTTTCTCAGTTTTTAAAGAGTGAGTGGTTCTTATCATTCTCTCTAACACAGTAGGTTTTGTGGAAGATACATGGGTTTTAGAGACATACAGACCTCCAAATGGATGCCAGATCCACCCATTCCTATGCTGAGTGAGGTACATAGCTCTCTTACCTCAATCTTCTCATCTGCTAACTAAGCAGAGAAGATAAAACCTACCTTATAGGGTTAACAAGAGATTTATATTAATATAATTTATCCACAATGATTAACAGAAACTCAGTAGATGTTCAGTAAATGTTAATTCTTCTCTTCCTCTGTTTTTATCTCTCCTTCCTAGTTTTTCTATCTGTTATCTTTTCCTGGAAGAGAATTTTTAAAAAAAAATTTTAACACTGCTTGTAATAATCAAACACATTTGTCCTAAATCTGATATTCTGAAAAATGCTTCAAGAGTTATAGAGAATTTTAACAATTACTATCCTCTTATCCTGATTGCTCTATTCTTTCCTGAATTTGCCATATTATTGCTACCCCTAAGCCTTGGCTCTCATATTCTTCTTGCCTAATAATTGACCTTCATTGCCTGCTCCTAAATCCACATGAAATCCTTTATTTTCTAGAAGCATTCTCTAATGTTTCTGATGCTTAATATTTATAACTTCGAGTTTTAATCTATTTTATGTTCCTAAATCTTTTTCCCCTCAGTTTTATGTTCCATTAAGATTTTGGGGGGTCTTTTAAAGCACATATCCCCCAACTACCCACTCCAAATTCCACACACTATAACTAGAACTCAGTCATTGGCAACTTTTAAATAACAACATATCGACTTGAATTCTTTCACAGAACACCCAAAAAAGCATTAAAAACTTGTTTCTAGGGATACCCCACCCATGATATAGTCCAGAAACTGCATTATTCAGTGTCTTGATAAATCCATGATATAATATGTATATATAATAGCAGTAGGTAGGGAGAATTGAGTAATTGCAATTTTTGAGCAAAGTTGAAGAAAATACATATCTTTCTTGATTAAAATTTCCATAAAAGAAACACCTAACCAACATGTGACCAAGCATTAAAAAAAAAATAAATCATGAATGGAAGAATTCTGCTTATACCACATTATAATACTTGTTATATTTAGAATATGCAAGGACTTTCTTCAGGGTGTATTGCTAATTTCTTTATTTATTTCTTTGATAAATATTGTCAGTACAATATCCTGAAAGAGTAAATAATTAGAGGATGTTCCTACCATTCCATTAAGAGTTTTTTGGCTAGACATTTGTTTGCTCTTTCTGCCTCTAAATATTCCTTCAGGGCATACTTCACTCTAAATCCAAAAGCAAAAGTCAAGTCACATCTTCCCCTTCTAGATTACTCCAATATTTCATTTAAGAGTTAAAATTAAATTCTGTAGCATGATCCCCAATAAGCCAAGCCCAAAATGTTCTGTGTCTGTTTTCTACTAAACTGGCAACACTCAAAACAGAAAGAAATGGAGTAGAAAGCAGAAATGCATGGTTCTATGTCATGTTGGTGTATTTGTTATTTCTGATTTGTGTAACATACAACTCTTTCAGTGAAATTATTAGTGCTCATTAAAAAATAATTACCTCAGTTATTTGAATTTATCATTGAAAGACGCTTTCACGAATTCAAAGAATCAGTCATCAAGGCATTTTCAATTTCCTATTATAGGGGAAAAAAGATTTATTTATTTATTTATTTGAGAGGGAGACAGAGAGAGAGAGAGAGAGAGGGAGAGAGTGTGCCATGCATGCGTAAGTTCTGGGGGAAGGGGAGACTCTCAAACAGACTCCCCACTGAGCATGGAGCCCTACGCAGACTTGATCTCAGGATCATGACCTAAGCTGAAATCAAGAGTTGAGGCTTAAGGAAGCTTAACCAACTTTGCTACTCAGGCACCCAAAGGCATTTTCAATTTCTATGATATTTTCTGAAAATTGGTTTCCACCAGTATTGTTAAGAAGCATAGATTTTTTAAAAATTAAATTATTATTTGCCCCAGGGGTACAGATCTGTGAATCATCAGGCTTACACCTTTCATTGCACTCACTATAGCACAAACCCTCCCCAATGTCCATAAAAGCATAGATTTTTTAAAAATAGAAATATTTACTCTTCCATTTACCTCTCTTCCTTTGTCAACTGCTTGGTGGCTATTATTTTATGATTTTAAAGTTTACATATTTTAATTTTCAAAGGTAAGAAATGGCTCCTTTTTAAGGTTCAAAATAGCTAGTGGTTTGGTACCTACATAGATCAATAACCACAAATTTGGATTTTTTTTTAAACTTGGATGTTATTTTAAAAAAATTATTATGAAAAGTTTTAATCAAAACAAAAAGGTAGAAAGGAAATTACAATAAACCTCATACAGCAATTATTTAGCTGGAAAATATTAACATTTAAAAGTGGATAAATATAAGTTTGCTCTAACAAATATCAAAGTGAGTAATTCTTGAGTCATTTTGAAATTGATATGTTATATAAACAAATTTTATTGCTTTTTATGGCTATTTAAACTAACCTTGATCTTCACAGCTAGTATCTATCATAATTGTTAGCACTTGAAAATTTTTTTAATTCCTGGAGTGCCTGGCTGGCTGAGTCAGTGGAGTATGTCATGACCCTGAGTTAGGGTCATGAGTTCAAGCTCCACATTGGGCGTAGACATTACTTAGAAATTTTTTTTTCTGAATTCTTAATACTAGTTCATCTTAATCCCTCACTGTTTTTTCTGCTGTTTTGCTGTTTGGACTCCTCAGACTTTTAAAAAATTATTTTAGTTATTTCGGCTTTTCACTCTCAAGGGAAAACTACTTGTTCTTGTAATAACCTTGTGGCATTATTCCGATTTTGTCTAACTCAGTCAGAGGCCTTTTCAAAGGAAATCGAGTTCTGCCATTGAATTCAAAAACAATTCTCCTTTGTCTTTTTAGCCAATTCTTGTATAAAGTCTCCTCCCAAACTTCCCACAATCAGTGACTTAAATTCCTCACACAGAACAATTGAAGTGAATATATCAACTACATGAATAAAGAATGTGATTGAGTAACTCTAGCAGCGTTAGTTAGTAACTTACTTCCCTCTGTCCCTGTACTAAGTAGTAAGGAGCAAGATAAACAACATAATACACCTTCCAGACCAGAAACGATGCAAAGCCAGAGTACCCACTGCATTATCCAATATACTTCTCTACTAAGAGTACATTTTTTTTCTAGTTTGAGAAAAGCAGAAAGAATAGAACTCTTTTGTTTTGACCCAAGATTACCTATTTAGTAATTTCCATTTTCTCTAAATGACAGAGTTCTTCCATTTAATAGAATCTCATTCCAAAGCTCATTTTTCTAAAACAGGCGCAAAGAAATGGGGCTTGACCTACTGCATTGCCTGGTGACTTTCTTCCGTCCCACACTCGCGTATTTCCATCCCTGCGACACTTCCTCTAAACCCTGGGAATCTAAGGATCCCAACTAAAAGCCACAGCTCCTCAGTGACTGGATATTTGATTATTTTAAAGAATGTGGTTATATATTTATGCGATATATATTGTGATTTGCTTTAAAAACTTTTTATTATGTATCTATGTATACATATGTGTGTAGAGCGTAGGTGGACACAGATACAGGTAGAGATAGATACGATGCCTTGAATTTGCCTCAAAAGAAACTGGAGGAGTGGAGTGGGTGGAACTACATAAGACCATACATGTATTCATATGGTGAAGCTAGGTGATGAGTAAACTAGAGCTGGGGTTCTATAGAGAAATGGAACTCATAGGATATATGTATAAATCACACATATACGTGTATATATATATTTTTTCTGATTTAGATATTCAAGATCAGTACTAAACCAGAAATCCAGCTGCATACTTTTGATCTGTCTCTTCTTTTTTGTATATCTGTTGTACCTAATAAAGTGTTTAATTCAAGACGTAAATAAAATAAATAAACTGAAGATAATTACAACATAAGTGGGACAAAACATACATGACTTTATAAAATACAGACTCAAGCTTTATGCACATCAATCTTTTGAGGATTTCTGTGGAAAATAGACTGAAAAAGACAAGAGGTGAAAACAATGATGGTGATAATGATTATCTGATAAGCATAGCATCTAGCCACATTCCCACTAATCAATAGATATTCAAATGCCATACTATTATATAATGGGGAAGTATTTTTCTTATTTTTTTCATTAAAAAAAGTTAAATACTTATTATATGCCAGGCTCTATTTTAAATATTAATAAAACAACAATAAGACACAGAATATATAAGAGTGACAGATACAAAAATACACTTGCTTCGTAGATGTGTAGATTTGTATGCCATTAATGATAAATTTTCTGGCATGTGACAGTAAAGTGTCATATTCTAACAAGATGGGTTCGGTGTAACAATTTTATAATAGATGGAAGTAACATGTGTTGAGGAAGAAGTCCTTTTCCAAATTGACAAACTCTTGGGATGAGCCAGCATCACTGAGTATGAAAAACCAGCTCCAGGCTTTCGTGTAGTTTAGATTCTCAAATATTGAAAGCAATTAGAAGCCCTCAATGTGCTGTGCTCAAAACCAGTAAAAACAGACCAATACCTAGACACAATCTGAAAAATATTATTTTTTGACTCTTATTTTGAATAATTATAGATTCACAGGAATCAGCAAGGATAGTGGGAAGAGAAAAAGAGGTCCCAATTGTTCACAACAATGACATCTTATGTAAGTATAGTATAATATCAAAACCAGAGAATTGACATTGGTACAATATGTGTGTATAGATTTACGCCATTTTATCACATGGATAGATTTGTGTGACTACCACCATAATCAAGATACATGATTTTATAACTACCAATATCTCTCCCTTGCTACCCTTATGTAGTCATGCTCACCTCTTACCCTCCACCATCCCTAATCCCTGACTACTGCTAATCTGTCCTTCATCTCCACCATTTAGAGAAAGTTACATAAACAGAATCATAGAAGCATCTATTTGTGACCTTTCGAGATCAGCTTGTTTCACTGAATATAATGCCTTGGAAGTCCATCCAAGTTGCTGGTTTGCTTCTTTTTATTCTTGAGTGGTATTCCTTGATGGATATACCAGGATGTATTTGAACATTCACTGACTGAGGGATATTTTGTTTCCAGTTCTTGGCTAATACAAATAAAGCGGCTATGAATAATTGTGCACGTGTTTTTGTGTGGACATACATTTTCACTTCTCTGGGATGATTGCCCAGGAAAGCAATTGCTGGTTTGTATGTTTAAGTATATATTTAGTTGTTATTTTTGTTTTTCAAGAAATTGCCAAACTATTTTTCAGAGAAACTATATCATGTTACATTTCTATCAGCAGTGGATGAAACATCCAATTTCTCCACATCCTCAGCAGCAATTGGTATTGTCACTGTTTTTCATTTTAGCTGGTCTAGTAGGTATATAATGATACCTCATTTTATTCTCAGTTTCCTTTTCCCTAATGCCTCGTGATGTTGAACATCTTTTCTCATGATTACTTGACATTCTTATGTCCTCTTTAGTGAAATATCTTTTATGTGTTTTGCTCATTTTCTGATTAGATTGTTTGGATTTCATGATGTTGAATTTCGAGAGTTCTTTACATCTAGATATATAGTCAATTCTTTGTCAGTGATTTGGAAATATTTTCTCCTAGCCCATAGTTTCTACTATAAATGTGCTAATTTTGAAGCTTACACATATTAAAATTCAATAATAACCACAGCAATTATTTTGAACCAAGACCAACAAAAGATTTGGGGGGGGGAGTGTTTTTATCACTAGAATTACTTAACATGTCTGCACGTGGGGATGAAAAGCTGACCAAAGTTCACTGGATTTATTATTGTTTTCAAATTGTCTATAGACAGCACTCCTTATTGCCTACACTTGGTTTGCTCTGCTCCTCCTACCCTGTCCTGGTATTCCGTGGCTCCATAGCCCGAGAGATTAGAAGGTTTTGTGACACTCTCAGAGTAAGAAAATTTATAGTAGAGGATTATACATTTCATCATATGGAAAATCATAAAGCATATAACCCTTAGATGTCTCTTGAAAAAAAATTACTTGAAGATGCATTCCAGTCAATAGAAATTATTCAAAATTAGAAATTTAAAAATGTGGAAGTTATTTGTGTCTTTCCTTAACCAGTTAGGACAAGTTATATATTAGTCCAGAAGAATTCTTCAGTCCAGGGAGTAGGCCAGGACCTGTAGCAATTCACTACATTTTTGTTCTTTCACTTCTAGTCATTTCTATGTATCAGTAAATATTTTGTTCTGGTGCATGTCCTTACCCCACAGTTCAGATGTTAACTCTCACCATGTCAGATCACCATTTAAACACCAACGAGTTGTGTTTATTCTGACCTGGTGATGAGTAGTTATGTTCCAACACTACTGATGTAGGTTGGGAATCTCTAGAAAGCATCCCTGATTTGGAGATTGCAAGACATTTATTAGGGAATTCTCTTAAGAACAATGCTTGAATAGAGGAAGAGAAGGGAGGGCAGAGCAGAGGGGGAAGTTGGGAAGCAGTGCAGCTGCCACAAAGTGTGTTGCTGATTGCCAAGGTCACCGCTAGCTAAAACTGGTGCCCTTTGAGTTGGGCAGGGGATCTTCCATTACATTCCCATATTGACTTGGTTATTGAATGCAAGCTGCTCTGGGAAAGTGTGTCACTTTGGTCAATGGCACCTTCTACAGCTGGAAGTAGTTCCAGAGTCGTCTGAGGACTGAGGTGGGGACTCTCAGCAGGCACGCTCCCAGCAACTGTAGGTTTACGCTTTTTAATTTTAAGGGGGTATCTGGGCATTGTGGTGCAACATGCATTACATCTCTGCTACCAGAATCACTGACTTGTTTCATTTCCCATCACAGGAGCAAGGCTTAATTAGTGACCAATGACCATGTGCATTGCAAACCTTTCAAAAATGTTTATATGTGTATTTAAAATTCATATTTTTTCCATTTTATTTTTTCACCTTTTTATTTTAATTTCAGTTAGTTAACATTCAGTATTGTATTTGTTTCAGAACTACAATATAGTCATTTATTTTTTTTTTAAAGATTTTATTTATTTATTTGACACAGAGAGAGAGATTACAAGTAGGCAGAGAGGCAGGCAGAGAGACAAGGAGAGGAGGAAGCAGGCTCCCCGCTGAGCAGAGAGCCCGATGCGGGCCTCGATCCCAGGATGCTGAGATCATGACCTGAGCCGAAAGCAGAGGCTTTAACCCACTGAGCCACCCAGGCGCCCCAATATAGTCATTTAACACTACTATACATCACCCAGTGCTCATCACAATAAGTGCACTCCTTAATCCCCATCACCTATTTCACCCATCCCCCCCACAACCATCAAATTGTAAAATTCATATTTAAAAGTTAAAGGCTTTTTTTTTTCTTAACTGGACAAAGCTAAGAATCCAGTCCCACATCCACTGACAGATATTTTCCCCTTCAGCCCTCTTCATTTCTAGGATCTGTGATTATTCCTGTATTAAATATTTTTAAGATTAGTTTACATAATTGAGGTCAGTAATATTTTTTAAAAAGCCTAGAACAAAATCAAAGAATAAAATCACCAGAATTTAAATTATTTCTAGAAGATGGTGTTATGAAAGACATTCGTTTCCTGTGTTATGCTGTTTTACATTTCTAAATTTTATGAAATGTACATATATTAGTTTCTTATAGTGAAGGAATAAATGCGCATTACCATATAATTGCAATTGAGTTTATAAAAAAATAAATGCAATACAAATTTGGAAGAAAATGCAGAAACCCTTGATAAGGAAAACAACTAGGCATTCTTCATTTTTAAAATATTTCTGTATTTTCCAAGTGAAACTTCTAATGTCGCCCATTAAAAATGAGTTTTCCCTTGGTTACGGCTAGATTCTCTATCAAGTTAAAGAGGATTCCTTCTATTGCATGCTTATTATGAAGTTTCCTTTAAAAAATAAGGTATTAAGGAGGGCACGTGTTGTGATGAGCACTGGGTATTATATGCAAGTAATTAATAAATTGTTGAATACTACATCAAAAACTGATGATGTGCTACAGGTTGGCTAATTGAACGTAATAATTAAAAAACAGGAATAGTTGTTGTTATATTTTTAAAAATTATATTTGTTGAGGGGCACCTGGGTGGTTCAGTCAGTTAAGTGTCTGACTGTTGATCTCAGCTCAGGTCCTGATCTCACAGTGATGAGCTCAAGTCCCATTTTGGGCTCCCTGCTGGGTGTGAAGCCTACTTTAAAAAAAGAAAAATAGTATTTATTGAGATGATACTATGCCTTTTCTTCTTTATAAATCTGCTGAATAAAGGTCCCTAAGTTGGAACCATGTTGGCATAAATGCCACATAAGCATGGTACATTTTCTTTTAATACACTTCTATATTCAATTTACTAATGTTCCATTTAGGATCTGTGGATTTATATTCAATGTGGTCTATACTTATCTTTTTGTATTATACTCATCTGGTATTGGAATCAGAGTTTCCCAGACTTGTAGATTAAAATCAGAAATTTTCAGGGTTTTTTGTTTTCCAAAGCCTTAAAAGAATTATTCGTTCCTTCAGAGGGTTATTAGATTGACTTTTAAAACTGTCTGAAGTAGGCTTTAGTGGAGAGTGACAAGGAGTCAGGGTGAGAGGGTCTCTTTCTCAGCTTCCTTCCAAAGTTACTGGTTGGTTCAAGGGGGGACCTATTGTGGTGACTGGCTGTGCTTACCCCCAGAGTACTTTTTTTTCAATCTAGAAGACTATGCTGATATAATTTTGTGCAAAGTAATCTCACTATTTTTAAGGTCTTCTAAATTCTTGTACTTAAAA
Organism: Ailurus styani; assembly: GCA_002007465.1. Taxonomy (NCBI): domain Eukaryota; kingdom Metazoa; phylum Chordata; class Mammalia; order Carnivora; family Ailuridae; genus Ailurus; species Ailurus styani. The sequence goes on along the minus strand of LNAC01000676.1, from coordinate 356,779 downwards.
AATTCTGAATATTGTTGAATTGTCTCATTTTTTCCCCTGAATCCAATTACCAGAAGTTTATTTTTTTATCTTTCTTTGGTTTTATAGATCATATATTTTTAACTTTATTTTCTATTTTAGTTATTTCTATTTTCATTTCTATATCCTTCTTGTTTAATCTTATTTGGTTTTCTCTTTGTAAAAATTATATTTTGCGTCTTGAAGAAAAGTTCTACGTATTTCACATTTTAAATATCTATTTTGGTTTATGTACTGGGTATTTTTATATGATAACTTTTAGAACACATGTACCTTAAGTATTAACTTTCCTCTGATCCATCTTCACTCACATCCATTGGGTTTGGATATCAAATATTCTTGGTAATATTGTTTATTATTTTTTAAAGATTTATTTATGTATTTGAGGGAGGGAGGGGCAAAGGGGGAGGGAAAAAGAATTTGAAGCAGACCCCAGGGTGAGCACAGAGCTCAACATGGGGCTCCATCTCACGAACCTGAGATCATGACCTGAACCAAAACCAAGAGTCAGTTAAGCAACCGACGGAATCACCCAGGTCAACATTGTTTATTTTTTAAAACAATATTCATTCACTTCCAAAAATCTGTAAGTTCATTTACTAATTTTTTAAATCAAAAATTATATAGTACTAAAAATAAATAAATAATCCAAATGATGAGAGTTTGAAATAGGTGGAAGTCTTTTTTTATGCACATGACTTCTACATTATGGGATATTTTTGAAATTGTCTTTGCAGAACAAAATTAATTGTTTTGAATGTTCCACAAAGATGTGAAAAGTTGGCAGTCCATGTTGGATGGAACCATAGATGTATGTTCATTAATTATAAGTAATAAATATAGATAAATAAACTATAAATAAATTATAGATATAAAATAATACAGAAAAAATAATAAATTTCTCTATGATTTTTATTTATTGTCATCATGATCTCCCGATTTTTGAGACAGTGAAATTATTTCACTGTGATTTTAGTTTTTAAGATTTCTTTGTGGTTTTTAACAATATTTTGCTTTCAACACTATGGAGTTTAAAGCATAAAAATTCATGATTTTTTTATGCTTTCTTTTAATTTTTTAAATAAGGGGGAGGTTTTGTTGTTGTTTTTTAGCCATCTTAAACCAGAAGTCTCTGCCTTAATATCTAAATGGGAACATCTACATGATCTGTGAGGATGAAATGAGAACCAAAACAACAGTCCTAGCCGGATGCCTAGAACATGAGAGAGGCTAAGGGAATATTGCTAATACATAATGTATTTGTTGAGAAGTCCTAACTCCCTGGAGTATAAACATAACTTTTAATTTTTTCTTGGAAATTATCTTTACTCGGCATTACTCAATAACTGAAATTGCTTCTTTTATCGTACTGCTTATAGACAACATACCTTCTCCCCTTACGTATTACTCACTTACCTTTTTTTGAGCTGCTGATGATGTGCAGGTCACTGGAATCTTCATCTTCTTCCTTTTGCTAGTTCACTACTGTTTTCATTTTCCTTCTCCCTTAGCGCTCATGGTTCATCATTTTATTATTTTTTTTAATTTTATTTTTATTATTTGCCCAAGGGGTACAGGTCTGTGAATCATCAGGCTTACGTCTTTCACAGCATTCACCAAAGCACAAACCCTCCCCAATGTCCATAACCCATCCACCCTATCCCTGCCCTCCCACCCCCCAGTAACCCTCAGTTTGTTTTATGAGATTAGAAGTCTCTTATGGTTTGTCTCCTTCATTTTAAAGTCTCTTATGCATAGACCCTCAACTCTCTTGCACTTCATATTTTCTCCTATCCATCTGACAAAGCTGCAGACTCAAAAGGACCAACAATACCTTTTCTTTGGCGTAAACACAAGCAGCTGGGAACTGCTGGTATAACACATTAGGGACGATGGGAATCACTCTAAATTTATTTTTAGCAAAGCCTCAAAAGGGGCAAATTCCCCAACAAATCTTTCACTGTCCTTACTGGGTTTGACAGCCCATCACCTACAACAAATATTTCAAGCGTTCCTTCTTGTCTTCAAACTACCAGCTCCTACTAATTACCCTTCATCCTTAGCATTTGACTTCACCTCCAAAGTCAGTGAGAAAGAAAGGAACAAAGAAAGAAAGAAAGGGAAAGGAAAAGAAGGAAAGGCCAGGGGAGGGAAGAGAGGGGAAGCGAGGGGAAGAGGAGGGGAGGGAGGGAAGAAAAAGGAAGGAAGAAAGGGAGGGAGGAAGGAAAGAGGGAAGGAAGGAAGGAGGGAGGGAAGGAAGGAAGAATCTCTCAGACTGCAGCTATTTCATCTTCCTGCTCTGAAACCTATATGTTCACCTCCATGTATGTGCAACCAGTGTCCTCCTTCCTTCCTATTAAAAGAGAGGGATGGGATGTCTCTTCCGTCTAAGGAGAATCACTCAAAGTGAGGTGTGCGGACACTATGGCCTCTCTTTTTCTTGGACCCTTCTTTTCCCTCACATTCTCTGACACCACAATTATCCTTTCCCTCCTTTTTCTATTTCTCTTTTTCAAACTCTTTTTAGCCTCACAGTGGGCCCATTATGTTTTGGAGGACCTAGATTTTCTCCTGTTGCTGTCTTGCAAGATGGTTTCATAATCTATTAAGAAGCCATGCAACTTTTCTCTCTAAATAGATCTTGAATGTGTCAGCTTTGTCCCACGTCTTCTGCTGGAGCCTGTTTCCACTGACCTCCTAAAAATGGCTGCCTGGGTGATTCCTAACGACCTCTTTGACTCTTTCTAATCCGTTTCCGCACTGCAGGTTAATGTGTTATTTTGAAAACTCAAATTTTCTCACATCATTTGAACGCTTAAAACCTTGCTATGGTTTCATGTGCCGGAACTGTTAATTATCCCCCAGAACTCATCCATTAATAATAGAACCCTCTCCAGCTTACAGCAGGGATTCAACAGGGAACGAGCTTGCCCAGCTAGTGACTCTATCTCCTTGCCTCTTTGTAGCCAGGTGTGGCTAGCATGCGCTGAGTAAGGGACAGGAGTGGCTCCTGGCTCCTCACAGGAAGCTTCCTGACCTCTACTTACTTCCTCTTCCTCCTCCCCCAGGGGAGCTGCCTTGGACTCAAAAATGGAGTCCATTTGTTAAGGATGGCAGAGCTGCTCCACCACTATTGCTCTCCTCTGCTGTATTTATAGGAAAGGAGAAGAGAGTGAGACTGACACACAGACCCACACACAGAAAGAGAGTCATTTTCTTATTCAAGAGAGTTATTCAGGCCTAAGCTGCTCCCTAATTAATACTTTTACCATTGCACTTAGAGTAAAAAGCAAAATTCCTAATGTGGCCTCAGAGGCCCTGGGTGATGAGTGAGCTGTCTGTTCTGCCTACCTCCTCGTTTCCCCTTTTACTTCTTTTCCTCCCATTCTCTATATGCCAACTCTCCTGGACTTCATTCAGTTTTTCAGAGCTGCTGAGCTCTTTTATGCCCAAGGCCCTCACACCTTTTATTTGCTCTGTCAGAAACATTCATCCCTCTGCTACCCCTCACCTTGTCTTATTAACAGCTAATCCTTTCTCAGATTTTAACCCTAAGTCATTTTTCTTAACCAATTGATGTCCCCTTCCCACCCAACCTGGCCACCGCACCAAAGAATTGAGTCAATTCTCACAGCTAAGTGATCTGATACCACTGTAGTCTTGTCCTTTATATGTTGTGAAATATTTTTTATTAAAATACAATATATATAACATATGTGTAAGTTAGTTTCCTGGATACACTTCTTTTTTTCCCCTCCTCCTCCTTCTTCCTCCTCCTCTTCTTCTTCTTCTTCTTCTTCTTCTTCTTCTCCTTCTTCTTCTTCTTTTAACATTTTATTTATTTGAGAGTGAGAAAGAGAAAGCACGAGCCAGAGGGACAGAGGGCTAGAGAGACAGAATCTGAAGCAGACTGTGCCTGAGCCCAGAGCCTGGTGAGGGACTCGATCTCATGACCCTGAGATCAGGACCTGAGTTGAAATCAAGAGTCAGATGCTTAACAGACTGCACTGCTCAGGCTCCCCATGGAGCCAATTATAACACACATGTTTGTGTGTTGATTATGTGTAGTTTTCCAGCACATACATTCCCCTAAACATATGTTGCTTAGTTTTGCATGTGTGTGAACATTATAAATGTGTTGCCTTGTTGTCTGTGTTCTAGTTCTTGCTTTCATTCTCATTATTATGTTTTTGAGATATTTCTGTGCTAACAAGTAGACACTATTTCATTCATTTTCCATTTATTCCCACATATGACTGTTAATAGAATTTTAATATTCTCTGTCATAACTCTACCACAGTTTGTTTATACATTCTTTTGTTCATGGACATTTGGCTTCTTTTAGTGGTATGCACAAATACACATGTCTGTGTTACATATATATGTTTATGTGTTTGTGTATATGTGCAAATTACTAATATTGCTGTCATTAGCACTTTGTATATACTTAAAAAAATAGGTTATTCCCTATTCTATCTGCGATTTCTTTTCTTTTCTTTTCTTTTTATTTCCAGTCAGGAGCCATCAACCCAGGAGCCTTTTAAATTCATTTCTCCGCTTGGGAGGTTTTATTTTATTTTATTTTACTTTATTTATTTTCTTCTTCAGTGTAAAAAGGGTGGTTTTATTAAACCAGGGACAGGACTTGTGGGCAGAAAGAGCTTCCTTGGGAGATTTTTAGATCACATAGGTAGAATGATTTTCAACTTCAATCCTGCACAAGGATTAGATTGTAATGAAAACTTTTCAAGGAAAACTTCTTCTTTTCTTTCATTTAGAGCCAAGATAAAGACAGATTTTTTTTTATATTTCCCTTTGAGGGGCCCCCCCTTTTTTTTAACACTATAAAATAGCTGGGTTTTTTGGTGGTTTTTTTGTTTTGTTTTGTTTTGTTTTTTGGAAAATCTCAGCCATTAATTAGATTTCTCCATGTCATTAATCTCTCTAATCTTGTCCTTTGGGTAGTTACCATTGCAATTCCACCTGGCATTTTGATACCAACTGATAGAGCAGAAGCAGCCCACTGGCCTTTCCCACCATATTCCTGTAGATGTTGTTTTAAATCTCTGACTGTTTTCATACTTAAATATATTTAAATTTACTCCCTGCTGGATATTTTCAAATACAGTGTTCAAGAGTTCTGTGTAGGCCAAAAACTTGAACACATAAAAACATGATCTTAACCTTTAACAATACAATGAAATGCGCTTGTCCAGCCAGGAGTTTCCAAAAAAAGTGCCCCTTTTGATGGTCTGTTCTTTGTTTCTTAATCTGTTTTTAGTGGATTCAAGCCTATAGTCGTGTATCAAATTTATTTTAAACATTCTTTCTTCAAAATAAGAAGCAAAAAGTGAACAGCTAAAAAAAACAGGTAACATCAGATTAGACTTTCGCAGGGAATAAAACACCCTATTTTCTGGTCATTAAAAGCATGCCAGGGTAGAGTGGGAATTTGGTGTGGTTCAAGTCCTTGAAAGACTTGGAGTCCAAGCTCAGATGGGCAGGGACAACAACACACATTAGTCTAAGTGACACTCAACACCAGGCTGTGTTCTTGCTCTGTACTGCATGTGGGAGGAGTAGGGACTTTGAATCAGTCTGGCTTCACGTATTGCCTCTATTCCTTACTAACTGCGTGATCCTATTAAGCCTTTCAGTTTTCTCGTTTGTAAATGGATGATAATAATACTAATCTCACTGGGTATTTATGAGGATTAATTGAAATAATAAATAGAACAAGGCCAGGCACACAATAGCTATCAATAATAGTTATATGGTTTCCCCACTGTAGCAACCAAGCCGCATCATTTTTATGAAGGAGAGAAATCAAAGAGCCTTTGTAATACTATAGAGATTGGATGATGAAGCTTAGATAAAAAATAGGTTTTAATTTTTATATTTTGCTGTCACTGTAATATAGATATAATTTATTTAGGATGAAATTGTATGATGATCAACTGACCAAATAAAGACTAAATGTTTCTTAACGTCATGGAATATGTTTTTTTTCCTCTTGGACATTTGGGAAGAAAATAAAATAGCTGGATATCTACCTAATTTTACTGAAATAGAGTCCAATTAGATTAAAGATTTAAATGCCAAAAATAAAAAAGGCATGGGGCACCTAGGTGGCTCAGTCGGTTAAGTGTCTGCCTTCGGCTCAGGTCATGATCCCTGGCTCCTGGGATCAAGCCCTGCATTAGACTCCCTGCTCAGTGAGGAGTCTGCTTCTCCCTCTCCCTCCTACCTGTGCTCTTTCTGTCTCTAGCAAATAAATAAACAAACAAACAAACAAATAAATAAATAAAATCTTTAAAAAATAAAAAGACATAAAGATGTGGGAAGGAAGCATGCATAGAATTTTTAAAACAGGGTGCCTGGGTGGCTCAGTTGGTTAAAGCCGCTGCCTTCGGCTCAGGTCATGATCCCAGGGTCCTGGGATCGAGGCCCACATCGGACTCTCTGCTCAGCGGGGAGCCTGCTTCCTCCTCTCTCCTCTCTCTCTGCCTGCCTCTCTGCCTACTTGTGATCTCTCTCTCTCTCTCTCTCTCTGTCAAATAAATAAATAAATAAAATCTTTAAAAAAAAAAGAATTTTTAAAACAATTTTTTAGTGATGGCAGTTTGGCTATGCAGGACAAATGGTCTAGACACCACAATGGGTATATCATTAAATCTGGCAACATAAAAATTAAAAATTTTTATGCTGGATAAATGAAATTCAAAGACAAGTAACAAAGTGGGAGCGTTGTTGGCAGCATATATGACAAAATAATGGCAGTTAGTACACAAAGAGCTCTTACAAATAAAAAAATAATATGAATAGGTTTCATAAAAATAAATGCAAATAATGTGCATATTTAAGATGAATTACAAGTTACTTTGATGTGAAAAAAAGATTATGTAAAGAGTTTTTATGGGGCACCTGAGTGGCCTGGTAAGTGGGTAAGCGTCTTCCTTCTGCTCAGGTCGTGATCCTGGGGTCCTGGGATTTAGTCGTGACAGGTTCCCTGCCCCATGGAGAGTCTGCTTCTCCCTCTGTCTCTTCCCCTAACCCCCGCTCATGCTCTCTCTCTCTCAAATAAATAAATAAATAAGTAAAATCATTTAATCTTGTAAACTTCTATTTATGCAAAGAAAAATAAATATAAATGTTGATATCAGATATATGTTAGATAGTTTTCTGGAAAGATCAAGAAAAAATATTGGGAGATGAATTAGGGATATGAATGTGAAATAACAGGAAGACAGAGTAATATATTTTTGACTTTTGATTTAATGTTTTTCTAAAGTGTTTGAAATTTCCCCTATGCCCCTGTATGTTTTACTATAGTTTAAAAAATTAATGCAGTTAATATGATGACCAAAATACATAAATTGTGCAGGGCTAAAATTAAGTAAATGTCAGTAGGAACCAGCAGATAAGTGTTGAAAACGTGTACTGTATGTCTTGAAAGGGAACTGTCAAAACTTGACTTTCTTGGGATGAAATGATGCATTCATTGGTGCTTAATGAGTTTTATTTTCCCCCAGACAAAGCCAAAGGAAGATCAAGAGCAGGGACCCACTTTGACTCAGCCCGGAGACGGAGCCGAGCGGTCCTTTATCACATCTCTGGGCACCTGCAAAGAAGAGAAAAGAACAAATTGAAAATAAATAATGTAGGTGGTATGTGTGTACACTATGAATGCTAGAGTTTCCCCTGGTGCCGATATTTGATTCACTAAAGAAAGGCTCCAATTACTCATTTATTGGCTTTCCTAGATTTTTTTGCACTTTGGTTTGTGCTTTCCTATAAATAATAAACTAGAAAAGGTCAGCAATCATAAGGCATTTCTGCAATAAAAGTGCTTAATCACAGTGTTAGCACAGCACAGAGATTAGAATATTACCGTAGTCAGTACAATATGGTACAGAAGATGCTGTGAATGGGGACATATTGTTTACATTTTATGAACAGAATAATGCACCAAGTCATAGATTACACATTCATAGTTTGTTGATTAAAATTTCTCATATTTAATTTTAGTTCCATCTATTTTGCACTGTATCTAATCTCACTTAATGCTTCTTTCTGGAAGGACCATGAATGAATCAAAGTCATGACTCCATTTAAAAATTTTACATCCTCTACAAAACAGAGTTGGAAATTTCACACAGTGGAACGTTGGATTTGAAATTCTGTGCCTTATATCATATGGTTTTGTCAAAAGTTGTACTCCTAGTAAATGGCAGTAGAGCTACTTTCTGAAATCGGTCTACTTTTCTGTTGCAAGCCACAGCAAATAACTGTTTCAGAAAGGTGATCCTCTGCAGAGTTTTACATGACACACATCTTACAGGATTTCACATGAATTTTATAATCAGTTCTTAGCACTGAAAGATGGCACTGAGAAACCCAAAACTCTGTCTGTTCAGTTATGCGTATTCAGAGATCATTTTTCAAATGATGGTAATATCATTAATGTGCATTGTGGGGTCTTCAAAACATAACATCTTTGCGGGCTTTGGGACTATGGGTGGTAGATACAGATACTCAGGGTCTAATCTGCCAGTGCCATTAGAAAAAGGCACATCACTATGGTGAGTGCCGTGAAAGGTGTAAGGCTGATGATTCACAGACCTGTACTTCTGGGGCAAATAATAATAATAATAATAATAATAATAATAATAATAATAATAATTTGAAAAGAAAAGAAAAAGGCACATCAAACAAGCAGAGCTGTTCTAGAATCAATCCAAGATCCAGAAGGTCTGGGAGTTAGGGACACAAGGGGTTTCTTTGGCACCTTACTTTTTACACAGAAAGCTGCGAGCTAGTTCTGCTTCAGTGTGATTTCCTTCTGGAAACCAGAACAAACGCTTGGATCCATTTGTGCTCGAGGACCATCACCCCATACGGGTGCCGACCTGCCAGGCACCACCATGAAGAGTCACACACTGCTTGTTTTGGCCTGACTTAGGATGAAGATTTTCTGGGGATACCTGTGCCTGAGGGTCACATTGATTTGCTGAGAGTCCAGGGACAGACTTGAAAGACCGCACACCTCTTGATCTCTGGATCCTTCCACTGGTTCCTATTTACATCTCCCTTCAGTTACTAAGCCAGCCCTAGTGACATTAAACAAGTTCCAGGAAGAAACAAAGGTAACCGCATCTGGGCTTGATTCTAGGCAGGTCAACCAACAAAGCACCTAAACAAATATTAGCCAGAGATTCTGTAATGCTGAAAGCTGACACTGTCTTCTACCCTTTAGCTGAAAATCATTTAAACATACCAAGTATTACTAAATTTCAAAATGTGTTTGTTGAACATGCTGTTTTTCCCTTTAGATCCAACAAAGTACAGAACAGCACTTAAAAATCTGATTTAAGAAATCATAATTCCCACCACTTAGCTAATTTGCCAAATTGCCAATCATTTAAGAAATACAGACATGAGGGGGAGAAACATTAAAATAATACTTAGTAAGTAAGGATGTCTAATCAACAAAGTGACTCTGGCAATACAGGTAGTATCTTAATTCTAAAAGTAATGTGTAAAATCAGGACTGGCTCTGTTCTCTGGCTTTTTCAAGGAGAACAGAATAGAATGGCTAAAGACAGCAGGAAGAGAGAAGGACGAGAAGGAAAAAATGATCTGGATCATTTATCAGCTGAACAATCCATTTTGGGGGAATTCTGGTTCAAATAACATTCACACACAAATTCTCAAAATTTTTACAACTCTTCGCTATTTATAAATTCCTTTTACTTAGATCATATTATTTGATTTTTATAGTAAGCCAGTACTACATATGATTTTTATTAGTTCCATTTTAATGATGGAAAAGAGCTTATTCAAGATCTCAAAAGTGGAAGCAGGATGTGGGACCTAGCTGTGAGTCTTCTGACTCAAAGCCACTGTGCTTTGACACGATTCTTTGGAATAGGAATCTATGATTCAACCATAGGCAAATGAGCTCATCAGGCCTTTAGCCAGGTTTGAGAATCAGGATGTAACACCTTTCAGTCCTGCCTCTGACTGCCTGGTACATCTTAGAAAAGGCACTTAATTTCTGCTCTCTTTGATTTGTTACTCTATTATAGGACAATGTGATGATGCCGGGGTCTCTAACACAAGGAAATGTAAAGATCATGTGAGCTTGGGAGGAGAGTGCTTTAAATGCCCAAACATTACGAGCTGGGTACCAGTGGTCCTCAAAGGGCAAGGCAAACGCTTTCCTGGGACGTGGTGCACTGATTATAGAAACACTTCCTCATCCCTTTCTTTGTTCATTCAAAAGTTAGTTTCAAAGAAAAGTTTCAAAAATGGTTTAGGAAACAGTTACCTTAGGTAGGCTTTGGCTTTAACTGTTGTGTTTCAGTAATTACTTGTAGAGTATGATAAATATGATTTATTTTCTGACTTGTGGAGATAATAATAATATATTGTTGACTTTTTGTGTCAGCATCACTAATGTTTCATGTAATTGGTATAATCCAAAAGAAATACTTCCCGAGTTTTCCTAATCCTCTCTCCTTGAGCTGGCATCTCCTTCAAACGAGGTAAAGTTTTAATCTCTGTAATATGATAGCAAAAGACTTACTCAGATAGAATTGAGGCATTACCCCATTGGCTTCTCTACTAATGTCTTATATTTGAAAAAAAAATTATATGGGAATATATCATGTCCTTCTATAAGCAGAAGTACTTATCAACCTTCAGGTGATTAATAATTACCGACCCTAACTCTCTCTTCTCCTATGCACCTACCTAAACCTTAATGAGAAGCGCAACAGGTGTACTTCATCCTCCTCTTCCCAGTTTTATGCCAAAGCCCACCCTTTACATTTGTTTCTGGAAACCAGAGAATGAGGCGAAAAAGGCGGGTCAGGTTTCAGGGAATTAAATGGAACAGAGATGCAGTGGCAGATGGGCATCAAAGAACCTTCTGGAAGTAGTGAAGTAGTCCCTCACCATGAAACCCTGGGATTATGAGGCACCTTTGTGGGTTGAGTGAGAATATTAACAGGAAGTAGAAACTTGTTGGGAATGCCTACCAAGGAGAAAGTAAGATAGGAGGTGCCTTACTATTAAGGTAGCAAAAATTTTGGTCACTGATAGTTACCACTGAAGAGCTAAGTATTCCTGATGGCTCTGACCTTTCTTGAATCCTCAAGTACTTCAGGAATCCCTGAACATTCCACACGAATTTGCCCTTTCCTCAACGGCTGAAACAAGAAAAACCCTGTGACCTGCAAGTCACATATATTCCAAAACGTTTAACTGTTCACTTCATCCAACTTAACTTTCAAATTTAAGTTTCCATTACCAATCTTGTATTTCTCATTAATTGAGGTCAAAGCAAGGTCTGCAAGTATCTGGTCATAGGCTTGTCAAATTTCCACACATGCTCTTGTTGGGCCTCCCTTTGTCTCATAGCAATAAAGAATTGTTCATCAATTTGGACTGCCTTTCAAAGTGAAGTGCTTTTGCAGTTATAGAACTCCAACTATTCTGCATTTAATCGGCTGCACAGTGAACACTGCCTTTCTCCTCCTCTGACCTGAATAGCTCAAGTAACCATTTCTTACTCTACCATCTTTACAGAGGCTAGCTAGTGTCAGGATGAATCCATGCCAATCAAGGGTATGAGATAAGTGTTCCCAACTTGAAACTTCAACAACTGCAATGCAAAACCCAAGTAGTTAGCACAACCTGGTTATATTTTGGAAGAAATGTAGGTAGCTGTTAACCATAGAATGTCGACCATATATCTCTCTATCATTTCTGGGAAGAAAAATGGTAACTTTGCTATTATTAGAAGAATTTCATGTCCAATATACCCTTTAGATAAGGACTGTCATCTTTAAACTATAAGAACATGGAATGTCCCCATGACTATAGGAATCAAAATGTATCTTTGTGTTTCCTGTGTGTATAGGATTATACTTGCAACTGTGGGTGTTTATACGTGACATTGTAGGTAATGATCAATTGTTCTAAATGAACAAACTCTAGATTATTCACTTAACATTCATGACTAAATTCTGCATATTCCTATTACTTATAACAAAGATCTCTGCTCAGTTTTAATATGTACATCTCTACTTTTTGCATCCCCAACTTCTAAAAGTCACTTGTAAAATACATTGGCGTTATGTGTACAAATGATCCTCCTCACAGAAGTATGTTTAAGGCTGTGTGATCCTTGCTTCTAATGTTGTGTTTCCCTTCTCTCCTTTTTGTCTTTATCCACAGAATGTTTTTGTAGATAAGCCAGCATTTCCGGAATATAAAGTTTCCGATGCAAAAAAGTCCAAATTCATACTTTTGCATTTTAGCACTTTTAAAGCCGGCTGGGACTGGCTTATTCTGTTGGCGACGTTTTATGTTGCCGTGACCGTACCTTACAACGTTTGCTTTATTGGCAACGATGACCTGTCCACGACACGGAGCACAACAGTCAGTGACATTGCAGTGGAGATTCTTTTTATTATAGGTAAGAACCAACGGCTGCTTTCCTAGAGGATTTGCATAGAGGAAGTAAGTGTGTTCCAGATTTTTGACATGAATTTGAACTAAGATCCATTTGCATGGGCATGACTAAGCCTCGGATGCAAATTTTGGAGAAGCACATATTTGGATTTCTGAAAATTGCCTCTTCCAGCTTTCTCACTGTTCCTTTAGTCAAACAGATCTAAACCCATGTTTTGTGTTTCTATCCTTGTTTTGTCAAAAATAGTCTAAAAAAGACTTAATGGCTATTTTGTTGGTACTCTCACATCCATCATGATCTTAATTGCACAGGGTCAGAGATGGGGCTTGGTGAGAAACCATCAGGGGTCTGATAATGGTCCAGTCTTGGGCTTGGTTCTCATACCGTTTCATACCTTTCTGGCATGTTGGTGGCTCTTGCCGAAGGTGGCCTGGTTGCAGAAGCAAAGGATTATATAAGCCTTCCAGTCAATTAGGAGAAGCAGGGAGTATCTGATTTTAACTTAAAAAGAGGTCCCAAGGGATGCTTGCTAAGAATATTCATCTTAAGAATATTGGGGACCTTAGCTGAAGCTGTCTGTGCTCCAGTCTTATAAGCCTCTTCCTATTTCCCTGTCCCTTAAATCTTCATCTGTTTAGACCAAAGCCTAGCTCTTTCTTGTTCATTCTAAGACAAATCCTATATCTCCATTAAGGCTTAGATTGTGTCCCTGTAGAGGTGTGTGTGTGTGTGTGTGTGTGTGTGTGTGTGTGTGTGTGTGTGTGTGTGTGTTAGATTCACAGGAAACTGCAAAGATAGTAGCGAAATGTTCCTTGTCCCTTTCATCCATCCCTATGGAGTTCTGGACCATCACTGGTAACCTGATACCTGCTTCTTTACCTAGTCATGTTGATATAGGGCAATGTCCTTAGTGTAAAGATGAAAAAATGTTTGGAAAATGTTTTCAGGCATGTAGGTGAACAAAGGAATGAGAAATGGATCTTAAAAGTTCAAACAAAGAAAATAAATGAGGCAGATCCAACCCTTATTTCAGTGGTGATGGTACTTTTTTGTCTGTGGAGCTGATAAAGCTTTGGGGCCGCAGTGGGTCCTCTAGATGAGTTTGTGTGCTCTTAGTGTGGCTTTGACACCATTATTATCATTGCATTTCCTGGGAAGCTCCCTCAAAGCTGTTAGGACCCCTGCTCCCGCCCCAAAAGTGGTAGCTGTAGTATGCGTAGACCACTAGATGGCGATGTTGGCCACTTGGGTAGCTGGGCAAGGCGACAAAGTCAAGGAAATAGATCTTTATTTATTTATTTATTTTTAACTAAACCGTTCTTCATTAGAAATGTGTAACCATAGTAAAGGGATATAAAATCACTGGTCAATGGCAAATAACGACATTCCAGCTGGCGAACAAGTTGGGTGTATCCATATGCCAATCCACTATGGTTTTATAACCTTTTTCTTTGCTAACCTTCCATGTCTTCTCCTACCCTCCCATGAGACACGCATAAATTAGCGCTCAAAAAAAGACTCCCTGTGACCCGTTCAAAGTTCTCAAGAACTTGAACAGTCACTCAACCTATTATGCCCGAGTATCTGCTTAACAAATATTTCATTATTATTATTAATAATAATGTTATTATTTACAACTCATAAGGACATGGTTGTATCTTGAATTTTTCACTCTTCCTTATTCTTAGATATTTGAAATTCTAAGGGCTTGGAGCCACTTCTGTACTACAGGCTCACTGGCCAATGATGATGCGTTTCACTCAGAACTGACACTTATGAGAAAGATGTTTTATACAATTTGGGGGGTTGAGTTGGTTGGTTGGCTTTTTTTTTTTTTTCTTAAAGCTGTTTTCCTCCCACTAAAACCTGGGGAGTCTGGCCTGCCCCCTGCCAGTTGCCCCTAAGTCTTTTGTGTTCTTTGTGAAGAACATGACTGACATTTCCGCTCTACTGGGGCAGGAAGATGTTCCTCTAGGTAGGAAATACCCCCTCCTTCCTAGCAGCATGACAAAGAAATGGAAATTCACCCCTGTTTTTATGCAGTTTACCTTCTATAAAGATTACCTTAGAATTTGAGATTTTAGCCTGCCAACAGCTTTAGAGTGATCCCAGCCTGGAATCCCTTCTTGACTGACATATTTTCAATAAGCTGTAAAAACTTGACTGCTCTTTGCTATGGCTGTCTTCCTGCTCTTTTTCTTTTAAATGAGTTGAAACGTATCTACAATCATTTTAACAGATTTGGGAAAAGAGTTGAGAATTTCTCAAAGTATGTTTCCCAGAACCTTTATTCTATGAAATATTTCACAAAGGTGACCTAAAAATGATCACCGAGAAATAAATCAAAATAGTAGGAATAAGAGTGCATAGCCTATAATATTGTATTTTTACAATACTAATAGGGCACTGCTTGTACCATTTAATAGTTATCAAGTTGGTATGTGTGGCAAAATCTATATGCATATTTAACATGTTTCTTTTCTATTTATAGAATAGTGTTATTAAATTGGCAGCTTATAATCAACTGGGTCAGAACTGTTAAAAAGTAGTTGAAAAAGAGGTTTGGGAAGGAAAGGCTTTTGTACAGCAAAACATGATGCTTTCCAAACATCTTATTGTTTAAACCACTCTATACAAATGTAAGGTGGTATGATTATTTTCTAAATGGAGAATATGAAGTGTTCCAAGAAAAAAGAATATATCTCTTTTGGTGATTCAAAATATACATTAACTTTGTAAATCCTCTGAGAAATTCAATGATAAAGAAATGTTTAGCTATGATTAATCCAGTGCCTCCTAATGTTATTTTTACCTGCCAATTCATTCCTCTCCAGGCCACTAAGTAATATTCTTTTGGGAAGAAAGACCTAAAAATATTCTTCCCTGATAAATTCACTATAATGTATGTGAGCGTCATTATGCTAGTTAAACCTTAAATACGAATGGTGAGCTTGAATCTCTCCTAACTACTCTCTTCATCTTAAAATAAATTGCCCTGTAAACCACATTAATTCTTTAGGATCAATAGGGCACAAGGTTTGACTGTAAGTTACAAAGTGGTTATAACATTACTTTTATTTATTTATTTTTTTAAAAGATTTTATTTATTTATTTGACAGAGAGAGACACAGCGAGAGAGGGAACACAAGCAGGGGGAGTGGGAGAGGGAGAAGCAGGCTTCCTACCGAGCAGGGAGCCCGATGTGGGCTCGATCCCAGGACCCTGGGATCATGACCTGAGCTGAAGGCAGACACTTAACCGACTGAGCCACGCAGGCGCCCCATAACATTGCTTTTAGATCGAAAATCACCATATATAATTTAGCTGCTACTCAAAGTCTTACAGGAACTTACAATGAGAAGTGACCTACTAGTCATTTATCTAATCCAATCTTTCTTACTTTATGGGTGGGAAACTGAGCCCTAGTGATATGCCCAAGTCCTATAACTAATTGGTGGCACACTCAGGTCTCCTGGTTCTTGGATCAGGTTTCTCAAGGGTTGATAACCAGTGTGATTCCATTTTCTGAAAAATTCTACTCAACTTGCTTTCTTTTATTTATAGCAATGAGGCAGAAAATGAGAGAAAGAAGTACCAACTTTCTTCTATTTCTTCCATGAATGCAGAAATTAATAGTTTTAATCTCTGAAATCTTGGTGGCAAAAATTGTGGTATGCCTATAGGTCCAATAATCAGTTACCCCCTTTTTCTTATCAAAACCCCAAAGAGCCCAATTTTGTGCAGGCAGCAGTATCCCAGACCCAGGGAATGAATAATTAGAATTCCAAGCCAGTTTCAGGTGTAGGGGTAATAAGACCAGTTCTATCCAATAGGATATATAGAGATTGTTTCTGTGGGACTTTTTGGAGATTATTTTTTTCCCCTGAAAAAAGAAGAGAGACATATGGGGGAAAATATTTGTGTCTCTATCCCTTTCTTTCCCCTAGGATTTGTGGATGGAAGGGTATAATGTATTGTAATTACTGCAGCAATATTTATTTATTTATTTATTTAAAGATTATTTATTTATTTGACAGAGAGAGAGAGAGATCACAAGTAGGCAGAGAGGCAGGCAGAGAGAGGAGGAAGCAGGCTCCCCACTGAGCAGAGAGCCCGATGTGGGGCTCGATCCCAGGACCCTGAGATCATGACCTGAGCTGAAGGCAGAGGCTTAACCCACTGAGCCACCCAGGCACCCTTGCAGCCATCTTTAATCATGAGGAGAGACATAGGGACGAATGTGGACTCCTTGTTGAGTGATATAATAATGTTCCTATTATTGGGGCCACTGTTTTTAGATATTTTGTTATTGATAGCTATATCATTCTAAAAATTTTTAAAAACCACTGCTCTGTCATTTGTGACCCCTTGCACTGAGCCATTTCAGAGGTTCAATGATAAATCTTTTCCGGAGAAACTGAATGCTATTTTCTTCTGTCATTCCACCATGAGCCTATCTAGGATGTGATTTGTGGATGCTTCTTATTAGCTGTTACAATCACAAAGGCTTAGAATCATAGGCTGTGCCATAACGCTGTAACTCTAACTTGGTTTCTCTAAGAATCCTCAGAAAGCTAAAGGTCAAAGGAAACATGGTATGCAATTGTACTTTCTGTTTACTCTCTATTCCCCTTAGTCATAAAAAGACAGTTGAGAGTCATGGGGGATAAATGGCAGTCATACTTCGTAGACCATACTGGCCAGGACTGAACATCTAGCATCCTTACTACCAACTACGCACCACCGATGCTCCCCAGTTATTATGCCAACCCGAACATCCCATACATATTCAAAAGGTATTTTTTCCTCAGTGTTATGTTTTTAAGGTTATGCTTCGTGCTGATTTAGGTAATTGTATTTCACTGTTTCTCAGTGGGACTTTAATTCATTAATCAGCACTACCATCATTTGGTGTTTAATGCTTTTAGATCACAATTTACTTATCTACAAATGATTTTACCTCAACTAATGAATAGAACTCCTCTACATGTAGTTTGTCTTATGAGCATATATTTATATTTTCACTTATGGTTATTGTATTTTTTCCTCCTTCATAATGCTATATTAATTAATGCTTCTATTCATTCACCTGTCACTAAATATTGCTATCTCAGAATCTTTATTTCTTCTTATCATTTAATTATTATTATAACCTTGTGACATAATTAACACTGGTGTATGTGTTTATACATAGGAAGGAAAAGAGAGAAAACAGTAAGCAGTTTATCCAAGATCTAGCTGATTACTGACCAAGCTAGGACTAAAACCCTAAACCCACTTGTACAATGGGTAGCAGTATTATTGTGAGGATTTAGAGAGGTTATTGTATTAATAAGTTTACTCATGGGCGCCTGGATGGCTCAGTGGGTTAAAGCCTCTGCCTTCGGCTCAGGTCATGATCCCAGGGTCCTGGGATCGAGGCCCGCATCGGGCTCTCTGCTCCGCAGGGAGCCTGCCTCCTCCTCTCTCTCTGCCTGCCTCTCTGCCTACTTGTGATCTCTCTCTCTGTTGAATAAATAAATAAAATCTTAAAAAAAAAATAAGTTTACTCACTATTTAATCAGTACTGATAAGTACAGTCAATAATGTCACCAAGCTTCTGTCTCTTAAGTTTGTTTAAATATGAACTATTTTTCCGAAAACAAGCACTCTTTAATACAAACTGAAAGTTCAGCTAATCATGGGAGTAAGGTAGACCAGAACATTCCACATCCCTTAGCTTTCAAGAACACGAGTGTCCGGGGACTCATTTACCACTTAAAGGATATAAGGCTTTTATAGCTACTTCCACAGATTTGCCTTAGCATCCTTTTAGAAAAGCTGAGAGAGGGTCTCTTACATCTACCTAAGTCAGGCATCCTTTATCTGACATGCACTGAAATGACCACAGATAATATTAGAGGTCATCATTCCAGGCGCATCTCCCATCCAATCTTCCGTCAGCACTTGCAGGAACAAGGAAGAAAGCTGATCTTCATTTCAGCTCCTCATTCTTTTTCCTGCCTTGTTCTGATGAGGCCTGAAAGGCACTAAGCCGGGCTTCCAGTAACAGTCATGAAGGAAGTCATTAGCTAAAGGCTTACTCACTAGCTTTAGTGGAATGGAGACTTCTCTCTGTTCAACAAATTCACAATTTTACTGGGTCAGTGTTCAATTTCTTCTCTTTTAAGGATTAATTAATTTATTTTATTTACTTGAAAGAGAGAGCGAGGACAGGGGGAAGAGCAGACGGAGGGGAAGAGAGAGTCTTTTGAGCAGACTCCCTGCCTGAGTGCGGAGCCCAGAGGCAAGGCCCGATCTCATGACCCAGAGATCACAACCTGGGCTGAAACCAAGAGTGGGATGCCCAACTGACCGTGCCAGCCAGGCGCCCCTGTGTTCAATTACTACTGATATTTAGAGATACATGTTTGCTTTATAAAACTTCTTCCCAAGTCCTGTCTTTGTTGTGCATAATCTTTATTGATACGCCTTTTCCCATTTAATGTGGAACTGAAGAGTAATGTTCTTAGACCATTCAACTGTGGTTTATTACTCTCCGATAGAAATTCAAGCCTCAAAAGAAATACTTTAATTCTTGGAGTGCCTGGGTGGCTCAGTCGGTTAAGTGTCTGCCTTCAGCTGAGATCATGATCCCACGGTCCTGGGATGGGGCCACACGTCGGCCTCCCTGCCGAGTGGGGAGTCTGCTTCTCCCTTTCCCTCTGCCTCTCTCCTGAGCTTGTGTGCTCTTTTTCTCTTTCTCAAATAAATAAATAAAGTCTTTTTTTTTAAAGAAATACTTTCATTCTTTCAGCATTCTTGGGTGTCTTTTTCTGTTAGGATAGAATATATAAATCTCAGTGGAAACTGAAAGACTACAGACATTTTGTTATTTCATTGCACAAGCAAAACCCAACTTAATCATTTTCTTGAAAATTGCAAACAAAGATATGTCATTTTCCCATTTAGTCAGATGACTGATACTAAAGATACAGACTTGAACACTGAAGGGAAAGATTTCTAACAATAAATAAAGTTGAAATTTCATGTGATGAGGGAATTCAAATAAATCTTACCCCCAAATGCTTTGAGCATCCTGGTATTCCCAGAGTACATATTTAGAAGGCTTAAGTTAGCATTCATTTGTCTCTTAGTATTTGAGTCCCTCCCTCCTTTCACTCTCTCCATCCATCTGCCCCATTCTTCCTCTCCTGCCCTCATATACATTCTTTCTCCTGTTCTCCCTCTTCCTTTCAAATAGAAACCTACACAGCCATATACCCCTATATCTGCACCCCCACATCCCTGCTGTTCACAGTGATCTTGGATTGAGTAATAGGGTCTCTTAATAAGTGGAACTCAAGATGGCATTCGTACCCATTGCTCAGATTTGACCTTTGTATCATGTGGGCATTTTTAACCTGACTACAAGAATATCCCAGTCTCTACATTCCCAGATAATGCATTTGGAGTATTGAATAAATAGAATGTGTTGTATTGAGCATTAACCATTGACTGCACATGAATCAGTACCCACTTGCCTACTGACCAGCTATTTTCTGGTGAATAAATTTAAACCTGAGGATACAGCTATAATTAAACAATAACAAAACAAAACAAAACAAAAACCAAACCAGAAAACTACTCTGCCACTTCAGAGTCCCGCAGAAGTGTAACATACCCAGTGTCTTATCTCAAAGTGAAGAGACTTTGTCAGAATGCCTTGGGGGAAAAAAAAAGAGTACACTGAACACTAAGGTACTGTTTTCATTATTGTTATTAAGGGCTCCCAAATAGGTTGACTTAAAAGTACCTAGTCAAGTACTTAAGCAAAGACTAAAATTGCATTTATTTTTGCAAATAAGCTGTGAGTTTCATTAGGCTTTTCAGAATAAATAAATGGAAATATTTCTTTAGGGGAGTTCATCTTTTGTGTATGGATGTTCACATCATTTTATGATGGAATTGTATGGAAAGGTTCTAAAGTTCATGTAAAATGGGCATGTAGGTAGGTAGTTTTCAACCCTGGCACTATTGACATGTAGACCATGTTAATTACATAAATTTTAAGATAGAAACAATGGAGAAAACAAACGGCCCTCAGTTACACTCATCCCAGCATAACTGCTGCTTCCACATTCAACCTCTCTGGTTGTTGTTTTCCCTACTTATTTTCGTATGACTGTAATCACAGTCTACACATATTTTGGTGACTTTTTTTTTCCACAAAGGATTTTAATGTAAGCCTTTCTCTGTGTTTTATAAGTATTTATAAACATTTAATAGCTGCATAATATTCCATTATATAAATGAACTATTCTGTTTACTTAACCATATCTTAATTGTTACACATTTAAGATGATTTTTTGCTACTTAAAAAAATATAGTGAATATCTCTGTGAAAAATATATTTATTCACTAACTAAACAAATATATATTGAATGCCTATGGTTTGTCATACAGTGTTTTAGTTGGTAGAGATAGAATAACAAAACAAATCAAGATCTTCACCTTTGTAGGATTTATGTTCCAATAGAGATAAATAAGAAGCAAAACAAATAAATAACATGTATAACATATCAGTTAGTGGTGAGTTGCACAGAGAATAGTAAAGCAGAGAAGGGAAAAGAAATGGTTGCAGTCCTAAATGAAGTGGTCAGGGATGTGAATTAAGAACATGGCATTTAAATAAAGACAGAAGGTAAGCAAGGAAACAATCAACTGTACATCTTGATGAAGACTATTCCAAGGAAAGAGAACATCTAATGCATTTAGAATTATTTTAAGGGGTGGAATTATTGGGCCAAAGAATATTAACATATACAGCTTATAACATATTTTCAAAGTTTCATTTTTTAATCACATTATCCTTAGAGCATTTATTGGTCAATTGCAATTTGTTCATGCTAATATTTTTTATACTAATAGCTCTTGTACAAAGTTATAGGCGCATGTCCCTTTCTGAATTTGTTTTACCACTAAACAGTCATTTCATTTAATGGAGTAATTCAGATAAAATAGTGTTATTAATATTGCATCATTATTTCTTTCTTTCAATTTTTTTTCCTTAGGAGATTGGATATATATGGAAAATAGAGTTGTATTTGCCTGACAAATATAAAACTTATTACAGGATGTACCCGAATCCATTATGTTTATATCTGAAATGTTTGTGAGATGGTAGATTTGGAGGAAAATTGTCTTAGCGTGAGTCTGAGAATGATGCTGCCCCGTGACTTACCTATTACTGTAAATAGACTATGAGAAAGAGCACGTGCTCATAAAATATGAAGCGATAGTGCTTGTTTTGAACAAGGCAAGGAAATTAAAAATGGAATATTACTAAATTTAGAAACCCAGAGGAAAATTATGAGTTCTTGATTTAGAAACTTATTGCAGACTAACGAGGGATTTTTTTTTTCCATTTGCTTCTTACCAAACACGAACTCTGCTATGTCATTCTCTCCTTTTCCCACTTTTTCAAGTATGTTTCCTTGCAGTATTAAAAAAAAATCATACTCTCTAAGTAAAAATGAAATTATTTATATGGTTTATATTTCCCCTTTCAACCCATACATTTAGCATTTGCCATTGATATAATCTCCTCTCCAATTATGCCAATAGTTTTAAGATTAAATAAATACATAATTTTTAAAACAAATATATATTGAATATTTTGAGAAGTTGTTTTAAATATTTTATTTGATTTTTTAAAAGATTTATTTATAGAGATGGGGGAGATGCAGAGGAAGAGGGAGAGAGAGAATCTCAAGCAGACTCCATACTGAGCATGGAGCCTTATATGGGGCTTCATCCCATGACACTGAGATCATGACCTGAGCCAAAATCAAGAGTCGACACTTAATCTGTTGAGCCACCCAGGTACCCCTTTAAATATTTTAGATAACAGAAAATATTATGGTCACCTGGGCTTAGATGTAATTCATTATGTATTGTTCAATTTATTAAATTTTTGTTGAGGACAAATATGATGTCACTCAGACGATTGCACGTGGCAGTTCCTCAACATAGTTTAGAAGACCCTCCATGGTCTAGACTCTTATCTTTTTATCTATCATCAATTTCTCCTTTTTCCTGTGTCTCCACCCATACTGGACCACTAGCAGTTCTTCAACTGTGCCATTGCTTACATACTTTGTATTTTCCTATCTTTCATAGTTGCTACTGTCAGAAAAAAAAGGAGGGGGTAAGACATCTCCTTAGCTCTTCTTTATCCAATAAAATTATCCTTATCTTTTAAGTAGCATCTTCAGCCTCTTCTACAAGATCGTCTTTTCAACTCTTCTTACCCCTATCATCAGGAGTCTGGGTTAGTTTTCCCTCATGCATTATTTAAATGCTTTCCTTCCCCCACTTTTCAGCCTTATATCATAATGTCTATTTCTCCCCCACTCCACACACATACTATAAATAAACTATGAGTTTCCAAAGGACATGGATGGGATAATATATTTATTTCTCTCGTTTTTCCAGCTAATACATATCTGACCCATAGTAAGCAGTAGACTAATGTTTACTTACTACCATGGTGCTGATAAGCAAAATAGGAAGTGTGGCTTACTGAGTTGAACAACAGCCTTTTGTTCCAAAGGCAGGCCTCCATGGTTTTTTCATGTGGTTCCAGAGGTGGCTGTTCTTTATTTTTAAACAGTATAGCTCACTTTATTTTTTTTTTAAGAATTTGTTTATGTATTTGAGAGAGAGAGAGGCAGAGAGAGAGAGCACGAGCAGGGGTGAGGACCGACAAAGGCAGAAGCAGGCTCCCTGAATCATGACTTGAGCCAAAGGCAGATGCTTAACCAACTGAGCCACCCAGGTGCCCCAGTATAGCTCACGTTAGAGTAACACTGGATTCCAGGTGTTAGTATATAGTAACTGTGCAGTAAATCGATGTTGAATGTTTGAAAGTGAGCATGATTGGGAATTCACAATGATAGTAAATAAGACAATTATCACCTTCTTTTCCTAAACTACTTCCCTTTTCCCTTCCTGGATTTTCCCATATCTCTGAATATGACCCTGTGAACCATGAACATAGGGCTTTTCACAGATTCCTCCCTCTCCCTTAATCCTCCAGTAAAATCAAGCTCAAAGTCCTCTGTGGTCCACTCCTAACCATCTATTGGTACACTGCCTCTTCTTCTTCACTGTCATTACTTCAGTTCCAGTTACCATCAGTTCTGACTGGACTACTACTGACCAACTTTCTTCCTTGCCTACACTCTTAGGATCTATTCATTATGCTAGAGTCAGGTTTTTGTTGTTGTTGTTGTCTTAATATAATGTATATCTGATCATGTCATCTCACTGCCTGAAAAGCCCTTCAATCACTTCCTATTCTTTTTTTTTTTTTGAGAGAGAGAGAGAGAGAAAGAGAGAGAGCATGCACGAGGGGTGAGGAGGAGCACAGGGGTGAGGAGAGGGAGAGAGAGAGAATCTTAAGCAGGCTCCATTCCCAGCATGGAGCCCAATTCAGGGTTTGATCTTACTACCCTGAGATCATGAGCTGAGCCAAAATCAAGATGTGGTCGAGTAACTGTCTGAACCACCCAGGTGCACCGCTATTCTTGAACTTTAAATAAATGCATACTTGCAGGCTCCATCCTCTTTCTCCTTTGCCTTGATAACTCTTATTCATCCCTTAGGACAGAGCTCACTTGTGTTCTTGCACCTGTCTTTCCCAAGCTTCACCCTCTAAGTCTTCATCTTACAAGTTAACTATTCCTTTTTGAGTATAGCTATTCCTCCAGAGCCCTCATCACATAACTTTATGATTTCCTGTTTGTTTACTGATATCTCTTACTAAATTATAATTTCTTTGAATGCATGGACAGAGTATTAGTATTCTTTGTACTCCCAGAATCCAGCCAATACATGTACATATTAGGCGATCCGTAAATATTGGCTGAGTAATAAATGAGGGGCAATAATTATTAGTTTCTTTACTTAAATAGAAATTAGAACCTAGAAAAGGTAAAAAGACAAAACAAAAACAACTTTTCAAAGTAGACACAGCTACTAAGTGCAAGGGCTGAAATTAGAACCCAGTTATATTTTTTAAAAGCCATTATTCATGGGGCACCTGGGTGGCTCAGCCAGTTGAGCATTGAACTGGGTTTCAGCTTGGATCATGATCTCGGGGTCATGAGATCGAGTCTCACCTGGGGCTCCATGCTCTGCAGGGAGAATACTTGAGGTTCTCTCTCTTCCTCTGCCCCTCCCCCTGCTCTCTCATTGTCTCTCAAACAAATAAATATCTTTTAAAAAAAATAAAAGCAAGTGTTCATCACGAATAGTCATGACATATTGTCACATCATCACATTTAACCAAACTAAGATTATAATTTAAAGGATAAATTACAAAAAAAGTACACATATTTTAATTTTACTAGTGGTGTGCACATACATGATTATTATTTCAGTTTTCATGGAAATCAGTGATTTTGGTGGTACTCCTTTGGCGGCCTTCAAAACAATTTTTTTACACTGGATAATCCAAAATGTATAATAAGAAAGTGTAGAAAAACTAGAAATAATCTGGAATGCAGCAAAAGTCTAGAATACCAAACAAGAAGCAATTCTTCTCATTCATCTTTTTGGGAGACCAAGAGCAAACAAAGAGGAAACGTTTAATATTCGCAACTCTTTTAAAAAAATGTGAAGACGTAATAAGATCATTCCAGGGGTGTACAGCAAGACAAAGTGTGAGAATGTACAACCATAAAAGTAGGTGGGAAAAAGTAGACAGAATGTTTCTCGCTGTGCATGAATTGGTGATAGAAGTAAGGGTCTGCAGGAAGGATCTACAGGGAAGTTAACATCTTAGCAGACAACAAAGATACTATTTTTCAAAGAATGGAAACAACAGATGCTAGCGGAAGAGAGGCAGATGAGGAGTTGATATTTTGTATTTGTGATGCTGAAGCATGTTACTTCTGCATAGTTCATTTCATCTTCAGGACCCATCTGGTGGTGTGTATGCACACATGTACACACACATGCACACACACACGTTTTTAAGGTTCCTGATCAGAACATTGGGTGGATTTGTGCACATGTTCCAGGGAGATGAGGAGCGATGGTCAATTTCAGGTCATCTGGATGTCTCTTGAAAAATTTATTAAAATTTATTCCGTTGTAGCAATAAAAGGACTTTTACTTCTTACGGGACTTATTTATGCTAAAATATTATTCATTTTTTGCCTGAAATCCAAAGTTAAGTGGTTGTCCTATGCTCACTCTGACAAATTTATATGGAGATGACTTCAGTGGATCAGATTAATGCCTTGGCTTTAAGCAAGCAACACCAGGAGGTTGAATGCCTAGGAGCTGTTGCAGGAAGGGTTTATGTTGAAATAACATCGACCAATTTTAGCTGAAGATTGTAAAAGAAAAACTACTGCTTAGGAGTGCTGCCATCCTTAGAAGAGGCTGGAGAACTGGGTGAGCCCCTTGCTCATAATGACAAAAGGTCACATTTTAATTGGACTGTCAGACCAGCTACCAAAACATTATTTCATGGGAAATGCTAAATTATGAACTTAATGGAAGGATGAGAGCAGTGGACTTGCTTTGTGTATTAGTTAGGTTTAGTAAACTATTGTAACAAGAGCTGCAGCAATAATTCAATGGCTTATGAGATGCTATTTCTCTCTCACTTCACGTTCTGGGGCATGTATTGAAGGCTGGTAGAAGAGGGGGAAGATGGTTCCCTTATGCAGTCGTTTAAGAACGGAGACTGACAGTGGCTCTATCACCTTTAGTGGGTTGCTTCTAAGGTCACTCTCTTCTCCATTCCAAGCAGCAGAAACAGAACTGCAAAGAGTGAAGAAAGGCAAAGATGCACAATTTTATGTGCAAAATATAAAATCTGCATACAATAACTTCTGTTGCAAGAGCCTCGCATATGACCACACCAGTGGCAAAGGGGGTGAGAACTGTCTTCCAGCTGCAATTCTGTACCTCTGGATAAAAAGGACTATGAATTTTGGTGAACAGCGATCTTTTGCTGTTATATTTTGCATGATAAACTACCGTTGCAGGACTTTTAGACAGAAAGAGAGAGAGAAGGAAAACAAGGTACTGTTTTAAATTTTAAAGGTAACTTTCCCGATCATTCAGTCTAAAGACAAGATGAGGTAAGGTATGAGATAGGTGTTATTTCCTTTGTTTCTCCCATCCAATGGGGATTTTATTGATTTGAAGGTGATTTTAGTATTTTGAAGAAGTTACAAAATGACCACTGGATGTGGGTCAGCTGCTTCATCTGCTACTTAAGATACCACAATCTCTTTTAATGGTGAAGAGAAAAGTGATACAATGGGCTTGATGGGAGATGATGTGTTAGAATGACATACTGTATGGGTGGCTAAAGTTCTCGGGTATAATTTTGACTCGTGTGAATTATTCTTTACTCACTGACTTCCCAACTTAATATCAACATAATATGCAGATCTTTTCTTGCAAAATAAATATGATCTTTCTTCACATTGATTTATTAAGAGCTTTGTTGTTACATGTTTTGAATGTATTTCAAATCTTGCATATTACAAGACACCAAACCAGTTTTTCCCAAGTGATGAGGCATATAGATAAGCAAATGGAAATAATCTACATGCTCATTAAAAGTATTGCCTAAAGGAAAAGAGGAAGAACAGCAAACCATTACAGAGGGTGATAATTGATCAGATCAGCCTGTCTTAGACGACATTATTAAGATAAGACAAATGAATCCTTATCACTAAGTGATGTATTTTTGTAACAGATTGAAAATTTGAACTGACCCTAGACATGAAAAATCTGATAACAATTGAAATATGCAGAATGCATGGTCAATAGTAATCTTGAAGCACATTGAGAAACAGTCATGTTTAAATCTCTTAAATAGCAAAGGGGACATTAGTGCTTGTACATAAATACGTATTCAGTATAGCATCAGTACTGATGGACATTCAAATGCTAAATAAGAAAAGAGCATAAGCTCAAGTATAGAATTCATCAAAATTACCCCAAGTCAAGTAACATACTAGTGACAGCCAAATGCCACATTTGGAGTACTCACTTTGAGTGAGTACTTTGAGTAATGCCTCAGAAAACAACTTCTTGGAATAAAACCCTAGACTTCCAGTTTGTGGCAATGTTCAATCCTGAGTAAACTAAATTTTGTAGCACTTTCTGACTCTAGCCTGACAAAGACAATGTGGTTTTATCCGTATTGCTAGAAAAACAGCAGTAAAACAAACTTAAAACTAATTTGAGGACAAGACTTTTCCTGAGTACATGAGTAGATGATTTTTAACAAATAGATGTGTCTTTGTAAACTTTTAGTTTTTCATCTTTACATCATAACCCACTGCCCTACAAATAGAAAATAAGTAAAAATAAGTAATTAAAATATATAGAAAATTTAATAAGGAGAAAGATACAGAGTTGGTAGGTTTTGAGAGTTATGTTTTGCTCTCTGTAGAATATCATTGAAAATACTGTATTTTATTTATATAAACAGATACAGAAGCACCAGAGATTATATTTTATTTGTATAAACAGATACAGGAAGACTTTCTTCCTTAGCCTCCAGAAATATGCTAAAATAAGTTTAAAGGATAAAGTTTGTAAGAACTTTAAAAAAAACAACTTTTAATGTGAAATATAAACAAATAAAAATAGCTAGAAACTTTGTTTCTTTTAAGGCTGTAGCTCTAATTAGTAACCCTTTGATAGTTTACATTTCCAAAGGATAGATTTAACCCCTAAAGCTCATATTCCACCTTGACTCTGACTATAAGTGCATCTTGGTATTAACTGACTCTGGAATTCCTCCTGTCCCACTCTAGTAATGACTTGTCTTGTTGAATTCTTATGTGATTATTTGGATTCTATTTCTCTTTGCCTTGGAATTTTTCTTCTTGGTTTTGGCAATCCAGCTACCATGATGAATTCTTGGCTCTTAAATTCCTGGTGATATTGACTTGTCATTGGGCTTCTCTCTCTACTCAGACAACCCTAAGGGAGAATTAATGAAACTCAGATACTCTCTTACTTCCCAACTTTCCTTTTGATTTCAGTGACCTGGATTATAATACAACTAGAGCAAAGAACCACTCTGTGCCCCAAATTTGTCATTATTGCTTGATCCTTGATCCTACTTGTATCTTACTGAAATCAGATATGCGGGACTTGACATTATTGATCTTTTTATGATTTTACTGTTCACAAAAACTAAAAATAGACTAAATTATAGAAACCACAAGTAGAAATGCAATTATGGCATAACACAAACACATGAGCAGTTTCTACTAATCACAATCATAAAAATAGCTACAAAATAATAATGTGCTAAAGTGAGAATCTATTTTTCTCTTAAGCATGGTTCCAGTATTTCAAATACTGAATATTTTATTCCATTAAATTTTTTTAAAATATAATACTTCAGATTTGTGGCTAATCAACTTTTGCATTGAAAGTCAAATGTATTAGTCATATTTTAAATGCATTTGAGAATCCTTTGATAGAGCTTAAGCATATCCACTGTACTGGAAAAGCTGGTGTCTGATAAATAGGCCATTAGAACAAAACGTAGAGACCAGAAACAGATCAACGCATATACAATCACCTGATTTATGACAAAGTGCCACTAGAATACTTTGAGGAGAATGGTAGTGTTTTCTAAAATGGTGCTAGATTGATTGGATATCCACCTGGGGAAATATAAATCTTGTCTCCTGCGTCACACAATACACAGAATCACTTGCAGCAAGGGATTGTAAATAAAATGTTAAAGTCAAAAAATAAAACTCTTAGAAGACATCATAGTAGAATATTTTAGTGATCTTGGCAATAGACATAAATTACTTAAACAGAACACAACCCACAATCAGAATATATAGTAACAATTCTTACAAATTAGTTAAAGAAAAAAGAGGAAAATACGTTTCATTAGACGAAAGTCTTGAACTGACATTTCACGAAAGCAGCTATCCAAGTATGCAATTAGCATGTTCTTGATATCATTAGGAAATGAAAATAATTTCACCCCCACTAGAATGAGTAGAAAAAAATTAAAATAAATTAAGAGACAAATTACCAAGGATGGTACGAAGATATGGAACAATGTGAAATTCCATATGCTGTGTGTAGGAATGTAAATTAGTACAGTCTTTGTTAAACTCTTTGCCAGAATCTACTGAAGTAACATATAATTATGACCCAGCAATTCTACTTATAGAGTCAACAGACCTACCCATAACCATACCTATATAAGGAAAGGTATTGTGTGTGTGTGTGTGTGTGTGTGTGTTTCTAAGAGAATTAACTGTAATAGCCCAAATTGGAAACAACCCAAATTTTCACCAACAGTAAAATTAAGAAGTGAATTTACGTATAATCATACAATGAAATATTATATAGCAATAAAAAGTGAATGTGATACCAAATTTATGAAAATCATATGCAGTGTCTAATGAAAGGATCTAAATATAAGAGTACATACTATATAATCCATTTATATAAAGTTCCTAATTAATTAAGCAAAACTAAGGAATCTTTTGGCCATTAATGACTGGACGAGATCATAAAAGAAGTTTCTGATGTTCTGGTCCTGGTTATATCTCTATCCATTAGTGATGACAAAGACGATCAGCTTTGGGAAAATTCATCACGCTGTCCACTTAAGACCAGTGTATTTTTCAGTATATATGCTGTTCTTGAATTAAAACATTTTTTAAGGAGAGGAGTTAAGATGGGGGAGTGGGGGACTACCACAAGATATTGTAAGCAGAGGAGCACAAAATCTGAAGTTTCAGAAGTCCATCACCACCTGGGTCATGCCTGGTTTAAAGGTGATCTAGGTGGGGGAAGAAGGGCAGAGACCCAGAAGTGGATAGCGTGGTCTGAGGATCCTCTGAGTCACAAGAACAGATGGTCCCAACCTTCTGCACTGTCCCCAGTCATATGAGGAAGAATGCCAGCTGAGGGCAGTGAGTCTGTATGCTGGATTTTTGGCTCCACTTTGCCATAAATTATGAACCGCTATTTGATCAGGTATCCACTTTTCCTGGGATGGGCCAGCAAACAGTGAAAGCTCGGTAAGGCCCTTGCCAGAGGATTATTATGTGTCCACATGGGAGTCCCTAAAATTTGGAATTTTGAAACTCAGCTGTCGACCTGAGATAAACACAAGAGTATGGTGCCACCTGGCAGGCCGTAGGCACAGACACAGACAGGGTGAAGGCAGAGATCTGATGGAAGCTGGGGAGGCAAGAGGACTGATTATTTGCTCAACTGTGAGAGCTTTCTGAAGAGTGGTGGACACAAACTCTCAGCTCCAGGGATTAGAGAGTGGGGCCACACTATTTTGCCCCTGCCTGTCAGCAAGGACCAACCTCAGTGAGCTAAACAGCACCACCAAGTGAAGACTGGAGCTGCTTATACCATGCCCTGCCTGCCCTGCACCCTGTAAGTTCATCTCCACTAGGACAAGTCTTCCTGAGAATCAGCGCACCAGGGCCCTCCCCCAGAAGACCAACACAGACTCCTCACTCACACCAAGTCTACTGTTAAGAGACTGCAAATCTTCAGCTCTAGGGGAAACAGAATCCAGCTTTCTTTTTACTTTTATATTCCTTTTTAATTTTTATTTACTTATTTATATGTACTATATATATTTTAATCCATATATTTTTATTTTTTGGNAGAGACTGCAAATCTTCAGCTCTAGGGGAAACAGAATCCAGCTTTCTTTTTACTTTTATATTTTATTTTTTTATTTTATTTTTAATTCCTTTTTAATTTTTATTTACTTATTTATTTTTATTTATATGTACTATATATATTTTAATCCATATATTTTTATTTTTTGGATCTAGCTTTTAACAAACAGACCAAAACACATTTAGGAAATAAGTTTTCTTTTTTTTCTCTTTTTTTGGGGGGGGGTCTCTGGAAATATGACAAGATGGAGGAATTCACCCCAAAAGAAAAAAAAACAGGAAGTAGATATAACAGGCAGGGACTTAATCAATGTGGATATAAGTAAGATGTCTGAACTAGAATTAAAGACAATTATAAGGATACTAGCTGGGCTTGAAAAAAAATATAAGAATACTAGCTGGGCTTGATAAAAGCTAGAGAATCCCTTACTCCAGATATAATGGAACTAAAATCTAGCCAGGCCCAAAGTAAAAATGCTACAACCAAGATACAAACCCAAATGGATGCTGTAACAATGAGGATGGATGAACCAGAGGAATGAATCAGTGGTATAGAAGATAAAATTATGGAAAAGAGTGAAACTGAAAAGAAGAGGGTATGAAAGGTAATGGATTGTGAAGGTAGATTTAGGGAACTCAGCAACTTACTAAAACATAATCTTAATATCATAGGCATCCCAAAAGATGAAGAGAGAGAAAAAAGGGCAGAAGTTTTATTTAGCTGAAAATTTCCCTAATCTGGGGGAAAAATGCAGACATCAAAGTCCAAGTAGCACAGAGAACTCCCATTAAATTCAAAAAGGCCAGCTATTGCCAAAGCTCATCATAGTCAAATTCACAAAATACAGACAAGGAACGACTCCTGAAAGCAGGAAGGGAAAAAAGTCCTTAACGTACAAGGGAAAACAGATCAGGTTTGCAGCAGATGTGTCCACAAAAACTTGGCAGACCAGAAGAGATGGCAGGATATATTCAGTGTGCTGAATGGGAAAAATATGCAGCCAAGAATACTCTATCCAGGGTGCCTGGGTGGCTCAGTGGGTTAAAGCCTCTGCCTTCAGCTCAGGTCATGATCTCAGGGTCCTGGG
>LNAC01000676.1:152905-324423 GCA_002007465.1 Ailurus styani | reverse complement strand
CTTGTGATCTCTCTCTCTCTCTGTCAAATAAATAAATAAAATCTTTTTTTTAAAAAAAGAATACTCTATCCATAAAGGCATTCAGAAGNTGATCTCTCTCTCTCTCTCTCTGTCAAATAAATAAATAAAATCTTTTTTTAAAAAAAAGAATACTCTATCCATAAAGGCATTCAGAATAGAAGGAGAGGTAAGAGTTTTCCAGGGAAACAAACACCGAAGGAGTTCATGACCACTAAACCAGCCCTGCAAGAAATATTAAGGGGGACTTTTCAGTTGGGGTGGGGAGACCAATGCAACAAATACTAGAAAAGAGCAGAGAACATCACTAGAAACTCCAACTTTATAGGTAACATAATAGCACCGAATTCATGTCTTTCAATAATCACTCTAAATAAACATAAAGAAATTCTTAGATAACAATTCAATAATTGTAGGAGACTTTAACACCTTACTTACAGCAACGGACAGATCATCAAAGCAGAAAATCGACAAGGAAACAATGGCTTTGAATGACACACTGGCCAGATTGACTTAACGGATACATTCAGAACATTTCATCCTAAAGTAGCAGAACACACATTCTTTTCAAGTAATCATGGAATATTCTCCAGAACAGATCACATACTGGGTCACAAAACAGCCCTCCCCAAGTACGAAAAGATTAAGATCATACCACGCATGTTTTCCAACTACAACAATATGAAACTTGAAGTCAACCACAAGAAAAAAATTGGGAAAACCAAAAATACATGATGATTAAAGAACATCGACTAAAGAATAAATGGGTTAATCAGGAATTAAAGAAGAAATAAAAAAGTACTTGGAAGCAAATGAAAATGAAAACATGACAGTCCCAAACTTTTGGGATGAAGCAAAGGCAGTCCTAAGAAGGAAGTATATAGCAAAACAGGCCTACCTCAAGAGGCAAGTAAAGTCTCAAATGCAAAACTTAACCTTACACCTAAAGGAGCTAGGAAAGGAACAGTAAATAAAGCCTATAGCCGGTAGAAGAAGGGAAATAATAAAGACTAGAGAAAAATAAATGATATAGAAACAAACAAAATTCAGTAGAACAGATCAATGAACCCAGGATCTGGTTCTTTGAAAGAATTTATAAAATTGATAAGCTCCCAGCCAGACTTATCAAAAAGAAAAGAGGTCCCAAATAAGTAAAGTCACAAATGAAAGAGAAGAGATCACACCGACACCATAGAAATACAAATAATCATAAGAGAATATTATGAAAAATTATTTACCAACAAACTGGGCAATCTAGAAGAAATGGACAAATTCCTAGAAACATACAAACTACCAAAACTGAAACAAAAAGAAATAAAAAATTCAAAGAGAGCCATAATCAGCAAGAAATTGAATCAGGAATCAAAAATCTCCCAACAAACAAAAGACCAGGGCTGGATGGCTTGCAAGGGGATTTAAGAAGGACATTTAAGGAGGAGTTATTACCTATCCTTCTCAAATTGTTCCAAAAGCAGAAATGGAAGGAAAACTTCCAAACTCCTTCTACGAGGCCAGCATTACCTTGATTCCAAAACCAGACAAAGAACCCACTAAAAAAAAAATTACAGGCCAATATCCCTGATGAATATGTATGCAAATATTCTCAAGAAGATACTAACAAATCAAACCCAACAGTACCTTAAAAGAATTATTCACCATGATCAAGTGGGATTTGTTCCTGGACTGCAGGGATGGGTCAATATTTGCAAATCAATCGACATGATACACCACATTAATAAAAGAAAGAATAAGAACCATATGATCATCCCAATAGATGCAGAAAAAGCATTTGAAAAAATACAGCATCAATTTTTGGTAAAAATATACTTCAACATCATAAAGGTCATACGCGAAAGACCTATAGCTAATATCCTCAATGAGAGTTTTTCCTCTGTGGTCAGGCACAAGACAGAGATGTCTACTCTCACCATTGCTATTTAACATAGTACTGGAAGTCAAAGCCTCAGCAGTCAGACAACAAAAAAGAAATAAAAGGCTTCCAAATCAGCAAGGAAGAAGTCAAACTTTCATTATTTGCAGGTGACATGATACTCTATGTAGAAAACCCAAAAGACTCCATGGAAAAATTGCTCAAACTAATATATGAAGTCAGCAAAGTCACAGGATATAAAATCAATGTACAGCAATCTGTTGCATTTCTATACACAAATAATGAAGTAGCAGAAAAACAAGTCAAGGAATCAATCCCATTTACAATTGCAACAAAAACCATAAGATATCTAGGAAAAAACCTAACCAAAGAGGTAAAAGGTCTGTACTCTGAAAACTATAGAACTCTTATGAAAGAAATTCAAAAGGACACAAAGAAATGGAAAAACATTTCTATGCTCATGGATTGGAAGAAGAAACATTGTTAAAATCTCTATACTACCCAAAGCAATCTGCACATTTCATGTAATCCCTATCAAAATACCACCAGCATTTTTCATAGAGCTAGAACAAACTATCCTAAAATTTGTGTGGACCACAAAAGACTGACTAGCCAGAGCAATCCTGAAAAAGAAAAGCAAAGTGGGAGGCATCACGAATCTGGATTTCAAGCTATATTACAGAGCTGTAGTGATCAAGACAATGTGGTACTAGCATAAAAATAAGACACATAGATCAGTGGAACAGAATAGAGAACCCAGGAATGAACCCACAACTATATAGTAAACTAATCTTCAACAAAGCAGGAAAGAATCCCCAATGGAAAAAAGTCTCTTCAACAAATGGTGTTGGGAAAATTGGACAGTGACATGCAGAGAAATGAAACTGGACCACTTCGTTGCGCCATGCACAAAAATAAACTCAAAATGGATGGAAGACCTACATGTGAGACAGGAAACCATCAAAATCCTAGAGGAGAACACAGGCAGCAACCTCTTTGACATCAGACATAGGAACTTCTTCCTAGATATATCTCCAGAGGCAAGGGAAACCAAAGCAAAAATGGAACTATTGGGACTTCGTCAAGATAAAAAGCTTCTTCGGCTCAGGTCATGATCTCAGGGTCCTGGGATTGAGGCCTGCATCGGGCTCTCTGCTCAGCAGGGAGCCTGCTTCCTCCTCTCCCTGTCTCTCTGCCTGCCTCTCTGCCTACTTGTAATCTCTCTGTGTCAAGTAAATAAATAAAATCTTAAAAAAAAAAAGATAAAAAGCTTCTGCACAGCAAAGGAAACAATCAAAAAGCTAAAAGGCAGCCTAAGGAATAAGAGACGACATATTGCAAATGACACATCTGATAAAGGTTAGGATCCAGAATGTATAAAGAACTTACCAAAAGCAACACCCATAAAACAAAAAATCCAGTTAAGAATGGCCAGAAGACATGAATAGACACTTTTCCAAAGAAGACATCCAGATGGCTAACAGACACATGAAAAGATGCTCAACATCACTCATCATCAAGGAAATACAAATCAAAACCACGATGAGATACCACCTCACACCTGTCAGAATGTTTAAAATTAATAGCACAAGAAACAACAGGTGTTGGCAAGGTTGCAGAGAAAGGGGAACCCTTTGAACTCTTGGTGGGAATGCAAATTAATGCAGCCAATCTGGAGAACAGTATGGAGGTTCCTTAAAAAGTTAGAAACTACCCTACAACTCAGCAATGACACTACTAGGTATTTACCCAAAGGATACAAAAATACAGATTTGAAGGGGTACATGCACCCTGATGTTTATAGAAGCATTATTAACAATAACCAAACCATGGAAGGAACCCAAACGTCCATCAACTGGTGAATGGATAAAGAAGATGTAGTATATATATACAGTGGAATAGAACTCAGCCACCAAAAAGAATGAAATCTTGTGGGCGCCTGGGTGGCTCAGTGGGTTAAAGCCTCTGTTTTCGGCTCAGGTCATGATCTCAGGGTCTTGGGATCGAGGCCCGCATCGGGCTCTCTGCTCGGCAGGGAGCCTGCTTCCTCCTCTCTTTCTGCCTACCTCTCTGCCTACTTGTGATCTCTCTCTCTGTGTCAAATGAATAAATAAAAAATCTTTAAAAAAAAAAAGAATGAAATCTTGCCATTTGCAATGATGTGGATGGAGCTAGAGTGTATTATGCTAAGTGTAATAAGTTAGAGAAAGACAAATACCATATGATCTTACTTATAGTGGAATATAAGAAACAAAACAGATGAACATATGTGGTGTGCTGAGGGAGAAAGGAAAATACACCATAAGAGACTCTTAAAGATAGAGAACAAACTGAGGGCTGATGAAGGGATGTGGGTGGGTGATGGGTATTAAAGAAAGCAGTTGTTCCGAGGAGCACTGAGTGTTATATGTAAGTGATGAATCATTGAATTCTAATCCTGCAGCCAATATTGCACTGTGTGTTGACTAAAATTTAAATAAAAATTGAAGGAAAAAAGTAGAAACAAAATAAAAATCAAAACAGTTTTAAAGATGCTGAATATTTTTATATATAGCAGCCCATAGTCAAAATACTACATGTTATCTTCTTATGACTCTAAAAAGTACCTAAATTTCAAAAAGAAATTCATAGATCTCACCAGAAGAATTCCCTTCCTAAGCAGCAAGAAGGTGGAGAATTATAATAAAAAATATTCTGTGGTTGTATACAGGCAGATTAAGTATAAATTCTAGAACTCCCATTTTCTAATTGGGTAACCATGGGCAAATTAATTGTGAACTTGTACCCTATCACTAAATGGACATAAGACCTTGTTCATAGTGACCATGTGAGGATCAAAATAGGTAATACATATAAAGCACTTAAAACAAGCACTATCAGGTAGGAAGACTTTTAAAAATGCTATCTGTTAATATGCTCATTGTTTTTATAATTTTATCGTCATGTTAGCACCATATATTATGTGTATCAGATCTATAAAGTAACAATAAAAGTAATAATATTAATTTCTTAGGCAACTTTAGGTAACTCATTCATTGTCCCTGTTTCTCAGTTTTGAAGCCTATAGAATGGTAGTAGTAGTACTACTAGTAATATTACTAATACTGATA
This sequence comes from Ailurus styani, assembly GCA_002007465.1. NCBI lineage: Eukaryota > Metazoa > Chordata > Mammalia > Carnivora > Ailuridae > Ailurus > Ailurus styani. The sequence continues at coordinate 319,404 of LNAC01000676.1, read as the reverse complement.
ACAGTGGCAACTAATGCTGCTAAGGGTTTCAAACCCAAGAAGTGTGACTCCAGATACTCACTGTTAGCCACTCTGCTCTATAGCCTTTTAGGAATAGGTATCTGTCAGAATACGCTGTGGTAACAAGTAACCTCAAAATCTCAGTGGGATATAACACAAAGTTTATTTCTCCCTCATGCTATGTGCCCATTGTGTGTCAGCTGTGAGTTCTGCCCGCTATAGTCAGTCAGAAACCTTGTCTGACAGAGACTCCATCTTGCCACATGTTCCCATGATCATCAAGGCAGGAGAAGAAAATGTGAAGACTTGCACACTAGCAACCAAAATTTTGCCCAGTGTTTCAGGCTACTTCTGCTCTCATAATTTTAGCCAAAGTGAGACACACAGTCTCTTCAGGTAGTAGGGAAATATGATCATAAAATATAATCATACCAGGAGATAGAGAGCCAGGAATATTTGGTAAACAGCCATAAAGACTGTCATAAATATTAAGGGTACTATTTTCCTCAAATATGACAATGATCATGAAAGCCCTAATTAAACTGTAATACCTGTAAAAGACCTTATTATTTAATCCAAAATTTTTCTCTCTAATGAGGATATAGGTGTTGGATTTCACTTTGGGGCAAACATTAATTGCATCAATACGTTTTTTTATCTTTCTCAGTTTTCATCAATTCTAAGTTTTAGTACTTGGATAATGGTATTTACTTCATATGAAATTAATAGACTCAAACATTTAGGGTTTTTAAAAAATTTCAGGACAAATATTTATTGATAGGACAATCCTTATATTTTCTATTGTACTTAAATTTGGAAAGTTTACCACCTGAAAAGTGTAACTATAGACAGAATAAATATGTCAAGGGATTTCTATAATTAAGTGGCATATGCATGAATTATGGTCTTTCAGTAGGTTTATGTTTAATCATTAAATTATTTTTATTAAAAATGATCTGGTAATTCCAAAGTTCGAGATCTAATTTAGAGTTACGTATCGGTGAAACAAAGTTGAATAATTTATAGGGAGCCAAAATTGGTAGTTTTTACACATATCAATGTGCATGTTATACAGAAGTCTTTTTACATGGTAAATGTATACAATAAAATGAAAGCAATGTACAAAGTCAATATAATAAAATAATTAGTTTATATACAGTAAGTGCAGAATTTAATAGAGATACACTGGGAGTGTGTGCTGTCTCTCTTGACCTGCCAGCATAGTCACAGATGGGGGTTACTTATGGACCAAAAGGTGGAATGACATCAGATAATAAAATTAGACTCTGTGGCTATGAGATAAGGCATCCTTTTCTGCACGTCTTGTCTACCTTTAAGTGCCAAGGGCCCTGCGTGGAGCAAAGAGCACAACAGGTCATCAATAGGGTTATTTTTATAGTGCTGAAGGATGTTGCCAGGCTGAAAGGGATACCTATACTTTAACCCTTTCAATAAGGAATGGGAGCAGTCATTTGGGAGCAGTCTGTATGAAAAATGTGAAGATTTAAGTTGGCAAAAGTTTACTTCAAGCTATAGACTTTTGGGTCCCTTCCCTTCTATGTGGGTCTGTGTGATGTTGATATCGAGGGTAAAACCAGTGTAGAGGTCCACCATAGTAACGCTGGCCACACTGGTACAAAAGAGAAGTCAATACCAGCATCAAATTCCCCTTGATGCACCTGCTTGCCTTCTTCTTCAGGCATTGCTCTTAAATGCTAGTTCTCAGAATCTGCTGCCTTTTCTTTATAGATCTCTCGTTTATAAAAAGCAAGAAGTACAAATGCTGACAAGACGAGCAAGGACGGAATGGCATGAAAATCTCATCCATTAACATGGACAATCAATTACATTCTTAGGATTGTTAGTCCCTCAAACTTCTTCATTAATTAGCTCTCGGTTATTCATCTTCCCACACCTAGCTCAATTTGTTGTGACATCATACTGTGTTCAGAGTGCCTCACAAGCAATGAAAAAAGACAGGGTATCTTTAGAATGTGAGTTGGCAGCTGGTTCAGTTAAATATCCTTCTACCCACACTGTACTACATTGATTAATTTTTAAAGAAATAGCTAAATGAAGATATTAATTATTTGTATGTGGCGCATATGCTCATATGCACACCATTATATTTTAATTTACTTTTTAACAAATAAGCCAATATGATTTTTAAATTATTTCCCATCTGGCTTACGTACTAATTAAGAAAAAAATCTATTAATTTGTGCCATATCAAGTTCACCCTTTTTTTCTTTTACTTTCTAATTATATAGTTCTCAGAGATATCAGACTAGAAAAAATATATTTAAACTTCCTGCTTTTTAGTCCACATACATAGCTGTTTAGTGTGGGAGTGAAATGAAATACTTATTTTTGGAGGTCTTAACAATAGGAAAGCAACATGTACACAGTTCTCTCCTATTATTTGCCTTTATTTTAATCATGCTTATGTAAAACTGAAATGCAACAAGGCAAATTGATTATCCTGAAAATAATTAAGAGTTATCTGAATCATCAAAAAACTTAATTATATTTTGCCTCGTTTTGGTCGTGTATATTATGACCAACTTTTTGGAAATTCTTTAAACCACATAGAGCACGTATGATGATTCTCTATTGCCTTGCTTATTTACTCATTACACATGATACCAGCACCATGTGTTAAAAGGGATGATTTAGGTACATACAAACTCATGAGATAGTAAGGTTTTGAGGCAGTAAATTCTTATAAATTAATTTGTTATGGTTTTTAGAATATTTTCCTAGTTCGAACTCTGTGTGTGTGTGTGTGTGTGTGTGTGTGTGTATTTATGGACAATTGCGCATGTTGATGATAAACATAATTAATGAGAAAAATTACATAGAGAAATTTGGATAATAATGTGTATGCTTTCATGTATTTTTCAACATACATCAAAAAACATTATACTTATGCTTTCCTGATGTCTCAAAATAGAAACCACACTGTTGCCTTTCAGGTAGGTGTGGACTGTCTGGAGGAGATTCTTACTGTAATGTTTGAATGAGTCACTGATTTAATTGCCAAAGATACACAACCTTTAAAGGAAGTGAGATGAGCACAGGGGGCGGAGAGGCTGCAGCCAATGTTTACCAAGCTCCACTTTGCGGCTGTGATTCTCTTAGGAGGGACACCAGGTCTGGAAGGAAGGCTCTTTTCTTCCTCATCAGAATCTTATTTTATTCTACACTTCCCTCATTCTTAGAGAACTTGTGTAGCCATCTCTGCCTTTCCATTTAAGGGGATATTTACAGGCAGCGAGTTCTCTTGGTTCTCGAACACAGATACCACATTCTTAACAGTGAAGAGAAAACAGTATTCCCTGCTGTCCTTAGACAGAATCAAAGACAATTCATTCTCTTACATTCAATTGTGTGTCTCCTATCACACTTCTGTGACACACTTTTACCCGGGTGATGCTGATGCTGTGTTTGATCCAAAGGCTATGACAAGAAATGCATTTCCCTGCACCAGCCTATTGTTATTCCCTCTAAAATATATTGGGAAGTGTGGGAATCTTGAGGATAATGGAAAGAGAACGGGATCAAGTGTCAATAGATGTCCTGTCCTCTGTTGCTTACTCTCTTCGTGGCTTTAAACAAGGTTCTTACATCTCCTGAGTCACTGGCAAAATAGTACACCCTAGCGAGTTGGTATTGTCACACAAACTCATGAATGTGAGAAAGTTTTTGTAAATCACAATACACCAGAATTATGTCTATTCTTATGCATATGACAAAAGTGGGTTTCTTAGAAATGAGCTTTCCAAAAATAATACTAATCATTGAATAAACCTACAGTTTTGCACAACAACAGGATCATTGTCCTGGAAATCTTAGAATATAATATATATTTAGTTTTATCTCCCTGAAAATAAACCTAAAGTATTCATGTTATTTCAAAAATAGATTTGTATCCGTAGATTTAAAAAAATCACTTTCATATTCTTTAACTATTATTACTATTTGTGTATAAAAGTCTTATAATTACTTCTTTTTAAAACCTAAAATTAGCATATCTTCTGTTCACCCAATTAACTCAAATGAGTAACAAATTATTTTTGAAAGCTTTCTAAACTGATATTCTGTAATGACTCACCTAAGAAAATGTCTTTTCTATTCAGAAGTCTGCACCTCTTTTATTTTTTAGTCAAACACATAATTTACTACACAGCTTTAAAAGTGTTTGCTGCATCAATCAACCACAGGCCCATCACTTTATTCATTCCTCCATTCATGGGAGGGTCCCAGGAATGTGGATGGTGGCGGTGGGTTTTCTGTGAAATTTGTGTAGAACGGGTGATCAGTTACTAAATATGCAAGGAATGTGTCCCTCCAATCTTTTTTAACCTCTTTTTCAAATCTTCATTTAAATTCTAGTTAGTTAACATACTGTGATATATTGGTTTCAGGAGTAGAATTTAGTGATTCTGTCCCTCCAATCTTACAGTGAATTTGCAGACTTATCTCAGCCTGTGTTATGGAAACTGCAGATCACTTGGAGGGCTTGGTAAACAATTCTGGATTTCTCACTCATAAAATGAAAATCTAAATGCCTAATCTGAGCTTTCTTTTGGAAAGCAGGAAGTTGAAATCCCTGCTTTATTTCAACAAGTGGTGGCCTGACCTCTTAAATTAGTTTGCTAATAAAGAAATACATGAGTCCAGAAAGTGAAGAGAAAGAATGAGAAGTTCACATGCTACCATAACAGCCCGATGGCATTCCAGTGTTCTGTTCCTTCTTGATGGCCATGCTTCAATGGTGCATTGGTACTTTGCCATGATAGCACTTTTACTTTGCAGCAGAAATCACCTTGGGATGGTTTTCATCTTTTGTGAATGGTTTAGCCATTGCTTCTTCCTTTCAGATTCTCAATATTAGCAATAGAGCTATTTCAATATTTCTTTTTTTCTGACAAAAATGTGACTTTTAATAATGCCATTTTTAAAAGTTGGATCATTCACAGTAGACTAGAAATTTATTTAATTTTCAAGTCCCCCAGAACTTGTTTCCAGACTTGGGAGATGACTGGCCTCCGTGAAGGTATCAAAGCCAAAACCCTGAATTGGAAATTAGAAGACTTGGATTTGGGTCTTGCTCTTTCACTAAGTAGCTGAGGAGTCTAATCCCATGCTTTAGTTTCATCGTTTGTGTGACTCAGGACAAGTCACTTCAGTTCCTTTGTGCCTCAGTTTCCTCATCTGTAAAAGAGACAATCATAAAATGTCTACCTCTTAGCATTGTTATAAGGAGTCCATGAGATAATGATTATAAGGGGCCCAGAATAGTAGTATCAGGCTTATGCTAACAGCATGTGTGGTATCTCTAATAATGCTTTGTCATAGTTCCTATGTTATCTTTCTTCACAAGGCTATGATGAGAACCAAATAACAGAATACATGTATTCATTTTTTTTAAAGATTTATTTATTTGAGAGAGAAAGAGAGAGAGAGCATGGGGGGGTGTCAAAGGGAGAAGCAGACTCCCCGCTGAGCAGAGAGCCCTATGCAGGACTCGATCCTAGGATTCCAGGATCATGACCTAAGCTGAAGGCAGTCACTTAGCCAACTGAGCCACCCAGGTACCCCCATGCTGTATTCATTGCTGTAGTGCTCCACAGCCAACTGCCACAAAATTGGCAGCTTAAAACAAGAGCTATTGATTATCTCTTTTCTATAGGTCGGATAGGTCTGGCCTAGCTAGGTGCTCTTCTTAGAGCTTCATAAGGCTGAAATCCACACATCAACTAGGTCTTTCTTGCAAACTCATGTGGCTATTGGAAGAATTCATTTCCTTAGGATGGAAGTTGCCATTTCTTGCTAGTTGTCAACAAGGGACCACTCTCAGCAACTGGAGACAGCCCACCTTTCCCTGCTACATGGCCCTTTCTGCATCATGGCCATTGCTTTCTTCCAGGCCAGGAAGAATGTATCTCACTGGTCTCCAATCCCTTACCATCAGCTGAAGAAAACTTGCTTGTACAGGACTTACCTGATCAAGTCAGGCCATCCAAGCAAATCTCCTGTTAGCCATATCCCACAACATGATCATGGCATGGTATCATGCTCACCTGTTCCACCCCCACTTCAGGGGAGGAGATCATATGAGAGTGAGGGTCATCGTTGAATTCCACCTACCTCAAATGTGAACATGAAGTGAAAAGTAAAAATAACATACCAAGCACCCATTATTGTGTATCTTATCACTGCCATCACCATCGTGATCATGATATCAAATTTTTATCCTCACACAACCCTATTCTATTTATTTTCAAAGGTTCAAATTAACTGTAGAGAGTATTCCAATTCATTCAATAACCATGAAACTCAGAACTTTGCATTTGCTTCATAACTCCCTCAATTCCTATTCTCTTCGACTGGCATATTTACTTCCCATGTTCCGTCCTTCGATCGTTGAGTTCATTTGAGAGCAAAGTTCCATGGAGAAGTAGGTTGTATTGAATTCACCAGTCCGTAAAATACGCAACCATCTTCCCCCTTACATGTATGCAGCAATCCTAAAATTCCCTATGGCCTGGTTGTGTTCAACTCTAAAACAAACTAAGGAAAAGGTAATCTTTTCCAATGCTTTAATGATAATTAACCTAGGGGCTAATATAAAAGACTCCAAGATGTTTATTCATAGATAGCGGGAGTGAGCCCCAGATGATTCTTGTGGCTCTGGCTGTCATTTACCAGTGCTCTTGAGAGCCTCATATATTGTAAAATGCTCCATAATATTTAAAGTAAATGTAAATATAAAATAGGATATAAAATAAAAATATAATAAAACAATGATGTAGGGAAGGGTTGAAAATGATTACATCGTCCATGAAAATGGAATGGGGAAACTTGTCCCAGAAATCCAAACAAGAATCTTCTGGTGTTTTGTTAATATAGGTTCCATGAGGGCAAAGATGAATTCTAAGCCTACACAGAGATTGATAAAACTTTGTTCATGAAATAAAGTAGAATTTAATTAAAAAAATATAAACTAGAAATTATATCTATGTTCAAGATCATCTTTGTCACTGTAGACATTATGATCATGGATGTGTTACTTTTCCTCATTAAGACTGAGTTTTTGTGTCTTTAACATGAAGGTAATACTGTCTACATGTTCTGAGGATTAAGTGAAATAACCTATGCTGAGTTCTTAGGACAATGCTCAGTACATAGTGAGCATGCAGTAACTGATGACTATTGTTGTTATTGTTATTTTTATTCATTTTAATTATGCTAACGTGTGGCCCAATGTCTGGAATGTATTAAGTGCTCAGAAAATATTACTTTCTTCACCCTTCTTTAACACCTGTTTGTTGAATTCAACTGGATCTGTCAAGAAGAGAATTTCAGGTATTATTAGTCTGAAATACATGAAGAGGTTACCGTTTGTCTGATTTTATTTAATTTTATACAATTTTCTTCCTCCCCCCTTCCTCCCTGCCTGCATGCCTGCCTACTTCCATCCTTCCTTCTTTCCTTGTCTTTCCTCCTTTTCTTCTTTCCGTTCCTTCCTTCTCTTTCTCTTATCTTTTTTTTCTCAAGCAGATATTATTTTAAATTTCCGAACAACCTATGTCAGCAAGTCTGGCCAAGTTATCTTTGAAGCAAGATCAATTTGCATCCACTACGTCACAACCTGGTTCATCATTGATTTAATTGCTGCCCTGCCTTTTGATCTCCTATATGCTTTCAACGTCACAGTGGTGAGTAAAGAGCTCCCTTCCGCACAACCTTAAAGGTTATTTTTAACACTGTGTTTATTTTCCACGTGTTCAGGTTTTAAGTGTTTGTGACGATTTGTGCACCCAGGATTTTGTACCCTCCTTTATAAAGATGCCAAAGTGGCCAAGGGTGCGCAGGCCACAGATTGTCCATTTGAGGAAGTTACTTCCTTTTAAAATTTGTGTTACCAGTTTGAGTTATTTAAATACCTAGACCAGGATATACCAAAAGCCTGAGTTTATCATCAGTACTGACACAGAACAAATCCTTTGGTAAGGAAACCATCTACAAGAATACAAGCATTACTTTGTATTACTTAGGTGCTCATTTGCCTCCGAATTTCAGTGTAGAGTTTAAGATTTCTTCTAGTTTTATGACTTTTACTCTCTACCTCTTGAGTATTTCATTATCCACTGGAAAAACAAAGAAAAGACTGATCAAGATACAGAAGAATACTGAAATTAAATTAAAAGAATTCAACCACTTCTTAGAAGTCCTTGTAAAAATGTTGGGAGGGAAAGAAACCTAAATGACACAATGACTATGAACTTGAGAGCTCAGTTGGATTTTTAACTTTTCTCTAGGATTGTAACTTCTCTTCTTTCTTCATGGAAAGCCTTTATAAAACCTCATGCTTCTTCATAGGAAAGCAAGTATGTCCACTCGTGGTAGTAGCTATTTTTACTATTGAATAGTTGTTCTTAAAAGCATTAAGTGTTTCCTATACATAGAGAGACTTTTAGGGACGTACAATAACGTTTTTGGGCCAGTAATACAATTTGCTCCTAGAGTAACAATTTTTTTGTATTAACATATAATGTATTATTTGCCCCAGGGGTACAGGTCTGTGAATCATCAGTCTTACACAATTCACCGCACTCACCATAGCATGAACCCCAATGTCCATTACCCAGCCATGCTATTCCTACCCTCCCACCCCCCAGTAACCCTCAGTTTGTTTCCTGAGATTAAGAGTTAGAGTAACAAATTTTAGCAGGCAAAAATTTACTAAACATTAGTTCAAATTAAATGTATTTCTTATTCAGTCGACAGCCCCTTGAGATTCTCAATCAAGAATTTAAGTCAATCAGAGAAAGATAATTATCATATGATTTCTCTGATATGAGGAACTTGAGAGTAAGGGTGGGGGGTCGTGGGTGGTAGGGAGGGAAAAATAATGAAACAAGATGGGATGGGGAAGGACACAAACCATAAGAGACTCCTAATCTCAGAAAACAAACTGAGGGTTACTGGGGGGTGGGAGGGTAGGGATAGGGTGGATGGGTTATGGACACTGGGGAGGGTTTGTGCTTTGGTGAGTGCTGTGAAAGATGTAAGCCAGATGATTCACAGACCTGTACCCCTGGGGCAAAGAATAAAAAATAAATAAATAAATAAAAATCCTACAGACTACTCAAAAAAAAAAAGAATTTAAAAGCATAGTTTTCAATATTAAAGTGACCAGTATTTTTCAAATACAGTCCTTATTGGCTTCAGAATGAAGATCGAACTGTAATCCTGCCTATTTAGTGCAGATTTGTGCAGTTGTTAATTACCTATATAAGAGTATTTTTCTTTTCTTTTTCTTTCTATTTTTTAAGATGGAAAGTTGAGGGTGTCAACATCTTTAAAAGGTTTATAAGTCAACTGGAAGGAAACCTCTGGGGGAAAATTTAGTATATAATATCAATCAGTGCCACTTTGAATTGTTATCCAGCCTTTTTAAAGTGCTTTTTAAAATTGAATTTGACTAGATAAGTGTACTGTAATGAAAGCATAATGACTTAAAACAAGGCTTTTGCAAGACTGCAACAAAAAAATTCAAAAGAAATATATAATTCACAAAATGTTAAGAAAAATTTTCCACATTCTCCTGGAGAATCGTTAAATAAATGGTGTTTAATAGACTGTGCTCTAAATTAACTTATTGCTTTGCTACTAAATTTAATAGTATTTTTTTATGTTCCATTTCTCTTTGGGCACTGAACAAATAGAATCACTTAAAATATGTATTATATAATTATTTATAAAATATGTATAATTTTAAGATATGTAACATGTTTATATATCATTAACATCCTCATTGCCTAATTAACACAAAGGATTTTTGAAAAAGTCTGATTCTCATATTTTGATGAATTTTAAATGGTTTAATGAATTTAAATGGTTGTACACTTTTACTGCATTCTTGTTCCCTTTCTTCATTCTGTCTTATGAAATCTGGCATGAACATTTTATAAAGAATGCAAGTTATATATCAGCATCTATGTTAGAAAGAAAGAAAAAGAGGAAGGAATAAAAGAATCTCTCTTCTCAGTGATAATTTTTCTGCTTCTCACAGGAGGGAGCATATGATCATTAACAAATTGGCACATAAATTTGCTATGCCCCCAAATAAATAATTCAAGTTGAAATATTCTGTTTGAACAGAAAAACTTGTTCAATGTATTTTGTTTACTCCCCAGGAAAATGTAAGTTACAAGGAAAAGTTTATGCATTATGTGATTTTTATACTGCACAGACTTAAAAAAAAGGGTGGTGGTGGTGGGGAATAAATAAACAAATAAATAAGCAAACACAGGTGTTGGCTTTCCAGATTTCACATACATCCAGTAAGCTCATCTCTGTAGATGACATTCAGAAATTCATTACAACTATCAAAAATGTATTGGATGTTCTAATTTTACTTTGCCCGTAATTGCTGATGGTAAATGTTTTATATACAGCTCACACATTTCTTTAATAAAATTTACTATGTGTAAATCACTATGAAAGGCACTCCAAGAGACAAAGTTGTGAATGAGACATAGAAAATATGATAGAGTGAAAAAGGCGAAAGTATAAATCTCAGTCTTATCACTTACCATCTGAATGACTTTCTTGGGGAAGTTACCATCAACGTTGGCAAAAGGAGCACAAAAATTGCTGTGGGGTTTCTTAGCAGCCTAAAAAGGCAACATTTCTATAAAATACCTTGCTAAGTGTCAAACACCCAGAAAGACCTCAATACATGTTTATCGACTTCTCTCTCTCTCTCTCTCTCTCTCTCTCTCTCTCTCTCTCTCCCCCCGCTAGTGGATAGCCAGGGGGTGGACATGTCCACATGGTAATAGGAGAAACTGCCATTTAATAGGAGGTTCTGATGAGTACATCACTCTCGCACACCTGCCTATAAGCTGCTTCTAATTTTTATCAGTGACAAATTCAGAACAGCATCCCAAGAGTAGAAAGAATACTTTCCCTTTTTTCAGAGTATATATTTCCATCTAAATCAAATATGCCTCTTTCTTCTCTCATTCATTAGGAGCCCAGACTCACATTTTATAGCGAGAAGCTGTTGACTCGGATAGGAATAAGCATAATTTATTTCAAAAGTGTCAGCAAAATCACTAAGGCTGCCTCATCCTGGACACCAAGTTTTGTGTCCCTTATCTTTCCAAATGACTATTGTTCTCACATAAGGACAGTCCCCCATTCTTCCCTCAAACATCCTCTTTCTGGTCAGAGAAAATGGGGAGATTGGCCACATCAGTATTTTATGTTCAGTGGTGTCTTAATCTGCTCAGGCTGCTATAACAAAATATCATTGACTGGATTGCTTAAACCATAGAAATTTATTTCTCAGTTCTGAAGGCTGGGAAGTCTAAGATCAAGGTTCCAGCCAATTTGGTTCTTGATGAAGGCTCTTTTCCTGGCTTGTAGACAGCTATTTTCTTGCTGTGTTCTCACATGTTAAGGGGAGAGAGAGACACTGGGTTAAGGAGAGGGAGCCAGTAAGAGAGGAAGAGAAGAGAAAAAGAGAGAGCATTCTCTGGGCTCTTCTTATAAGGGCACTAATCCCCTCTTGAGGACCCCACCCTCATGATCTCCTTTAAACCAAATCACTTCCCAAAGGCCCCATAGCCAGTTACCATCACATTGAGGGCTAGGGCTTCAATATGTGAGATTTGAAGGGACAAAATTCAGTCCACAGCAGATGGCTTCCTCCATTTGGGATTTCTGTTTGAGGTTTCATTTCAATTACAAAACTGTCATCTACTGTCAGATTCTTTGACCTATAAAATAAATTCTACCCCCGGTAATTCCTCTACGCTACAAAGTAGATATTGCAAAGTACTGCCATGGAATCGTCTGGTTTACAATGAGCTAGAAAAATGACAGATGAGAACTTGGCTGTGAAGGAAAAGAAAATAAAACTTGACACAGAAGAATGATAAAAAGAAATATAAGCACAGCTAGCTGGCAAGTGCTTCAATTGACCTTAATGATTTTATTTTATTTCAGTATAGAATAAGTCACAAAATTAAAACTGAAAACACTTTTGTTGAATTTCTATTATTATATTGAGTATAGAATGTTTTGTATCTCAATTTATTACCCATCCATTCATTTAACACATACTTATTGAGCACTTACTATGTGTTAGACACTGCTCTAGGTACAATTTTCTTAGACATAAGGGGAGATGGATAGTGGAGGAAGGAACTAGAAGTCAACTGACTCCAGAGCTAATTATAAAGGCAAATTTACAGAAGATGCTGAACTTTTTTATGATTCTGTCTGTTGAGGAATACTGTTCTTAGGTGTAGTCATACAAACCACTTTCTTCCCCTTTATTTATGGTTGCTTCCACACACACACACACCCAAATTAGAAAAGGTCAAGTAATTTGTCAAATTCTATTTGCATATGAGCTAATACTTTATTTGCCTTTTCTATTTTAGAATGCTCACTGAGGGTCTTTGAGCTGTGAAAGAGTATGCATTAGTTGCCAACAAAGACATTGACCATTCTGGTGGACACCCATGGCACACATTTCTCACCTGAAGTCAGGACAAAAATCCCTTAGCTACAAGTGTATTGTTTTAGTGCATACAAAGGCAGGAGCTAGGAGAGTTTTCAAACATTTTGGTCTGTTTTAATTTTGGTTCCCTAAACATGTCTGTTTGAGAGAGGGCTCAGAATGTAAAAGCTTCAGGCACGTGTTTCCTCTATCAATGATGTTAGAAAGAACACAGCCCATGAGACAGGAGGTGCTACGGTATTTGTGAGTAGGTCTTACACAAGTTTGATAGATCTAATCACTGTTTGTTTAAAAAAGTATGTTACCTTTGTTACCATTTCACACAATTTTACTTCAGTAGGTACAAATTATTGTTATAAAGCCAGTCTTATATGGAGGGAAGGATGTGGAATTGAAAGAACCCGTATGTAAGAGGTGGAGATACCTTATGTTCAATCTGAAACCATAATGTGTATGGTGTTGTGTATTGGAATACACAAAATTATATTCAATCAAATAAGTAGAGAAAAAAGATAAATCTGAAGGCAAATAAGTATTAATTTGAAGAAATTAAGTTATTTTATCTTTTAGTCTATCACCTCTTGATATAATATGTTGAGAAGGGACATTGGTGTGGTCATAAAAATGACCATAGCATGGGAATCATGATTATATGTAATTTCAAGAACTTTCCAGAATGGCTGGGAGTTAAAGTAACTGTTGTAGTATGGAATGAGCCGTGGGCCAAGTTGTCCTGCTCTGTCTCCTCCCACAGGTGTCTCTCGTGCATCTCCTGAAGACTGTCCGGCTGCTGCGTCTTTTGCGTCTCCTGCAGAAGTTGGACCGTTATTCCCAGCATAGCACAATCGTCCTGACTCTGCTCATGTCCATGTTTGCGCTCCTTGCACACTGGATGGCGTGTATCTGGTATGTCATTGGAAAAATGGAAAGGGAAGACAACAGCCTTCTGAAGTGGGAAGTTGGTAAGGGCTTACATTTGTCACGTTTTCCATTTTTAAGTGAAAAAGGAAGATTGTCTAGAATTTGGAGGAGGTGAAAGATGAGTCCATAAATATGTCCTCTGACTGTCGATTTGTCTCATACTTTTTAGGGGTTGGGGGAGGTGGTCCATGACATAAGTGATTTCTTTTGAGAAAATTTTCTGGAAAATCCTTATATATTTTTTAAATAGTAATGGGTTAAAGATTTCAATGGCATAACTGTTTAAAGTGACCTGCCAGGCTATAGAATTGTTTGGATAAGTAATATGTGATCGTATGTGACATATCCAATGCAGGGCTAGTACCATTGAATCACTGGGCAACTGGCCTATGCCCAGTCATTGCAGTAAGAGAGAGAGTGAGTGAGTATATTATAATGATACACTTTCCACATTTAGTATACTGTGAGAATTTGTGATGATAGAGGGAACTGGATATTCACAAATACAATTTGTAGAATTTTGTGTCCCCATAATACATGGGAATTTAAGGGAGATTTTTCCAAGTGTTACATAATTCTGCATAAATGAATCTGAAATGTTCTGCACAGAAACACATTTTTAAACTTATGTTAACCACAAAAACTTTACAGAAAATGAAATTCTGAAGGCTATAACCCTCTAGCCAAAAATATATGTATTCTTCTCCCAGTCATTGCCTTGGGAGAATTGTCATAGTACCCCATGTAGAATTCTTTTTTTTCTCCCTCTTATTCTGACATTTCATCAAAAGAATCTGTTTCTTGGTTGGCTAGAAAATTCTTCACTTCTTTTCTCCAAAAATCAATCTTGAACTTTTGGAAGCTCAGACCTTTGCAAAGGGATAAAGCCACAAGAGATTTCCAAGAGAGAAACACATTCTAACTTTTCATACCAACATTTAATGGCAGAATGCATTAGGAACATCCTTGGATTGGCTCTCATAATGCCACCCTCTCGCCAAAAGGCATATACAAAGCCTTCAAAGTACGTCTTTGGAGAATGAGTTGGAGACCCTAAGAAAAACAGATTCCAGGGAGCGAATGTCCTATCTACGTTCTTTAAAATGCTCCTACACATCTCAGTTTTGACTCTAAGCTATACCAAAGCAACAAATGTGTTCTGATACCTTTCATCTCAGACTGGTTTTACCTTCCTTATCAAAGTACTTCTCCTGTGTCTTGTTTTTTTAAAGATTTTATTTATTTATTTGAGAGAGAGAGAGAATGAGAGAAACAGAGAGAGAGAAGAGAGCATGAGAGGAGAGAAGTCAGAGGGAGAAGCAGACTCCCTGCTGAGCAGAGAGCGCGATGGGGGACTCGCTCCCGGGACTCGCTCCTTCTGTGTCTTGCTATGGATCTCAATTCTCAGAAATGAAGTCAAGGGAGAAATAAAACTGCAGCGTGAAAGCAGGAATGTTCTACATGAAGAGAATATGAGATGAGATGTGAAAGAGTGAGAGAGGGAAGACAGGGAGAGGAAAAGACCATGGGGGGAAGGACAGAGAAGTTGATGAAAAGGAGGACCAAAGTCTGGATTGTACTTGGATTAAAACATTTCCTGTCCTTTAGTATTGTTTCCCTTTCTATTTTCTTGTCCTAAAGGCTCCTTCATCACACACTGGCATAGTCCTAATGGTGTTCAGTGAATTACAGCATTAGATCTCTGCCCTTTGTTTTGAATCCATATTAAAATTCTGACTTGCGGTCAGCCACCTGATTCCTTTCTGGGCCTGACCTAATTTCCTTCAGGCCCCAGACCTATACACTCATATTAATTTGTAAGGCTTGTCTAGTCTGAGAGTCTCCAGATGGGGAAATTCAGCTTATTCACGCTCTCAAATTTAGTTAGATGAGGAAAGCTTTTTGTTTCATTTCCAACACACCAGTTATGCTGCAGATATACAAACTAGCTTTTGTTTTTCTTCCTACAAATGCACAGAGATATTGATTTTCCAAGAAAAAAGAAAACCATCTAAACTGCTTCAGTATTGCCCCCTACCTCCCCTACTCTTAAATCTGATGTTTTGGTTCAGTGTAACCAATGGGAGCTTGTGAGGTGGAAGTCAACCCACAAAGAAAGCACTGGCATAATACAATGATGGGAAGAAAACATTGGGTTGGAGCAACAGAACTCTCCTCGTCATGACTCCACCACTAGCTAATTGTGAGGTTTACAGTAATTTTGTTCACCTCTACAGGCCGCGGTTTCCTCATCCAGAACATGAGAAAACTCACCATATAACTCGAAAGTCTATTTCAGTTTCCATGATTTATGACTTTAATGGAAGAACAAACCCAGTATTGTGTGCTTATTTTTTTTTATCATAGGTCAGTGTCCACATAAACTGTCAATAGCAGTCACCTAGTGTCAACAAGTTTGAGGAAAAAGGATGTGTCAGGAAGTCCATCTTGTGATCACAACATGTTAAAGAATTGATATGTTTTATTCAGTTATGATAAGAATAACTCAACCTCTATCTTTAGAGAATTAAATTTCCTGTCCAAACACCTCTCAGAATATGATCAGGAAGATAGTATGCTAATTATGTCTGTCAACATTGGATTTATAAGGTTGGCAGCAAGGACTTTCTCTTCCCTTAAAATTACTTGTATTATTGTTCATTTAAAATGTTCTCCAGCTGATATTTGGATATAAATTAAATAATTATGACCTTTTCTACCTAATTTTTTAATGAAGCAGCTGAGAATCTAGGTTAATTTAGTTTTTACTGTGGAATTTGTACACTAGTATTGTTTTACCTTTTTTTGGTCTAGCTACCATGACTCAAAAAATTCTTCACATAAAAAGAGTTAGGTTAGAGAACATGGCCTTTATGTTGTGACTAACATTAGATGTATAGAACAGATTCATATTTCCACGGGATAACATGGAAATTTCTTTCTAATCATTATTAATTGTCTTAAAACGATTTTTCCCCCTTTTGTCCTTGGCAGGTCTACAACTTACAGCTAGAGAGAGTTCTAATATTTTGCATCAGATCAAATCAAAGTTAATCTTTAAAAAAGATTTTAGTATCACTTCTCTATAAGATATCTATTTTTGGAAGAAAGAATTAATACTTATGGACTAATTATACCAGAGGGTGGTTATGAACTGATTTGCCTGGTGTTATTTTTACTTCATATTCTTATGTGCTTTTATACTATATTTTAAGAAATGTAAGGTTTAGCTTATTGTTTCATGGAATTTTAGACTTGGGAGGACCTTAGTCTAACTTTTCTTACTTTATGATGAGAAATCCAGCTCTAGGCTGTACAAGCTCTGTGATGTAGGGGTTATTATCTTGTGTATCCACTGCTGTATCCTTACTGTGTTATACATGGCAAACGTGTGGGAAAAAACTGTTGAATGAGTTCATCTTCAAGGTCATTCAATTACTAAATGACAGTCACAGGACAACAGCCTAGATTCCGTAACTCCTTATGTACAATTCCTTCTA
The DNA here is from genome assembly GCA_002007465.1 of Ailurus styani. Classification (NCBI taxonomy): domain Eukaryota; kingdom Metazoa; phylum Chordata; class Mammalia; order Carnivora; family Ailuridae; genus Ailurus; species Ailurus styani. The sequence goes on along the minus strand of LNAC01000676.1, from coordinate 302,436 downwards.
ATAATTTTGAATATTATGAAATTAGAGGAAATGGCTATTTAGCAAATATTTTCCAGCAGGAAGATTGAGAGGAGAAGAACAAATAGGGTGATCACTTAAGATTTGGTTACTTGGGGTGCCTGGGTGGCTCAGTTGGTTAAGCCACTGCCTTTGGCCCAGGGTTATGATCCCAGCGTCCTGGGATCGAGCCCCACATGGGGCTCCTTTCTCAGCAGGGAGCCTGCTTCTCCCCTGCCTGCCATTCCTCCTGCTTGTGCTTGCTCTCTCCCTTTTTCTTTCCTTTTCTCTCTCTCAATCTCTGTCAAATAAGTAAGTAAAAATCTTTAAAAAAATATTCGATTACTCATTCAAAAAATATATTTTGAGTGCCTACTACGTGCTTGCTTGGTCCTGTGTAAGGCACTTGAGTTACCAAAACTGATATACTTAATGTCATGGAACTTAAAAATGTCATGGAAAAAAAGTCCAGTAGCTAAACAGAGACAAATAGCTCAATGGATCTATCACAGTGTGATAGTTCTGTAACTGGAACGTGCATAGAGGGGAGGCAGCTAGATCTAGCTAGCATATCAACAAAGGCTTTTCCAAGATGAGCTGATTTTAAGGGAAGAATAGGTCTTGTCTCTGCAGATGTTGAGGAAGGGGCATGGGTGAGAGCAGGAACATGGCTACATGAAGCAGGTCACTAGGAGTCAGCATGAAGGCTGAATGGGGTAGTAAGATGATGAAGCTAACCTGTCAGGTGGGTAGTCAGGGACCGGATCCTTAAAGACCATCCATGCTAAACTTTCGAGTTTGGACTTCATCCTAAGGCTATAGGGAAGCATAAAATTCTCTCAAGCAGTGATCTTTTGAATATAGAACACCAGGGAATAGGGGGAGATGTTTCGCTCTGCTTCCTTTTCAATGTCTATAAACTGGCAATAATAATGGTGACTACCTCATTAGGGTTGCCAGTATTAAATTAGGAAATCTATGTGAAGCATTTAATACTGTGCCTGGCACCTAGTAAATTCTCAATAGATAGTAGCCATTAGCACCATCATTACCATTTTATTATGACAGTTACTTCTAATAAGGAAAGTACCATGAACTGTGACTAGTGATACTTATGATTTTATATGGGAAGAGTGTTAAGAACTACTTTAAAAAAATATTTCCCTTTAAGTTTATTTTCTTTTTTATTTTAAAGATTTTTATTTATTTATGTGACAGAGAGAGAGAGCGCAAGTAGGCAGAGAGGCAGGCAGAGAGAGAAGGGGAAGCAGGCTCCCCGCTGAGCAGAGAGTCCGATGCGGGGCTCAATCCCGGGACCCTGAGATCATGACCTGAGCAGAAGGCAGAGGCTTAACCCACTGAGCCACCCAGGCGCCCACCCCCTTTAAGTTTAGTTGTAGTGCTGGACAACGAATTTTATGCTTTCGCCTATCTTCAAAATAAAAAAGCCCACACTATATATTTGAGTCCATCTCTGAAAAATTAGTAGATTTCGTATAGCCTGACAATTGCACTCATATAGATTTTTCCTTCCAGGTTAATATAGGCTATCCTATCAGCTCGTTGGGATATAGAAAAATTTTATAAAACTTAGTACTTCAAAGGCAAGATTTAACATTACATTAAAGAAGCTTAACACAACTGAGTCTAAGTGTGTGTGTTTTTTAAATTTTTTTAAAGATTTATTTATGTGAGAGAGGAGGAGTGGGGGGGGAGGGCAAGAAAGACTCTCAGGCCACGCCCCACTGAGTGCAGAGCCCCACAGGGTCCATCTCCTGACCCCGAGATCATGACCTGAGCTGAAATCAAGAGTCAGATGCTGAACTGACTGAGACATCCAGGGGCCCCTAAATGTGTTTTTTAAATTAAAATCTTTATTTTGGCTGCAGACATGTTTCAGAATGATCTATTGGGGGGGGCAGGGTTTACCTGTTTTCAATTAGAAGTCTTCAACAAATACCCAGCTAGAAATGTGTGAGAAGGCATGCATATTTCTGTACATCTCCATTAATGTAGGGATATATTATTTTAATGATCACTTATGAAGTCGAATTAGTAACTGATAAAGCTCAATTAATAACATTGAATTAGTCCTTAAAGATCTCCTTAGGATACTAAATAGAATATAATGGTTCTGATTTAAGTGAGAAAGATCTGGATTTGAATTTTGCCTCAGGGATTTGCTAGGCATGTGATTTTGGCCAAGATGACTTCAGTGCATGGCCTTTTTTATACAAGGATCTTTAGTTTTCTTGTCTGTAAAGTGGATATGGTAGTACTGACCCTCAGTGTTTTTGAGTATGAGAGGTACTCAAGTTGACCTACCTAACATAGTCTGGTACATAGTACCTTCTTGCAGCTGAGAACTATCACCATTACAACACCTCCTCCATTCTTTATACTAATGAAGGCTATTCTCAAACAGCAGCTACCTGTTCAAACTTACATCAATGAGCAATGTAGAGTTGAAATAGCAACACTATTCAAGTGTACCGAAGAGGTGATACTTCTGTTAACAGTCATGATTCTTGGTTGCAAACAAAAACAGAAAAGGAATCCATGAACAGGACATGCAGACTCAGAATTAGAGAGAGAACAAGACTTAGGGAAAGAACATGATCCAAGGCAGCTTCAAAGATCCCAATGCAGGAAGCACGGTTGCTGACATTTTGCAAACATGGCCTAGACATCTTTCTGTCCTTGCAGATGTTATGAGAGAGTCCTAAATTCCTGTTTGTCTCTAACTCACAGTCCCTGAAGGGAGAATCCAATCCACCAAGCTTAGTCACATGCTCAAACGTTGACTGCTGGAGTGAGAAGGACCTCCTACCTTCCACTTCCATGGTGGGAAGTGGGGCCCCGGTATCTCTCCATTACTATGTGTGATGAAGACTACCCGATTCACGTAAGATTTTAGACAGCCAAAAAAAAAAAAAGATGAGTGTCTTCTACAATAACATCTTTACGCTTACATTTAAAAGCAGTACAACTGAGACACCTGGCTGGCTGTCAGTTAAATGTCTGCCTTCGGCTCAGGCCCTGATCCCAGGGTCCTGCACCACACTCCTTGCTACACGGGGATCCTGCTTCGCCCTCTGCTTGCCACTCCCCGTGCTTGTTCTTGCTCTCTGTCTCTCTCTCCCTTTCTCTCTGACAGATAAATAAATAAAATCTTTTTAAAAATAAAAATAAAAAATAAAAACAGTACGACTTAGAAAAACATTTATTAAAATGCTTCTATAAATCATACCCTTCTCAGACATCATCATGTCAAATGGAATTAGCTGGAAAATGGAGATGTGGTAATTAATAATGCTTTTGCTTACTATAATACAGTCTTTGCTTCTTATGTAAACGTCACAGGGGCCTTCTAGTTACCAAGTTGTGCTCCCTCCACTAGACTTCATCTTGGCCAGTAGCTTCCATTTGTAGCCAAAATGCTACCTTACATTCTTTCTCAAAGCTATCTCTATTTCTAAAGCTATGACGTGCTGAACTTTAAAATAGATAATCTGCTACAGAGGTTAGAGATGAGAGTATATTGTAATAGAGAGAAGCTTTTTTATCTTTTAATCCTTTGGCTGGAGTAAGCTTATCCATTGTGCATGCCTGGAAGTGTATCTGTACCAATGACCAAAAAAAAAAAAAAAAAAAAAAAAAAAAGGAGAAAAACAAGCCCCAAAATCTAGAATGGGAAGAAAAGGATTAAGTGAGATATCATTTTCAAACTTTCATTGACCATTTTAATCCTAAATCTGATCCTCGTTGGATAAAACATCATAAAAGCTGATTGATTTGAGGGGCTTTCTAGTTATTAACTGCTTAGCATTTACAAGCCTCATGCAGTGGGGGAAAAGTGGCCAGTCTTATGATATTGTGAGGTGGTTATTCCAATAACTATATCACTTTTTCCTTAAGGAGATAGAATTGGCTAGTACTCTACATTTTTAGGTTTTATATAAAAGATTATAAAAAAAACTTTTTTAGATAACCTTTATCTATAGGTTCTCATTTTGTGGAATATATGAAATAAAGAAAGGGGAGAAAAAGCCTAAAATGAAGGTTTCCAACCATTAAAATATACCCTAGTGAGGGACACCTGTGCTTTTTTTTTAAAAACACAAGATCTTAAACTTTAATGTTTAATCTTAAACTTTAATCTTGAACCGAAATCACCTGAGTATTGTATTAAAATACAGATTCTAATTCAGTAAGTCTGAGGTGGAGCCCAAGATCCAGCATATTTAACAAGTTCCCAGGTGGAGTCGGGGATACTGATCTTGGCGTGCATATATAAAGAACCCATGCATGAGACATGTATTTGGGTGAATGCAGGAATGAATGAGTGGATCACAAATAAAGTTTTCTGTCTCATATCAATGAGTCATACCACTTAGATTCAAAGAGGAAGAGGTTCTGAAATCAGTCTGCCTTCAGTGTTTGGAAGAAGTTACACCAGTTTGGACTTTCCTTATATTATCTCATCATTTATACAATTAAAGAACAAAATTCTCATTGCTCATTTGGCTAAACTTTATTGCCATGAAGTTTAGATCATACAATAATAGGAAGCCAGAGAGAGAGAGATACAAACTAAAAACACACTGTTTATAGAGAACAAACTGATAGTTACCAGAGGAGAGATTAGTGGGGGGATGGGTGAAATAGGTGACAGGGATTAAAAATACACTTACATGTCGAGCCCTGCATAGTGTATAGAATTGTCAGATCACTACATTGTACACCTGAAACTACTATAACACCGAATGTTAACTCTACTGGAATTAAAATTAAAAACTGAATTAAAAAATAAATAAAGTAATAGAAAACCAAACGTCAGGATTCTATTTCTATTGAATAGCATGTTTCTTTAGGATATTTTGACTATCCAAATATTTAATTTCTTCAGTATTCAAATCACACTTGAGCGAGATCTGTTTTGTTTCTATGGGAGGAGAAAAATAATTTTTCCTCTACTCTTTCAGGTTCTTTTATTTTATTATTTATTATTTATTTATATTACAGGAGACACCCCTGTAATAAAAAGACAGATTAACAGGAGAAAACAGAAGCATAATAACATGTATATCTATTGTATACATGGGAGAAATGCAGGAAAATTGAGTAACTTGCAAAAATAGTCCATACCTTCCTCTTAAATACTATCTTCAGCTAAAGACTGGGGAGCCAGTTAGGGGAGTTATCAAGAAAGCACAGTCAACAAGAGTATGGTTGTGTTAGAGGACAAAATTCAGCTGAGTAAATTTGAACATCAAATTAACTTTTTCAGTGATTCAGGTAGGCATCCCGTCTGTCAAGTAGAAAGCAGCCCTGGGGAGGTATACAAAATGGAAGATTTTCATAGGCAGAAATGGTGCAGGACATGGAAGTTATCAGCACAAGCACAGAACGGATTGTTGCAGATAAGGTCATCTTCCCTTAGCAAGAAGGACAGAGAGTCTTACTCAACATGCAAATAAATGACCTCACCAGTGCTGATTTGGAAATTCCAGACTGATTGGTTTAAAATTCCGCTCCTGGGATAGGCTGAAGCTGCAGTTGGGTTAGGTATTAGGTTTTGGTGGGGCTTAGTAAAAGTGACTTCGTTTTGGGCCTGTAGTTTCTTTTTTACAATTGATATGAATATCAATATCATATCGACATCAATATCCAACTTCAAAACCATTTCGTTAAAACAAGTTATTCAAAACAAGTTCTAATCACAAACGACTTTGCTCAGAACAAGGTTTCAAAAGACGAATTTGAAATCATAACAAGTTAGTACACAACAAGTGACCACTGGTGATTGATTCAACCTCCAGCCCCTCTCCCCTCCCCGGAGGTCTGGAGAGGGACTAAAAGCGCGGACATTCTGACCACATGGTTGGTTCTCCAGCGATCAGCCCCCATCTTCAGGTTCTGTACAAAAGTCACCTCATAAAAAAAGGTGTTTTAGGAGCTCTGAGCCAGAAACAAGATGAAAACCAAATACATACTTTTTTATTATAAAGTACAATGTCACATATACTATTTAAATATATAAATTTTAAAGGCCATATTCCTCACTTAGAGTCTTGGATTTATGTGTGAGTGAGTAAGTCAGTTCTTGGTACGTTTTTTATTTCTTACTGTGGGAGTGTGATAAGCATTGGTTTCAACCTTACAGGATACCAGAGACAGCTGATCATTTTAACTCTTTCATTCTCTATCCTGATCCTTTTGTGTGTGTGTGTTTTCTGAATTAGTAAATTGTTCAAACATGCCTCCATTTTTTAGCTGGAGATAAATTTTGTTTTATTGCTGACAGCTCTCATTAGATCCAAAACTCTCCAATGAGCTGTTTCCTACTCTCATATTGGCCTCACAGCCCTGGAGGAATATGCTCGGTTCTCAGATATCTAGAGCCCTGCCCTGAACCTAGACTTTGGAAAGGAGTGTCTCCTTTGAGTATTTCCTTCAAGAAGCCTTTGTTTTGAGGTGATGTTTGCTGACCATTCATTGACTTCCTACGCTTCTCCCAAAGGATCCTATGACTTAATTACGAGACATTTTGCCTACTTTGACCTCTTCCTTTCTACCCAATAGGCTCTTCCTGAGTTGTGTGGTTGTTAAACTCAGGGACAATAATATGTTTCTGGCTCCCAGAGTGCCAAATGCTTCTGTTCTTAAGCTCAAAACACTAGTTTTAGGGTGGTCCAAAAGGTAGGTAATGTGAGCATCTAAAGAAGAGAAAATATGGTCAGGGGGAGTTTAATATAGCTGATTGAGCCTTAGATCTAACTTTCCCTTCCTTCCTTCCTTCCTTCCTTCCTTCCTTCCTTCCTTTCTCTCTCTCTCTCTTTCTCTCTCTTTCTTCCTTCCTTTCTTCTCCTTCCTTCCTTCCCTCCCTCTCTCTTCTTTCTTTCTTTCTTTCTTTCTCTCTCTCTTTTCTTCCTTTCTTTCCTTTCTTCCTTCCTTCCTTTCTTTCCTTTCTTCCTTCCTTTCTTTTCTTTCTTTCTTTCTTTCTTTCTTTCTTTCTTTCTTTCTTTCACCCTTTCTTTCTTCCTTCCTTCTTTCCTTCTTCCCCTCTCTCTTTCTTTCTTTCATATGCATGCATATTTTAAATGCCTAAATAATTTCTCAGTATTATTTATTGATCCATTTACTCACACTAATTAAATATGGCATTTTAATCATACTTAATTATTATGCATACTTTCAGCTATTACTAGGTTTCATTTTTCTTTCATTGACAATCTAATTTTATACTAGTATTGCAGAATTTAATTACTGTACTGTTTAAATTTTGGTACAGCAAGTAGAATGAGGCCATTCTGACTCATTTACTCATTTAGATCAATATTAGAAAAAATCCCCCCTCCAAAAAATCCAAATGGCATTTTAATTGGAGTTAATTTCAAGAATTAATTTAGGGAAATAAATGCTTTTGAAATAGTGACATATTTTTGTCATCCAAGGTATGGTGCTTAATCTCCAATTATTCAAAAATTTTTATATAATTAAGAGGAGCTGTGTAGTCTTTTTCATATAAGTAACACATATTTCTTCCTGAGTTTAGTTCTAAATATTTTACATTTTTGTTCTTATGTGGGTGGGATCCATTTTCCATTAATTATGTTCCAGTTATTATTGGTGTAAGAAAATCTAATGACTTGAAAACAATATTGTATAGATATTTCAAATAACATTTACCTAAGTTTTAATTAAGTTAATTAAGTTTTAATTAATTAATTAGTTAATGTTAAGGAAAACAGTCTTATAATCTAAAGTACTAATAAATTTCTCTTTGACTTATCTAATGTCTATAATCTTTTTCACACTGGCTTGAGAAAATTGTCTATTTTATTAAGTATTTACTCTAACTTCAGTAGATGTTACTGAGATGTTTTATAGATCACTAATAGACAATATTATTGATACTTGATACTCCACAGTTACACCAAACTTTAAACTATGGCCTTCAGAAAATATATTTTGTAAAAGAACATGGTATAATAGAACAACTCTTTTTTTTTTTAAGATTTTATTTATTTATTCGACAGAGAGATTACAAGTAGGCAGAGAGAGAGGAGGAAGCAGGCTCCCTGCTGAGCAGAGAGCCCAATGCGGGCCTCGATCCCAGGACCCTGAGATCATGACCTGAGCTGAAGGCAGAGGCTTTAACCTACTGAGCCACCCAGGCGCCCTAATAGAACAATTCTTAACTTGGAAGTTGGGATCCTCTATTCTAACTGCAACCCTGCTGCTAACTAGCTATATGACATATGAAATTTTATCAAACCATATCTGTCCCAATTATCTCTGTGAAATGAGATATGAAACTGACTCTTACTGAGTCTCAATTCTTGAGTCATAAGCCCTTTTGGAAAATGAATAGAAGCTGTAGTTCTCTAATATTAAATTCATACCTACATACAAACAGTTTGCATAAAATTATAGTTTGCATATTCCATGATGCTTTTTAATGAGCTCCTAGTAAACAAAACAAACAAAAACATCCTAAAGTTAGATGATCTCTAAAATTGTTTTCAACTTGGAGAAGATTTAATTACAATTCCTTTAAGAAAACTTCCTTGCACCTGAAACTTGGATGTGTTGAAGAGATAATTCCTTAGTTTGTTGACATATCTTTCACCATGACTGAGATTCAGTCAGAGCTGCCCTAACTCATTAGTAAAACATTTTTTCAACTTTCTGTTCTTTCCAGGTTTTATACCGTTAGAGTGTAGCTGTATTCTGTACAATAATATACAAGCCCTGAAAATCCTCTCCTTTAATCCACTTCTTCCTGAAGTTCTTAACTGTTGGAGGAATTTAGCCACAACCATGCACTGTCAATTTTATGATACAAACAAACTCAATACACAATTTCACTTTACATGAAACTTTAAAGAAATGTAATGATTTCATAAACTGTAAGAAAGCAATACTGCTCTCTAGATAGGATATAGAAATAACTTGTGATTGAAATGTCCAAATTTTCATATCTGATTTAATCTCTAAATGATAGAAGCAAATTTGATTTCCTAATATCTTACAACTTCAGTCATTTGGACAGCATTGTGATTAGCCCAGCTGGGGAGTCCCTTTGCATTGCAGGCTTTAACTCCTGCATTTTTTTTTCAACCCTGTACTCAGCAACCTTAGGCAATTGAGTTGGCTCCAGTTGAATTACTGTTTTATTCCAGCCAACCTTGATTCATAGATCACAGGATGTTAGTGTAAGGAGGAGCCCTAGAGAGAACTATTCTGAACCTCTAAGTTCACTTACTTGCTTGCTTCTCATAATGCACTGGGAAGAATAGTGGACTGGGAGTCATGAAATTAAGAGTCCAATACAGGCTCCAGGCTTCATATTTCTTCTGGGTAAAATGAGGTGTTTAGAACAGATGATCTCCAAAATCTTCAGAACATCAGTTTATTTTTTATGTGAAGAAGAGGGAAACAAAAGACTTTCTTTTTTTTTTTTAAGATTTTATTTATTTATTTGACACAGAGAGAGAGATCACAAGTAGGCAGAGAGGCAGGCAGAGAGACAAGGAGAGGAGGAAGCAGGCTCCCTGCTGAGCAGAGAGCCCGATGCGGGCCTCGATCCCAGGACCCTGGGATCATGACCTGAGCCGAAAGCAGAGGCTTTAACCCACTGAGCCACCCAGGCGCCCAACAAAAGACTTTCAATGGAGATTTTCTACCCTAAGGTATTTCTGAAGATGGAAATACATATATTTTTACTTCCAAAAATATGTGAACTGGTTTTTGTGATTTCTGGCCCTTATTCCAAAGAGGGAGTAGGGTTGACCCGACGGAAGTCTTTTTAAAATTACAGTTTAGTCTAAGTATTCCTTTCCTCAAATCCAAATATAATTAAATTTCCAGTACTGGAAGAGTAAAGAGAATATTTTTAAGAAGTAATAAAAAATAACCTGTGATTTCAATGGAAAAGAATCAGGGTGTCAGGATTTTTCTTAAATTAGTTACCTTTCTTTATCAGTAAATTTAAGGAGATTGGATGCAGATAACAGTTTTTCTGAATAGCAACCTTCTTCCATCTTCCCACTAACATTTCTATAAATGACCAGGATAAAAACATCTAAAGTATCTTAAATTTCTTAACCATCACTGAAAATTAGGACCAACCATTGATCTCTTATTACAAGAAATAAAAAGAATTTCCACTAAATGACACATAGAGGTTTGGATTTTAAAATATAACCAAGAGAGAATTTGAGCTTCAAATTTTGAGACACCCACCCTAACGGAAGCCCTTCATTCCATACTCATCGTCTGCCCTCTAATTCAGAGGGCGCGGGTCTGCAGGAGATGGGACAATTATCCCGACTGCACAGATACCGCTTTAAAGCAGACTGATCTCTTAATCTCATGAAACAAACCAAGGGTTACTAGGGGGTGGGAGGGTAGGGATAGGGTGGCTGGGTTATGGACATTGGGGAGGGTTTGTACTATGGTGAGTGCTGTGAAAGGTGTAAGCCAGATGATTCACAGACCTGTACCCCTGGGGCAAATAATAATAAAATAAATAAATAAAATAAAATAAAATAAAGCAGACTGATGGCTTTGCCAGGCTCAGTAGCTTTTCTATTTCATCCAGGACTAGGAGAAAATTTCAAGTGTACAAAATTTCTCAGCTTAGAGATGCGGGCAGAGAAAGGAGGTACTACGGGGGGTAAATTATCAATATAGCTGATAAGTAGAAAAGTATAGATTAGATAGACTTGTGAAAAATTAAATGTCACCACCAAAGACAACTTAAAATAGTATACATACCTTATAAATCACACAAACCATGGAACATATAGAAAAAGACAGGAAAAAAGGAAGTATCAAGAAAACACAAATGTAAAAAATAATACATCATTTTAATGAAAATTTAAGACATAGGGAAAAGCTCAGGTTATTTCAAATGACAAACTCAGGATACAGATTTGTATATATTATATGATTCTTGTTTGGGGTAAAAAGTAAGTACACACACACAGAGACTAGAAATAAATTCAATAAGTAGTGGAGTTATTTATAATTTTTTTAAAGATTTATTTATTTGACAGAGAGAGAAGATCACAAGTAGGCAGAGAGGCAGGCAGAGAGAGAGGAGGAAGCAGGCTCCCCACTGAGCGGAGAGCCCAGTGCGGGGCTTGACCCCAGGACCCTGAGATCATGACCTGAGCCGAAGGCAGAGGCTTAACCCACTGAGCCACCCAGGCGCCCTGTAATTTTTTTTACATGCTTAAAAACAATTGAGTTACATCAAATTGATATTTAGCTTACATTTACTTAGTACAAACTACATACATTGTTCAGTGCTTAATATATTTGTGTACATTATCTCATCTGATTTTTATTGCATTTTCATGAGGTAGATATTTTCAACCCCACTTACCAAAAAAAAAACCAAAAACTAAACTAAAGCTTGAAAAGTTTGAGGTTTCCTAGAAATTTCTTTCTTTTCTTTTTTTTTTTTTTTTAAGATTTTATTTATTTATTTGACAGAGAGGTAGAGAGCACAAGTAGGCAGAGCGGCAGGCAGAGGGAGAGGGAGAAGCAGGCTCTCTGCAGAGCAGGGAGCCCGATGCGGGACTCCATCCCAGGACGCTGGGATCGTGACCTGAGCCAAAGGCAGTGGCTTAACCGACTGAGCCACCCAGGTGCCCTAGAAATTTCTTTCTTAAATAAAATGTTTTTAACATACAAAAAATGTAGAACAAATGTAGTAGATACTGTTTGAAATTTTACCTTTAACATTTTGCCATATTTGCTTCATTTGTATTTTAAAAATAATACAATATTACAGATAAAGCCAAAACCCCATTACCCCCTAATTCCAACTTGCTCCCTCCTCACTAAAGTTGGTGCATAAGCTTTACTTAGATGCTATTTTTTACTACGCAAGTGTATTAATAAAACAATGTGTTATTTTGTCTTGTTTTTGTTTCCATATAAATTATCACAAATAGGAGTTGTAGGGGCGCCTGGGTGGCTCAGTGAGCCTCTGCCTTTCGCTCAGGTCATGATCTCAGGGTCCTGGGATCGAGCCCCGTATTGGGCTCCCTGGGAGCCTGCCTCCTCCTCTCTCTGCCTGCCTCTCTGCCTACTTGTGATCTCTCTCTCTCTCTCTCTCTCTCTGTCAAATAAATAAATAAAATCTTTAAAAAAAACAAATAGAAGTTGTAGTAGTAATAATAACAGTGGATAATTAAACAGCAGATACTAGTGGATGATAATAATAATACATTGTTCCAGTGTCTTATTTGGTAGTGTTATATGTGTTCTTTCCCCAGATCTTCACCACCAGTTATTATCAACCATTTTAAACTTGCAAATATCTGGGGGCCAAGGAGAAGTGGAGGGTATGAAATAGTGTCTTGCTTTAATTTCCATTTCTTTGCGTAAGTAAACTAGAACATATTTTCCTTTTTTTTTTTAAGATTTTATTTATTTGACAGAGAGAGACAGCAAAAGAGTGAACACAAGCAGGGGGAGTGGGAGAGGGAGAAGCAGGCTTCCCGCTGAGCAGGGAGCCCGATGTGGGGCTCAATTCCAGGACCCTGGGATCATGACCTGAGCTGAAGGCAGACACTTAAAGACTGAGCCACCCAGGCACCCTACCCCCACCCTACCTTTTATTCCTCTTTTTTCTTTTTCTTTCTGCTACTACAGTTTCCTCTTTCGTGAATGAGACACTTAGATCATTAATTTGCAAATTCTTTTCTTTCCTAAATAATCTATTTGGTGCTCTATATTTTAAAGTGTTGAATCTTTAAGAATTATCATTCAATGTGTATGTGACTTGTGAAGTTAAGTGTTTGTTATTGATTTCTAATTGGATACATTAGGTGTCACAGAATTTGTTCCCTATGACACTGGTTCTCCAGTGTTTGTTGAGGCTCAATTTAAATATATTCTTTGGGTGTTTGGATAAAACATACATAAACTTTCTTGCATATAATTCAGTAAGGTTTTATATATGTCCATTAGGTCAAACTTTCTGAATTTAGTTATACATGTATTGTAGATCCTTATTAACTATTTTTTTTATCAAATATATACCAAAATTGTATTTGGTGCTCTTTCAAATCTCTGTTCGTTTTCCATGGTGTTGGTTTCTTTTTAGTAGTTCTAGTTCCTTATTTTAGTCCCACTAGATCAAACTTCTGAATTGAATTTAAGTATTTTAAATAGATTATCTTAATTGTATTTCCTCATTTTAATTTTATTAATTCAATTTCACTGTGTGTTAATTTTCTTTTCACTTAATTCTTGTAAATGGTGAACTATTTCTTCATGTATTTTGTCTTCTTTTTTTCATTTTTATTGTCAGCTCATCTTCCATAAGGCTGCTTTTAGAAATCCTATACAGATTGAGGTATGAGAATATACAGAATTTTGTTTGTTTTTGTTTGCTTTTGCCAAGGACAGTAAGATTATCTTTTGCACTAGGATCAAATTCTTAAAAATTTCTTAGCTTCAAGGTGCCTCATGGATAATGTATATTCAGACACCAATGAATGCAAGGCACAAGTCTGAATTTAAAAAATTTTTTCTCAGGGTGCCTGGGTGGCTCAGTGGGTTAAGCATCTGCCTTCAGCTCAGGTCATGATCCCAAGGTCCTGGGATCGAGGCCCACATCGGGCTTTCTGCTCAGCAAGGAGCCTGCTTTCCCCTCTCCCTTTGCCTGCCTCTCTACCTACTTGTGATCTCTCTCTCTCTCTGTGTCAAATAAATAAATAAAATCTTTAAAAAAAAATTCTCTCAAGAGACTACTTTTTGCAAACTCTAGTTTCCCTGTCATTCTCATAAGCTGTTGGGTAAATTATTTCTACCCTTCCCTGTGCGTGTGTCATGGCTGTACACCAGGTGTCAGTGCCAGAGTTTGTAAGATTTCAGTGATCTCTCCTGTTCCCGCATGGGTGTGAAACCCAAGGCCATAGACATCATTACTTCTGGTCAGCTGCTTATCCCTCTCTCCCTGTCAGCACCACCACTACATCAGCCTTTAAATTTGCTACTCCTTATTTTTGCGTAGGGAGGTTTCACCTTCCCTTTTGGGAGAATGTGTATATTACCAGTATTTCCAGGTATTTATACCAGAAATGCTTACACAGTAGCCAAGTTCGTAATTTTGCCGTAACTACAGTCAAGAAGTAGACACAAAACTGCACAAAAGTTATTTTTTAAATGCTGGTTTGGTGCAAATTTGAGCAGACAAAAACTTCCTAAGAAGTTTAGAAAGAAATGGAAGTAATTTTAACAAATCTCTGTGAAGATGGCATTTGAGGTGGACTTCAAAAAGTGAATACTATTTTGGAGAACACTTAGAAAACATTTAGTGAGGTGTGTAGTGTGAATAAATTCATGGAAGTAGGAAGTTTCACAATGGATTTGAGGAACAGTTAGTAGATGAGTTTGTGTGGAGTAGAACATTCTTGAATAAAATAAAAAGCTAACAGGAGAAAGTGTCACAGCATACATGGATGAAGCAGGCCAGGTATTAAACTAAAGGTTGCTGAAATTAAGTTCTGAAAGAAGTGGAGAATGAAAGCCCTACCTGAGAGAACCAACTATGACCTAACTCCAGCACCAGTGTCTGGTATTTCCAGAGAATTTGAGAGCTGGGATTTTTTGGTAAGTGTCTGATATTAAAAGATTGGCAAACAATTTATAACTTGAAAAGCATAGTGGAAGCCCAGTGTAAATAACTATGGACCTGATCAAGTCCATAGGTCATCAATTTGCCCATTCAGACACACAATGAATAAAAAGAGAGATAAGACCAAAATAATGGGTTGAAGTCATGGCTGAGATGTGCAGATACACTCCCTAAGACAAGAGAGACCAGAGAAGGTGTGACCTGATGAATAGAGTATTTTAGGGATTTTATTCCAAACTCAAAAGGGAGAAACAGACAGTACTTCTCTTCGTGGTGTTTGCCAAACTGCTTTGCCCAGCTGGACATTCGCGTGAAAGGGAATACACATGCTATTTTTAGGAAATTGGCCTCCCACATTATGTATACTCGCACTAATGAAAAGTTTTCTTCTATTGTTACCCTAATTGTGTGATTATTTTTATAAAGTGGTATTGAATTTATAAAGAATTTCCACTGGAGTACTTTCTCCATTTGAGATTTTAACACATATGACCGTAAATTATAGATACATGATAAAAGAGAATTAAACGTTTTATCTAAACCAATTAGACATCTGGTTTAAAAATGTCCATAACTCTTTTCTACGTTCTTTTCATGTGTTTATGTTTTGGTGTTTGGTTTGTATTTAGGGTTTCTCCAACTAGCCACAAACCTAAGAAATCCTTAAAATATGTGTCATATTCTCCCTCTGCCTCTGCCTGCCACTCTGCCTGCTTGTGCTCTCTCTCCCTGACAAATAAATAGAATCTTAAAAAAGAAAAATGGGACGCCTGGGTGGCTCAGTTGGTTAAGCAGCTGCCTTCGGCTCAGGTCATGATCCCAGGGTCCTGGGATCCATTCTGCATCTGCTCCTTGCTCGGCGGGGAGCCTGCTTCTCCCTCTGCCTGCCACTCTGCCTGCTTGTGCTCTCCCTCTCTCTCTGACAAATAAATAAATAAAATCTTTAAATAAAATAAAATATGTGTCGTAGTCTAAGACCCAGTGGAGGCTACTGCTAAAATCTCCTTGCTGTCATGTCATTTACTTGGACATGAGCCTTTTGGTTTTTGTTTATTTCTACTGAGATTAGTCAGGAAAGACAGAGACAAATCCCAAATTTAATTCCTCACAAACTCAGAGGCCAGAACCCTGTTAAGATAGAAATGATTCATGAAGTCTCTCTTTGCAAAAATGGTAGATTTGTTTCCTTGTATATTTGTCCATGCCCCTCTTCTCTACACCAAAATTAAATAGACTGGCAGAAATTGGATGCCAGAAGATTCCCTCCATGGAAATATTAACGACGGAAATAAAAATTAATGTACATTAAGCTTTATGCAGCTTTCAAACTCTATATCCATTTCTCTTATGAAGACATTGAAAATTAGCCTGTGGCTGGACAGCTTCCTGTGAACCTACATTTGGTCTCAAAGGGTCAGATGTCACATGACAGTTTGTAAGAATGCAAGTTCTAGATTCGTATTTCAAAACCTGGATCCTCTCCTTACCCTCTGGGTTTACATGTCACTTACCTGTCTAAGGCGCTGGTCCTCATCCGCAAAATAGAAACAGGATTAGCTTCCTCATCTATAATGAAGATTAAATGATAGAACGTGATTCTCAGGTGCTCAGTTCACATTAACAGCTGATGCTGCCACAGCCACGGCAGCTGTTGTAGGCATCATTATTCCTATCATTGACACATGATATTTTACTAAAATCATGGCTCTGGCAGCTGATTTTGTTTCCAAGAAACTTTATGTACTTGATATATAGCGCTGAAGCCGGCACCCAAACAGTCCTTACTGAAAAATCTGCTGTTGATGGTCAGATTACAGGCTTATTTTTAGCAGTCTTTCTAGCCTGAAATGGAATTCTGTCAATGTTGGCTTTTTTTTAGTGTGAAACACAGGAGGGTGGTATTTCTAATTTTATCATTTGCTCATAAATTCATGTTTTTAGTGCAAGTTAATCCCATTAAATTTTAAAATATGATGGCTTAGGCTTATAGGTTGTAAAGCTATTCTGTGGCTGAAATGGTATATCTTGGAATATGTGGTGACTCTGACCCTCTGGGAAATAACCAAAGAAATGATTTCAAAGAGTCAATTAGCATATGGTTTCAAAACATGTCATAACTGAGGAGACATGATTCCTGTCTCCAATACAGTGTTTGTATGTCTCATACAAAAAATGCTTATTCATAGCAATGCAAATATATTTACAAAAATCCAAAAATAATAGCATGGTGTAATAGGATTCTGAAGATTTATATCTTCTTAAATGAATAATCCAATATGATTTTGTTGACAACTAAGCATGTGTGACTCTGCAGTTTTTCTCTTGACAGCATGCTTGGTGAATGGTGTAAGCAAGTCATGTTACAGTAGTCATTCTTTACAAATGCCTGGCCATATTGAGTGTGTATGGTGGGGATGGGGTAGGGAGGGAGACAAACAGCAATTCATTGCCACTGCCAACTTAGAGAATTTTATATTCTTTAAAATTGGTGAATCACGTATTTTTCATTCTCTGGAAGAGAAAGATTCCATCTTTGGACGGCAAGTTCAATGGAGTTATTTCAGTAAAAGTCTCTATTTTCTACAAATCAATAATTGCATTGAGGCATCAATCAAACAATGAAAAAATCTTTATTTGACTAAATGTTGAGTTGATTTTGATGAAGATAGATGTTTTGATCCTACCATTTTGAATCTTGCATTTTAACGGATTCTGTGGATGTTTGTCCTTACTCTTTTGAACTCTAAGGACATTTCCACTGTATGTTTAGTAATACAGACATTTTCACTAGAACAGCAAAATTTCTGACTTCTCATCTAGAAATTACTTGCTACAACTTCATTATACTTGTTTAAATTTTTTGATCAAATACCTATACAGGAGTGTTAAATAATTCCTTTCCATTTCCTTTTTAAAATTTCTACTGAAATTACTTTTATCAAGGTAAGTTCTTTTATATGTAAACTTTACACAAAAGGCTTAATTCATCAAACAATTTTTTCAAATCCCACATCAGGTAAAGTGAGCTTTGTGACATTTCTACGAAGTCCAATTTTCTCAATGTAAGTTTTAAAGAACTACTTTTTCTTAAGAAGATTTTATTCTTCCATCATTTTTGGTCAATAACAATTTTACTTTGCGTGCAGTTTTAGCTATTGTGAATTTTATTTTTTATTGATTATTTCTACTGTGTTTAGTTTGTCCCCAATCAATGTTTGCTGTCTTCAGTGCTCCTAAAGAATATTTATTTTCAATCAGGTCATTTTGTTTCGGGAACTATCCAATTTGAACATGCTCTGTTGTAAACATGATCAACTGTATTTGTTTCATTTCTACTAACCATGCTTATTAGTTGGATAGCATAATTAAATATGTTTATTTCTTTGAACAAGGAACAAAGAGCATGAGATAGAACAATAATGACATCTAGATGGAGAGAGGCGTCAAATGCCTTTGCAATCCAAATAGTGGGTCAATGTGTCCTTTAAATTTTTAGATAACTCAGTGGAATCAATCAGGAAACATATGGTTTTGCTAAGTGATGGTGATGCCCCAATATACTTTATTATCTGTCTATATTAAGGGATCACTTTCTTCTAACACCCAAATTTCCCCACTGGCATATGTCCATTTTTAGTTATATACGTGATATATGATGAAAATTAATTGTCAACTCATCTTCTAATTTAGAAAGCTAATTTGTTTTGGAATCATCTAGTTATTTGTGACAAAGTGATGGATGACAGCAGAAAAGGTGAAAAAGATCCAACATTTTACACAGTAGTCATACCCCAGGCACCATGACAGATGTTTGACAAAATTATCTTCTTTAAGCCTCTCAACAAACAAGAAGGCATTTTTAGTTCCTTTTTTAGTTGCAGGAGCCGGAACTTGTAGCTGCCCAGAAGTCAGATTGTTAAGTAGTCATGGGGTTGCAGTCTAATCCATTCTTGGAACCCAATGCCTGTTTTATATTCATGGCAAGTGTCTCTGTTCTGTGGTCTTTATGATTGAGAAGGCTATGCTTTATCACTTAATAAATATGTATGGAGTGCATATTAGGTGCCACACCCTGAGCTAGGCTTGGGAATCAAGCGTTTAAGATGACGATAATTCCTGCTCTCAAGAAGCAACGTTCTAAGGGGAGAGGCAGGCAGATAATCAGATGAGATTAAAGGGCAGTGAGGCCTCCAGTGGCAGGAGGGGGAGGAGAGGAACAGAGGACTAAGCGATGGAAATGAAAAATTGATTACATAGATTACTGCAAAGTGAGAGGGGATAAAAATAAGTCCTAAGTGAAATTACTGGAGGTGCAAGAGTTTTGCAAAATCCTTAAAAATGTTTGTAAGTGTTGCATCATAGTGATGATGATTCATGATGATTAGAAATTATAATCTAGATACCAGCATAAGACTTGAATGTCAACAACCCAGATTCTTCAGTATGAGCCTGTCCGAAGACTGAAAAGTGTTTCTCCTTCTTTTCCATTTATTGAGCTTTGTCAGACCAAATGACCCTAAGGTGAACCCCCCAAGGTTTCTCCAGCAGTTTCTCAAGGCCTCAGTAGCTTTTGCCTTACTGTTTCTTCAAAAGTTATCTCTAGATTTTAAGAATGTGCATTATTTTTTTTGCATTATGAGTATTCTCAAAATAAAGTTGAAGGAACACCCCTGACTCAAACAAGAATTATACTAAATTCATCCCCATGTTACTTGTGTTCTCTCTCTCTTTCTCTCTCTCTCTCTCTCTCTCTCTCTCTCTCTCACACACACACACACACACACACACCCATACATATACATACGTAGGGGGAGAATGATTTGATCATTTTCCTGTTAATTTATTCAAAGGCTTAACACTCTTGCACAAAGTCATCCGTTATATTAAATATTAGCCCTTGATATAGCAGTTTAAACACAACTTTTCTTTTGGTTGGTTGCTTTTGTTGATTTTTGGGATCTTGGAAGAAAAGGAAGATATTTTTAAGTTTGCGAACTTGCAGGTTAAACATACTTTTCATGACTTCCTGTCCCATACCCTTCACTTCAGCCAAATTGTATAAACTCCTTTTCTCCAATGTGCTTTAAGTGTTCCTGGCCAAGTGCCTTTATTCAGCTTCCCCAAATGCACTTTCCCTCCATCTCCATTATTCTTTGCAGTACAATTTGAATATTCTCCTTCTTTAAACCATTTCTGACTGCTCCAGCAAGGGGCGCTGAGTTCAGGCAAACATATGCTGTGATTACAGTTTCCTGAGTAGACTGCAAGGCAATGATGACCCAGCTCCCTTCTCTTTACATCTCACCCAGCATCTCCAGTTCAAGCATCATGCATGGTTACTAAATATTTGCTAAGTGAGCGAATTAGTTGATTAATGAATTAGGGGCTATTAAGAAAAAGAATTGATCTGAATGTACACTGGGCTGGAAACAATGTGATAACAGAGCATTCGGGAACCAAGTCTTGTCATGAAGGCACATGCTGATCAAAACAAACAAAATACAAAATACAAAAATTGAGTGCATGTAATTCTGAGACAAAACATCAAAGATAGACATGAACCATCTGCAGGATGTTTGGAAAAGGGAAACCAGGAACAAACAGGAATTGGAGTCCTATGACCTTGAAAAAGGTGACCTCCTAAAGTGGGTGGAGTTGCAACCGAGGCCTTGACAACTGTATTATTTTATTTTATTTCATTTTATTTATTTTATTTTATTTTTTATTAACATATAATGTATTATTTGCCCCAGGGGTACAGCTCTGTGAATCATCCGGCTTACACCTTTCACAGCATTTACCAAAGCACAAACCCTCCACACTGTCCGTAACCCAACCACCCTATCCCTCCGCCCCCACCCCCCAGTAACCCTCAGTTTGTTTCGTGAGATTAAGAGTCTCTTATGGTTTGACAACTGTATTTTTAAACATTGGAAATGCTGCTTTATTTTGGAAGAAGAGAGTAGAAATAGGGCCAAAGGGTGGGGAGTGAGGGGAGGAAGATTGGGCTCAACCCTAGTCTTAGAGAGAGCCAGCGCTGTGAGTTACAGTGTAACTCACGGGTTCCTGGGTCCTCAGCAGTTGGAACTGGGAGCCAGATCCTGCCTCTGCCACAGCCTGGGCCCTGCCCTGCTCCCTCACCCCTGCCTAGGCATGCTGCTGCTGCTGCTTGCCACTGTCTCTCTGGACGTTCTGGTGTCCTTAGACTTCCCTGTTTTCATTACTGTGTGCTTCTTGCGGCCTCTGCGATATGCCCAGAGTGGGGCAGCCTTCTCCCGGAACGACACCTACAAAACCTGCCCCGTGGCATTTGAAACATGTTTTCCAGAAACCGGATTGAAGGTATTTCAGAAAATATCATCCAGTGAAAGTCTCAACACATTTCCCCCCCGAAACTGCTAGGGTAGGACTTAGGCAAATATGTAAATAAACTATATACTGTACTTTGATTATAATGTGAGTTAAATCAACTTCTGCGTGCTCAGCTGGAGACTAAACCATCTCTTGCCCTTGCTTCCAGTGTTTCAAATCCATTACAAAGGCATCACGGTCCCCAAATAGTGAATTTGTAAACAGAGTTGGCGTCTGCAGGTGAAATTAAGTCAGATGGCAATGGCCGGGATGGTTAAAACATGATTCCAAGGGCTTAGTTTATCTAATATTTTGAATAAGGTCTAAGACACTATGTAGGAAAGTGGGTTTTCATAAGAAAACAAAAGCTGTGTGGTCTCTAATTTCGCCACAGCATGGGCCTGACCTATATAAAGTCTCTTGCAAAGTCCACGAGAGGGTAACCAAAGAGTTCTATTCCTGGAAAATGAAACCTCGGGGACTTGCTGAGAGTTCAGTCTACAGTTCCAAAAAGCTTTCACATTCCCCAAGCTTTGCTTACGCTGACCATTAACACATCAATTCCCGCCAACCACCTTTGGAATAATAGCTAAGTCTTCTGGCGGGGGTGGCAGGTCAACGAAGAGCATCACAAAAGTTTCCATGCTCAAAATAAAAATAACGCCACACCTCCAGACCACGCGTCCTAGATGATGGTGACTATAAGCAGCAGAAGACAGTATGGGAAATTTCTATTGGCAGGTGCAAGGAAAACAGCAATTACACAGAAAAATCAACCGGAGCAGCCATTTCTGTGAGAGATGAAGATGATCAGGAGTGTGCAAATACCAAAACCTTGGCTGACAAGAAGGATCAGGAGGTAGCATGGCATGTTAACAAGGGTAAAAACTGTCAACTCAGGCAAACCCAGATTCAAAAGCTGGTCCTTCTCCCTAACAGATGTCTCCTCTTGGTCATGTTTGACTTGGCCTTTCCAAGTACTAATATTTTAATATCAACATTTTAGATGATAATAGTTGGCTCTTAGAGTTGTAAGAAACTCTTACACAGTAGGAGATTAAATTAAATCCTATATAAAATATTCAGCACATTGTGTGATCAGTGTGTGGTCTCCAGACACAAAGGCACAAGCAAGAATATTACGACAAACTGTTTTGACTATAACAAGTCAAGTAACGGTAAAGCAAATTAATGACCGAATATTCTGAGCCTATGTCCTACCCATTTCGTGTCTTCAGTACCTCATGATGTAAAGTGGCATCTGTAATATGAATGGTGCAAAATCCCTGATTTGCGAGAATGATGTGATTGTGTACGTTATTTCTGCTACTGTGTTCATTATTTTCTACAGATGGAAATGATATGCTGGGTTAATATTCTATACCAATCTTTAGTAATGAAGGATTTTAGAAGTCTGCATTACTTTCAGTAAGACAGAAGACCTTCATTCCTTTCAAACAACAGCAGCAACAGTAAGAATGCTTCTTACCTAGTGCTTGCTGTGTTTAATACTGCATTCTGCTAAGCCCCCTATGTGGCCTGTGTCACTTGATGTCACAGCAGCCTATGAGGTGTGTTACTGTCATGTTCTCCATTTTAGCCAGGAGGAGACTAGGGCCAAGAGGATGATGACTTAGCCAACATCACACAACTAAGTAGTACTTTCCTGTGCCACACCGCTTGCCTTCTGGTTTATCCAGGTTTACTGGACTCCCTGGTCGGACACATTTCTCTGTTGTCATGTTTCTCTTCTGTATTCTCCCTGCATGTCTTGTTCCTTGATTCGTTGTCTCTGGGCACTCTGTCTACGTCTCATTTGTAAAAATTTCCATGGCACCTATAGGTGTCTTGGGCACACCCGGTTGCCTTGTGTTAACTTCACATCCGATCACTCAGGCACGTGCTGGCTAAAAACCTGTTTTGAAATGTTCATGCAAACCCTCACCACTTATTGTATTTCATTCCCCATCAAGGCATCAAACAAAGGTAGTTATATGTTTTTAAAGGCATTACTGGACATATGAGTCAGAATCAGCTCTTCAAAAGGAGAACAAAGGCTGACCCCTCAAAGTTGGTGTTTTATTTTGACACGTGGGCATTTCCTAGAAACTTGAAGAAAATGCCTTTAGAACAGTCCCATTACCAAGGGAAGGTAAATAAAATCCAGAGGACTCTTTAGTGGGGTATTTGAATGCAACATTCCAGCATATCGTATGGCTTAATGTATTTGAGTTACTTTTATAATTGTGATTTAGAAAATGTATCTCCTTTTATGCATTTGGAAGAAATGTAATTAGAATTTTATTTTGAAGTTCTACAAACCAGAGAAACTTGAGATTCCTTTTTAATGGATGTCAGAGCCTATCGTTCTAATTTAAATGACTGCTAGGCAACTACTACAGCTGAGAAATGGTTTGCAAACGTGGGATGTGTTGATTCATTTTTCTTCCCTTGGTTTGTAGCAACTTTGAACCTTTGAGAGAAAAGAGAGAATAAAAAGGCAATTGGGGGCAGATAATGAAAATAAACTTTAGCATGCCAGAAAAGTAAAATTACTTGGCCCGGTTCAATTATTTTCATTCTAAATTGTTTTCCTGAAATATGTTTTTGTCCCCTTGTGCAAAGGATGAGTGCTTTGGATTAGAATTTTCTTACTGAGTGACAAGTTGTTGTCTTTGTAAATGATGCTCTGAGCTCAGACACCAATGCATGTCTCACAAACTCATTAAGCCACGAAAAACATATGAGCAATTACTCAAGAAAAAAATTTCATGTTGAGGCAGATCCAAAAGCATTGTGGACTGTATGAACATTTTATATAGGATAGTTGGTTCATAGTTTATATTCTGTTAACTTAGCCATGAGCCTAATCTTTGTTAGAATTTCCTCTATTTTTAACCAAGATTTGAGAGGCATCTGGAAGTGCCTCAGTTGGTTGGAAACAGATGGCCTTGCTGCCTCTTCTTAGGATCAGTCAGAAAACCCTGCAGTAGCTGCTCAATTGTGATTTCAGGTTGTTGCACATTTCTCATTCTTTCTAGAGTGTTTTTGTTTGGTTTGTTTTAGTTTCTGTTTTTTGCTGTTTATGATGATGGTCTGTTTTGGTAGTTTACCATAGTGTATAACCTTGCAATTCATCATTACTTAAGTAAATACTATGCCTTAATAATCAATACTCAGGAAATTTCTTTTATACAAACTTAATATTCAAGTAGACTTTAGAGAACTGGCAAACTCTGGACTGGTTTTCACACAAGTGGTACATTTTTTTCTTGACAGTACCAATATCACATAAAATCTGCTCCTGAAAAATTGTTCAGCAGCGGAAACAGAGCAGAAATGATACATGCATCAAAAAGTGAAAACCTTTCATCCTTATCCCATCACTATTTGCCGATGGGTCATCACTCAAATAATTAAAAAAAAATAAAAGATGAATCTATAAGATCATGGGTTATTACACAAGCATTTTGCTTTAAGAAAGTCAGCCATTTGTGATGAAATGTTACAGGATCTTATTTCATAAAATCTTAAATCTGAGAAAGATTACTAAAAGATTATGGAAAAAGAGATTACTCAGTCCAGTCACCTCATATTCGAGATGAAAAAATGGAAGACCAGAAAGGCTAGCTGGTGCATAAAGGATCATACATCAACTTAATTAATGGCAGGACCAAGATTAGGACCCTCATTTCCTGACTCAGAGTTCAGTCTTTATCATTATATGGTTAATCCTTTTTGTTTCAGACTTTTACCTCGAGAGTGAGTTACACCATTTCAGAAATGTAAGACATCTCTTGGTTTATGAGAACCAAAATGTGTGATCAGTGGAAACTTCAAGTGATGGAGTTCCTGTTCAGACTGAGACCTCAAATTTATTGATGCCTTCTCCTTAATGGAATCAAATCAGTGTCAAATACCACTCTAGCCTGGTGTCCTTCTAGCCTTATCCGCGGTCACATCCTGTAACATGGGGTTGGAGTGGAAGGTGGAGAATGAGTTTTAGAATCTAAGTCTCTGCACTTCTCCTTAACTCTATTTCTTACATTAAAATATAGAAATTCCATAGTTGAGCTAATAGTAATGTGTCAATGTTAATTTCATAGTTTGGTAAACATTAAGATATTAATATTAGAGGAAACTCTAATAGGATAGACAGGGATTCTTTGTACTCCTTGCAACTTTTGTATTAGTCAAAATTATCCCAAAATAAAAAGTTTGTTGAAATAAAAAAGAAAAATAAAAACCTATAGTGATAGGTGCTAGTTGAACCTTAAGGAAAGGAGATAAATGTATAGAAATTTTAAGAGACAATGGAGATGAAATCTTAAGCTTTTTTGTAATATTTTGTTTGGGGTTAACAATTCTTTTTTGAATGTGTATAACTCCTCACAATATACCTCACAAATGCTTTGGCTTTCCATTGCCACACCATCACCAGCCCCACAAACCCACATAAACACATGCACACAGTCAGACTTCTGACACCTATCTTCATATCTCTCAACCACCCCTGCAGCTGGTCAGGCCACACCTTTCCCCCTTGTGGGAGGCTGAAGAGACCAGAGTTCTCATGCTGTGCGCCACAATCACTGTCTCCCACTGCTTTGCCTCTCCCAGTCAGATACCTCCTGCTTTAGGACTCATAAGACTCACAGTGCTTTTCTACCTCTCATCTGAATGAAGTCCAGAAGGATTAAGTACGGAGGGAGGGGAAGCAAGTGTTAACTATAGTATTTTCTGTGACTGGAATTTACATTAGAAGCTTCTTGACCCCTGTGGAAGTAATATTCAGGTTCTACATGCCATATTATCCCATGTCTACAGTGTGGATTATGTTTGGATAATTCTTCTATTTTCTCTGATATGATATGCACCTTTGGGACACATTCCACTTTTGCTTTAAGCAAAAGTGGCCACTGGAAATGCAAACTTATTTAATAATGGTTTCAACAAGTACAATTAAAATGATTACTTCTTTATTAGCAGTTAATATAGCAGAAAGATCATGGATGTTTAGTTAGAAAGGTATGGATTTGCTTTTCAGTTGGAAAACTGCCCAAAAGAAGGGAGAAAATTGCTGAACTTCTCTGTTGGTACTCCATCAGTTTAAAAAAAAAAGGCAGAGTAATTGTGATAGTTGTATGAAAATAACATTATGTGAAAGTCTAGTAAAATACTTGACATTTAGTAAGTGTTGACTGCTGTCGAAATGGTGGTGGTACTCCACTATGTCCCCTCAATGTGTGTGATTCCCATCCTTAGGGTCTATATCTATGCCTGAAGCACTGTCCTCTGATGTAGAAGGTCAAAGGCTCTGTGCTAGCAGTCATGGCAATGGCAGGGAATTCGCCATCCCTTGGAGCCGCCCTCAATCTCTTGTTCCAGCATGGGGTGTGTTCCACAGGGTCTCAGAGGTTCTCCAGTGGGATTAAGCTCCAATTGCCTCTAGTGATAACTTGCTTGATTAGGCATATCTCATTGGCTGCCTCCACCATCTGTGCCCCTTCCTGTTCTTTTCTAAAAATATTTACTGGGCCAACACTTAAATAAATTACTTATAGTTAAAGCCATGTCTCAGGGTCTGCTTCTGAGGAGCCTTAATTAAGACCATTTCTTTCAGGCCATGTATGTATACTATAATAAAGAATGGCACCTCACTTGTAAAGGCACTCAGGTACACTGCAACACTCGTACTCTTGGGTGTATCGCGTGTTGAAGTACTGTGCATAGTGGTCAAGAACTTTGGCTCTAACAGCACACGTATCTGGACTAAAATCCTAATACCACCATATTGAAGAAGCTATTTAATTTCTTAGCCTTAGCTTTCTCATCTTTAAGATGGGGATAATGATTTCTAAATCGTTATAATGATTAATGAAATAGTGAATCAAAATATGGATGATAATTGTACCTGTTCCATAGAGTTAATGCCTATAAGTGAGATGGAAGATATACTGGCTTAGTAGAGTCTCTGGAGCACAGGAAATTCACAGTAAAATGTAAACCATGTGCCAGCTTAGTAACGAGAAAACCATAGCACGTGCTCCATTTTTGCTTCTAGCTAAATCCTAATACAACATGGTTCATTCATACAAATTAAGTAAATTACAATTTTGAATTATAGGTGTGATTAGGTATGTGCTAGTCCCTTTTCCCTTTTCTCTATCCATATAACACACCTTAACACACACATAGAAATCTGATTTAATAAGCTTATATTTTACTGGTTTTTCATATTATGAAATATATAAGGTATTCTATATGACAAAGAAATTCACCATAGGCTTTCCTTAACATGCTCCTATTCCTTTCATTAAACCTAAAATATCTGTTAATTTACCAAATGCTAACCTAAATTTTCAAGAATACATATGTTGTATAAAGCAGGTCACGTCGGTACACATATACATCATAAAAGTAAGTAAATTATTGTAGGAAACCTAAAGAGTATAATAATTAGAAACTCCCATTTAGAGTGGAAAGTATGTAATTAAGCAAAATATTGGGCCCACAGTTAGTATGCAGTGAAAAAGATATGGATTGAATCATACTAAATAACAGGCTTTTCTGGGCATGATCATTAAGAGTCATTCTATCTTTGAAATTGATCTTTATTCCACAAATCTACTCTTTCATTTATCTAATCAATTTCACTAATGACAGGGTTATTTTATGATATCTTTTGTTTTTATCAGAGGGCAATGTATTCAGTATATTTAGATTCTACTTTATGTTGTGTATGCTTTTTCCTTCAAAATGTTCTTTAGGGAAAAAAAAAATTGAGCAGAAGCAGACAAACTGTTCTAGGACATCCCTTCCTTTAGAGACGAGTTTCTCCAGCATAAAAAAAGGTTGGCTTCCAAATTGGTTAAACTGTTTCTTCTGTACAGTACAGTGACATGTTGTCTTGTTACAGTGAGCATGTGCTCTCATTTTGGACGAGCTGTTCTGTGAAAAAGTTTTATTTAGCCGACAGAGCCAATCCCCGGATTTGTGGGTGTTACCTCCTTTCCTTGTTACCAGGTTTTGTCATCATCATTATTGCTTTTGCTCTGTCAGCTGTAACACAGTTTAGTAGCAACCTTTCTTAAAAAACAAGATGTTTCTGAAAATAGACAGAACAGTTGGCTAGACAGAAAAGAGATATCAACGAAAGTAGGTCTGTGTTTTGCTCCCTGAATCACTTCTGAGATAGCTTCACACATTGTAAATGAACATGCATTGGAAGATATAATCTAATATAATCTGTGTGTCCTAATATAAACTTTTATCCTATTTGTCACAGAAATAAATTTATACGGACACAGATTTGTTTCAGAGAATTCTTAAGTGTTTTACCTCTGTTTAAATTAAGGAATTTAACCAAATATATTGGCTGGGTTGTTTTGTTTGCTTTTTTCTTTTTTTAAGTGAGAAACCTGGCTTCTGTAAGTAAATGAATACCTTAATTTAAGATCAATAGATGGATCCAGTTGTTTCTTCATAGCCTGATTGTATAGCTGATTCAGCCAAGAAGAAGTAGTAGCTTTATTGTTTCTGATTTTTTTCTTCTTCTGTGCATAAACTAAAACAACAATTAGGTCATGTAATATTTGCTCTTTGGGAAAAATGACATTTTTCAGCTTCCCAGTAATTAGCAGAAATGACCAATATGGAACAAAGGGACAGACCCCTCTAATCACTTCCTTGTCCAGGAGAAATAATACGACATCCCTTTCAGAGCACAAGTTGGAAGACACATGAGAAATAGCCAACCCACTAGCCATTCAGCATCCTATGGTTCTCATATTTGACAACGTTTGGATCAAATGCCTACAGAGACACTATTTTGAGAAATCAACATCCCGAACATGATGATAAATTCAGATGTTATCTCTTCTTCCTGGTTTTACCTCTATCTGGACTGCCTTTCTACAGTGTATATAACTATACCAGAAATATTTTTTTAAATACACAATTGATTTGCTTTTGTAATAGCTCTTCAATTAATCGTGCCTAAGTTGTCTTTATTTCTAAATCTTTTCTATACAAGATTAAACTAAGTTTTAACCAATCGCCCTGTATCACTTCCTCCTCCCCCTCACTTAAACTGCTAAAACAGAGCTTTTTAATCTGATATGTATGAAAGGGTTTCAGGAAGCCATGAGCCAAATGAAAATGAATACAGAGTGGTACAAGTGTCTTCACATGTACTTCGTTCTGACAAAAGAATCATGTCTTTCTTCAGATTCACACATGGGTGTATAACTGCCCCAATTTTAAGAACTACTGCCATCTGGATTCTCTCCCTGTTGTTGTTATTAGTTAGGAAATGCTAATCCCTACCTTAAGTTTTACTTTTCCAGCACAGTTCACTCATGGTCCCTTATTTTCTTACCTTTCTGGATTTTGTCCTTTCTTGTTCCAGTGTAAGTAAGGGAAAAGAGGTATGCTGCAATAACCAGTAACAGTGTTTGGCATTTTCGTATGTGGCACCTCATTTGACCTGCTGCAGCCCTACAAGTTAGACACTATCCTTGTGCTTACAGGTGAGAAAAGTAAAGCTCAAAGAAGTTAGTCATTCCTACAGCCTATACATGGAAGAATCCAGATTTAAATCTGTGTTGAATCTAGTGGGAAGGAAATTTTTTCCTTCTTCCCTATTATGTTCTTCGGCTGGCCTAATAATTACATTGACGTAAGACAATCAAACAGAAGAAGAGCAATTTAATTTAGCACGTATAGAAGTCTCTTGTAGATTTGAGAGGGACAAAGACAGGCAGTTGAGGCTTATATGCCATTCTGAGCTAAGGCAAAAGGGGCTTCAAAGAGAAGGAAGACAATTCATTGGAGGTTGAGAAGAGCAAATGTTTGGTAAACAAATGTTTGCTGTTCTGATATAAAAAAGTTATCCCTAGTAATAGCTCTCTTCTTGATACAGGCCCCCTATCTAAATTCTTTTATGTAGTTGAGGGGGGAGTAAAAGGCTCTTCTTGAGTCTGTTAAGGCTTGATTGCCTTCAACTCCAATAATTCACATGCCAAAGTGGCACATTCTAGGGCAGCTTCATTCACTTTTTAAAATAAAATTTATTAAACCTTACTCTGGTCGGTGCTTTGCTAAGTTCTGGAATAGTGGTTCTAGGTTCTATCTTCCCATTAGATTTTATTGTGAAACTTTTAAAAAATGCCAGTACCTGATCTTGGCAACAGAAATTTTGATGCAGTTGGTGGAGGTGGCACTTGGGCAGTGTCTTTTTAAAAAGCTTTCCCGGGTCGTGGCCAGTGTTGAGAACTATTGTTCCAGAGTAGTGGCTTTTTAAAGCATGGCCCCTTCCATCTGCAGTGTCAGCATCATGTGGGAACCTATTACAAAGGCAGATTTTCAGCCCCTTGCCCCCAGCCTTGTGAACTGTACCAGAAACTCCAGGAACAGGACTTGGCTATCTCTGTTTAACAAGCCCTCTAGATGTTTCTGAGGCAAGCTAAAAGTTGAGAAACATTCTCTGGAGACACAGGATGAATATGGCACAATACTTGCCACTAAGCAATTCTCCTTGGTCTCAAGGAGTTCCCAGTTGTTTAAAATATGCATTTTAATTACCTAGCACAGTTCCATAATCTATAACTTTAGTTGATAATGACAGCATTATTACTACTTTAAAAGTGTAATGACTTTCATCTCTTCTGGGGCAGCCATTAAATGAAGTGTTTATAAGAAAGTAGTGGTCAGTGAATGATATATCTTAACAAAAGCCTTATGAACTTTATGGGTTCAGCTGAATTGTCACAGTGTTTGGTAACATACACACATACAGTGAAAGAGACAGGATTTTGAAATACAAAACCTTACAGGATAAGTATTTCCAGGAGAGGATTTTAAATTGGTCTTTGTGTTGTGTTTCTATTCTATTATTGTCAACATCATACTTGCTATTTCCCATCTTTATTAATGTAGCTTTTTTTACAGCATATGACAGCATAATTTGCATACAATAAACTGCATATACTTAGAGAACTTAATTTGATCCGCTGGGGCTCATATATACACCAGGACTGTAAGCCAGCTGCAAGGGG
The DNA here is from genome assembly GCA_002007465.1 of Ailurus styani. Lineage (NCBI taxonomy): Eukaryota > Metazoa > Chordata > Mammalia > Carnivora > Ailuridae > Ailurus > Ailurus styani. Next base: position 271,365 of record LNAC01000676.1, on the reverse strand, counting down.
CATCCAGTTCCATTACAGGTAACTTAGTTGTGCAGATCTCCCCCTCCATCCCCAAGTGGCAGAAAGGGCCTGCAGAGAAGGCTTCCTGAGGAAGGTAGCATGAGCGAAGATTTGTAAGTCAACTAGATGTCAGCCCAAGTGGATAAAGTGGGGCAAGGTTGTGCAGGATAGAAAAAAAGCGCTTCTCACCTGTGTGAAGTCTCGATTCTTATAGTTGCTGCTATTTATCACCATGCAGAGTTTAAAAATACCTACTAGACCCCTTTGTCTCTTAAAATTCCAATTGAGAAAGGAACTTAAGCACTAAGGAAATACACAACACTGTTACTGACAGTAACAATCCTGGTTTCTATCTCCACAGGTACTCTCCTGTATTAGGGTAACTTGTTTAGTTTTGACTACCCGTCTGCTCTTGAATGCCCACTTCTCTGCTGTGTCTTGTACAGAACAGCTTGCATAAAAGTGATATTTTTGCTTTTGTGGCAATGGAATCTCATTCCTTGCCTTTAACTTCCTTTTAACTTTCCTCTCTTCTTTCTCTTGAGCAAACTGGTATGTCCCTAAATGTTCATTTACCATTACTGCCAGGTGCTCATACGGGGACTTTATACTTCAGGCTTAAGTTCTCATTCTTTCTTCCATTGCAGGCTGGCTCCATGAGTTGGGAAAGAGACTAGAATCTCCATACTACGGCAATAATACGTTAGGGGGCCCGTCGATCCGAAGTGCCTATATTGCCGCTCTGTACTTCACCCTCAGCAGCCTCACCAGTGTTGGGTTTGGGAACGTCTCTGCTAATACAGATGCAGAAAAGATCTTCTCCATCTGCACCATGCTGATTGGTGGTAAGGGAAAGTCTTCTTTCACACCAAGAGAAAATGCCATACTATTGCTGTTCTATTTATTCAGTCCTAAAACACAATAGAGATATATTATTTAAATTGGAAGAGTTTAAAAGCACTAGTTAGAAAATCAGTGACACTTTAATATACATATAGATGAGCAGTGAAAGTCTATGATGTCAAGGAATTTCATTTTCTGGACAGATGAAGAAGTAACCATTTACTTGATGGTTGATTTTGAAAGGGCAGGAACTTTGTTTTCTTGGCGTACTGTTTACCCCTAGTGTTTGTGAATTACATCAGTCTGAATTGCAGGTGTATGTTTGAAACTCCCTTATTATAGTCTCAAACAGGTCAGTGTTATCAAATTTTATTAATACTAATATAGTAAATTAAGGATGTTTGATAGATCGCTTAGTTAAAAATAAAAACAAAAGCAAAGAAAAACACCCAATACCATGATAAATATTTAACATTTTTTATGTTTTTATGTTCCTTTCTCTGTGCTAAATGCTTCAATACAATACCTGGAGTAATTCTAAAAGGAAAATCTCTGGGTTGGGCACAATTACTATCCCATTTAACAGATAGACAAACTAATGTACTACTGTCTCAGAGCTCCAAACCCACCTTCTGTGCTGTGCTTTGTAATGCTGGGGTTTGGACTCTGCAAACCTCATTCTTTTTTGCCAGCCGACTTCAGTTACTTCCCCCAGTAGGGGCGCCAGAGGAAGACAGGAAAGCAGGGGGTGGAGAGAGGAGACTGCCTGCTTCTGATGTGTGTGATGTACCTTCAGGAGCAGACCACCTCAATCAGCAGCAAGTGGTCCCAGCATTCAGCATCTTCAGGCTCTCCCACACCCGGCCTCACTGGGTCTTGGAGATTCCCGCATCCATGGGGAGCGCCTCCGCATCCAGAGTCAGAGCCTTGGTTTCTTATGGCTCCTCAGGGCTCATCTGTTGGGCTTCTGTGTTCTGATAAGTGCACTTCTTCCCTTTGTTTATCCATCTCCAAGCACAGAAGCTCCTTCTTGCGGTTATTTTATCCACGCTACCTCTTTGCTCTCTTTTTACTCATTTAGCTCTCTAGCCCCAGGGAAACCAGTTCTCCATAGTGAATTTCCTCTGTTGAAACCTTTGTTTAATTTCCCTTTTCTGAACCTCCTCACTAATACGGGATTGGCACCATTCTTATCCACATTTTTCAGATGATAAATCTAAAGCTTGGAGAAACAAAGTAACTTTCCCAATGTCGTACCCTCAGTAAGATAAAGAGGCATGGTTTGAACCCAAATAAATGCTTACTTCCATCTATAAATACCTAATCGGAAACTTACTGAATTACAAGACAGCTCTCATGGAATAGTAAGAGATGTGAATGTTTACCTGGATCAAGTAAACATTCTTCTTAGGCCATAATTCTTTTTTTTTTAAGACTTTATTTATTTATTTGACAGAGAGAGATCACAAGTAGGCGGAGAGAGAGGAGGAAGCAGGCTCTGTGCTGAGCAGAGAGCCTGATGCAGGACTCGATCCCAGGACCCTGAGATCATGACCTGAGCAGAAGGCAGGGGCTTTAACCCACTGAGCCACCCAGGCGCCCTAGGTCATAATTCTTAAACTAGGATTCTGTCAGTGTTTTCTGCCCCATATATTTCTCCCCAAAAGCCTGTTTTATCATATTCTTTTAATGGCCATAATCCAGTTATCGCTTAGAGTTTCAAACCTTATAATAGGGGATGGTTCCTTCCTTGCGTGGGAGGTGTAAAATGAGTATTTGGGGCTTTGAGCAATGACTCATCCAGCCTATGGTGAAATCAAAGAAGTATCAAGCCAAACCTTCCCTCAAGGAACTTATGATCCAGTTTGGAAGAAATGGGCTGAAAGACGTGGAAAGAGTTTTAATAATAGCAGGCAGTAAACGCTCAGTGCCAAATCAGTTAGGAAGTTCAGAGGCGGTGACAAAGCAAGGGCCAGGGATCCGGAGGATTTCTTGGAAAGGCAGTGCTGCGGCAGAGGTGCTGAGATGGCGTGCTGGGATTGCAGCAATTGTCACAGGCTTTTGGCTGACGTACAGCAGCAACTGCCCAGGGAGCGGAGAACAGGAACTCTCAATTTTCTGAAGAGCTACAATGTGCCAGACACCATGGTGGCTGTTTTATACCCAGTATTATGACTTCTCTAATCGCCAGTCTCCTTGATTGCCCATCTTTCAGCTTAGCAAAATGACAAGCTTTTTTGCCAATATACACAGCTTATGCTTATTTAATATTTGCCCGTGTTTCTTCTATTCCTGGTGGAAATTTGAGGAAATGCTCTAGTGCTCAAGGCTTAACCTACTGATCTGACATTTCAAGAATCTGCTATATAATTGAGCTTTTATTCTCTATTGATCCACGTACTATATATTGTGAATGGTCCTGCATCAGAAATGGGTAAGGCATAAATTATTCCCTGCTATTCACTGTAAGTAGAAAGCAATGCTGGTCACAGGGCCAAAAGATAGGGGAAATAATCAGATAATGTTACTTTGTCACTTGTTAAATATTCGTTGATCAGATTATCCTGGTGCAAAGCCAGTGCTCATTTGTCAGTGGCATTAAAGCATTTAGGTGACTTGAATAGCACTAAGGAAACCATCACTTCTGAATGGCAGATGGCATCTAAGTAACTTGAATTTATTAGTTAAAGCTTCTCAAATTTGTGTGTGTGGGAAATAACTGTATTACTGTAACAGTTACCCTAGGCTAGAAGAAATGATGCCTGCATTTTAATATTTCCTAATTTACTAACTAGCATGACTTCGAGAGCTAATCATAAATGTTCACAATATGGAACATTTTGTTCATTTAATTCTCATAACACTATGAGATAGAAGTTATTAACACCTTAATTTAGATATAAGGCAGCAGAAGTTTAGTGAGTTCAAATGCCAGGATTCACTGAGACCTAGCAAACTTCTTACAAAATATCCATTTTATTATATACTATAAATTAATTTTATTCCCTTAATTTCTACAAATATACACAAATATTTTTTTAATTTAAGTATATATTACTATGGAATCAAGTCTGAAGTAACTTATTAGGAATCTCCACCCAAGGCTAATGAAATTACTAACGACAGGGATGCAATATTTACTACAAAAGCAGGCAGTAGCAATATTAAATGTTGCAGGTGACTGCCAAAACCCCAGATAATTATCTAGGGCAGAGGCACTCACTGGCTGAGTGAGGGGGTGGAAGGAAGGGGAAGCTTTCATGTGAGCAGCTGTAATGACAACGTGTATGAACCACTGATTTATGGGAAGAATATTTAAAACTATCAAAGAGATACAGCAAAAATAATGAGAAAAAAACCCATACCTGGACAATTCTATGTAAACTTTGAGAATACCCAACCCAAAAAGTAACCTTAAAAGTTTCAAACAACTATTACAATTAACAAGCGAATATTGTAAAGCTGATGGATTTCAAGTTTGACATGTAAAAATTAATAGTATTTCTATATGCTAGTAACAAACAATTAGAAAATGCAATATAAGAAGTGATTTTGAAAACATCACATATCAAATGTGCAATTCTACTATACCGAAAACTACAAAACATTAGTGAGAAAGTTTACAAATGGCCTAAAATAATGGAAGGATATACAATGGTGATGGTTTTAAGACTCAATATTATAAATATACCAGTTTTACCCAAATTAATCTGAAGATTCAATGCAATGCCAATGCAAATTCTAGTAGATGTATGTTTATGTGTGTTGGTGGGTATGTGTATGTGTGTGTTTGAAAAATGACAAGATGTTTCTAAGAATTAGTGCAAATGCAGAGCTAAAACTAGCCAAAGCAATTGTAAAGAAAAACAAAATGGAAGATTTGTGCTACAGATATCAAGATGCATTGTAACATTACAGCAATTAAGAAAGTGCATGTTAGGGACACCTGAGTGACTCAGTCAGTTAAGTGTCCCACTCCTGATTTTGGTTCAAGTCATGATCTAGGGTCCTGGGATTGAGTCCCATATTTGGCTCTGTGCGCAGCAGGGAGTCTGTTTGAGATTCTTGCTCTCCCTCTGTCCCTCCCCTCTGCTTTCTCTCTCTCTCTCTCTCTCAAATAATAAATAATTTGTAAAAAAAAGAGAGAGAGAGAGAGAGAGAGAGAGAGAGAGAGAGAGAGAGAGAGAGAAAGAGAAAGAAAGCACATGTTAGCTCAGGAACATACAAATAAGCCAGTGGAATAAAAGAGTGCAGAAATAGGCCCATGCACATATGGTCACTTTATTATGATATAGGTGACATGCAGTGTGAAGGGGGAATGATGATTCTTTCAATAAATATTACTGGATCAAATGTATATCTGCATGTTGAAAAACAACCTTGACAACTCCTAAAATTGTGCATTAAGATTAATTCCAGGTGGAGCCCTAACCATAGACAAAAAATGGGTAATTTGAACTACAGAATTTGCATTTATCAAAAGATATTATTTAAAGAGTGTAAAGAGAGCCATAGGATAGGAGCAAGTATGTGCAAATATTTATCTGACAAAAGACTCTTACCTATTATATATGAAGACTGTCTACAAAATCAATAAGAGCAGACAATCCAAAAATGCATAAAAACCTTAAAAAGTACTTCGCAGATTTCCATGCCAAATAGACAATACAAATATAAAAAGGTCTTCAACAACATTCATCAAGGACATGTAAATTAAGATCAAAATTAGAATAGCATTTATATTCACTGGAATGCTACTCTTAAAAACAATGACAACCCAAGGGCCTACAAGGATATGGAACATCTTGACTTCTCCACTATCGATGGGAGTGCAAGTGGTACAATAGTCTTGTTCATATCTACCAAAGCTGAACATACTGGTACTCTGCCACTCAACACTTCTACTTCTGAGAGTATATATCCAATGGAATGCTTGCTTATATATATATATATATATATATATATATATATATATATATCTCAAAAGATGGATAAATGCTTGTAGAAGCATTATTGTAAGAATCTCAAACTGGAAATGCCCATTAATAGGAGAATAAATAAGTAATTTGTGAAATTATTATTCAATAGAGTCTACAGAGCCATGAGAATGAATGAACTATTACATCATGCAACCACATCGATGAATCTTATAAACAATGTTAAGCAGAGAAGCTAGACACAAAAAAGTACATACTGTATGACTTTATTTAGAGAAAGTTTAAAAGTAGGCAAAGCTTATGGATTGCCATATAACTCACAACTGCTGTTACCTTTGGGAATGGGGCTGGTTAGTGTCTGTGAAGGGGGCACAAGGGAGGCCTGGGGTGCTGGTAATATCCTGTTTATTCATCGGGAGGGTGATTTGCTTTAAGAAACCCCAATGAGCTGTACATTTAGTGTTTGTGTAATTTTCTCGATGTGTTACTGATATTAATTTTGCCTTGTAAAATTATAATAGATAAGCTAAAAATAGTAACTACCAAGTGTGGGATGATGGGAAGGTAGGTAACAGCTGAGCTCTCACCTTTCATGTCAGGTGGTTTTTAAGTCTTGTCTTAACATGATGAGTCAAGCAATAGAAGTAAAATTATGTTGTCTAAAATACTGGTGATAATCACAAGAAGACCTAAAATAAATAATTTTAAAAGATTGCCTTTGGCGCGTGGGATGGGGGTGAAGGGATGGATTTGGGGCTGAACTATCCATATTACATTTTCTAAGCTAATTGCTTATGATTGCAAAACTTTTTAAAGAAAGTATTAAATGACCAGAGGTTCACTTCAGTTCCATAAATATTTATGGCACACTTAAATTATGCCAGGCACTGTGCTAGATGCTGGGGAAACAAAAATGACTAAGACATGATATTTTCCTTTGAGGAGTTCACAGTTTAGTAATGGAAATAGGAACTTGGGCAGATGATGTTCTTTCTTTTTCCATTTTAATTTTTCCTATTATAATGCACATTTAGAAAAGACCAAAAAATCCATACAAAAATTAGAATTACATAAAATCCCATTACCAAAAGATAGTCTTTTCAGTCTTTTTTTCTACATCTTTTTTCGGTCTTTTTTCTATATCTATAACCCTCTTTTCGACAATATTTATATTAACTTTGCATCTCATTTTTGCCATGAAACAAAATATATTAGAACGTTTTCCCATTTCTTTAAAAGCTCTTCTATCATATTTAGTAACGGCTAACTCAGAGTCACCTAACAAGTCAGCCCCAGTTGACGGGTCTGTCGGCTCAGGCTCGGAGGTTAGGTAAAACTTCCTAGTGAAGGTGACTCATCCCTGAGGACATGTCCCATTTAAATGAGGCATTCTTGTCCCGAAAAAGGTAAAGTGAAATTCCTAACAGTTAAGGCTTTCCTTGGGTCCTCTCATCCTAAATATATTCTCCTGACATAATTTTATTGGACCCATATGGGCTATGGTGTTCACAAATTCAGGCTTTTTAAAGATGTCTACACTGCCATTTGAATTCGTCATTTAGGAAATTGTTCTCGTTCTGTTTTCTCTGCCATCTGCTATCCACAACCCAGTGTACTCTAGCGGGCGTGGAAAATTCCAGGTCAGTGAGTAGGTGGGAGAGAGGAGGAGGGCAGCTAAGATTACCCAAAGCCTGAGCTCTGGTCTCCTTTTATGTCACGAAGGCCCTGCAAAATGGTTGGTGGAAGAACTCAGCACGTATATTATACCTCAGGAGAGCAGTGCTGCCCAAGATGCAGAGAGAGAAGTGGGGAGGGAGAAGGGGGGAGAGGGAAGGGAAGAGGCAGCGAGGGAAGAAAAATGGGAAGGGAAAGGAGAAGACAAAGAGGAAGAAAAAGGAGAAAAGAAAATGAAAGCCAGGTAACGCTCTAAGAGCACGCTTTCATTTAGGGTCTGTTGACTTTCTTCTGAGACCGCAATTATGGAGGTTCCTCCTAAGACCTGATGTTAAGATGAGATTTTGCAAAATGCATTGGATACAAAACTCCTACACCAAGCAAAAGAGCCTCCCACACACTCAGCATCAGCCCTAGCATGCTACTTTAAGAATTCTATACATCAGATTTGCTAGGAGTAAAAGGAACAGTGAATGATGACTTCCAAACTGACCTGGATATTGCAGTTCTTTAGTCAAACTACCATCGCAGATGGGATGATTTTGCCTGACAGTTCTATTCACTCTTTGCCCGTGTGAGAGTGATAACCAGGACAGAGAGGCAGAATAACTATGGAAACTGAAAAATTATGGGAATTGGGGGTTTTATTTTTTAACTACTTAAATGAGAAGTACTTGCCTCTGCTGAAAAGAGACTGAAATTATGGTGACTTGGATGCAGACGCAGACTTTCCAACAACACTTAGAATGCTACAATTAATCCAGTAATTCATTTTATTGATAATGTACAATTAGGATGCTAAATGATCTGAACATATTACTTCTCTTATTTCAAGTGCTTTATGCACATTATAATTAAGCAACACCAAGTTAAAATCGTACACCTTATTAAGGAAAGCAATGTTAAAATAAATGAATGACATAAAATAAATGAAATAAAATTGTTCTCAGTCCTCAATTTAGTCTCCATGAAAGACTATTATACACTTTTACAGATGGTAGGGCTTCTAAACACTGAGCCCATAAGTATATTAACTGAACCTGAAATTGGTGTTTAATTTCTTTGACTTGGAGCAGAATTGTTTCCTTTCTTCACTGAATGTTTACCTTAAATAGAGGTCTCTTCTTCCAAACAAAGTACTTGACATCAGAACTACTATGTTTTAGCAAACATATGGAAGAATGGGCCTCTATTTAGAGTCTACCAAGAGCCATTCAACACTAAGTTATTAGGCAATATACAGTTTTCTTGGAATAGTTTTCACCTGTTGGAAGACCTTTCATTTTTAAACATTTAGGGAGAATATATACTTACGTTTGTATGGAGCAGGCCCTTATTAAATATTTCTTGAATTTCTTTCATCGAGAAGTTATTTCCACTAACAACCACTCTTTTTTTTTTAAAGATTTATTTATTTATTTATTTATTTCACAGAGGGAGAGAGATCACCAGGAGGCAGAGAGGCAGGCAGAGAGAGAGAGGGGGAAGCAGGCTCCCCGCTCAGCGGGGAGCCTGATGCGGGCCTCGATTCCAGGACCCTGAGATCATGACCTGAGCCGAAAGCAGAGGCTTTAACCCACTGAGCCACCCAGGTGCCCATTAACAACCACTCTTAAATATTTAAGTTCCTGGAAAACCTTAACTGAATCCTTTTCCCCATATTTTATGCCATTGAATGTGTTGAAAATTCATGATTATGCTTTCCACTCTCACTGGAAAAATGAACATAAATTGAGCGCCCACTGTTTTTCACACAAAATATTGGGCACTTTTAAAAATATATATATTAACTCCTTAGATCTCAAAAAAGCCCTGTGAATAAGGTACTACTATGCCCATTTATACATTAGGGAACTGCACCCATGAGAATTATACATCCTCCCAAGTTCACAGTTAGGAAGTGCCAAAGTCAGGTTTCGAATCCCGATGTGTCTGATTCTGAACTCCATATTCTCTCTGCAACATTATACTCTTCCTGTATATTGACCCTAAGTTTAACCTTATTCTGGTAACTTTTCCAAAATGTTGAGGGCTTCTTATGGTTACCATCTTTATAGGCATGGTGACCATATCTTCGATAGAGAAATGATGATATAGAACCTGAAAGAATTTTCATTCCAGTGTTAGATTAGATTGCAGATAGCTTGCCAGTGGTCACTAATTTCTGGCAAATGTAGAGGAAAGAAAGCATTTTATTTGGGGCTATCTTGAAATAGGATGGAGATTCAGGAAGATAGATACAGTAATGTGTTGACACATTTACACTAATGTACCCATTTTGATGCTAAGAAACTTTAACAGAGCTCCTTGGACATTGAGATTTTGGTACAGGAACAGTTTAGTAGATCCTAACAGACAAACTACTACATTTTTAGTCTTTTTTTTTTAACCAAAAGCTGTTGAAATGGATGATTTCACCGAAACCCTGAGCTTACGTCATTGTCAGTCCTGTCCAGGTTGGGGATCAGGGCTGAAATCTGAGTATCACTGAGAGCTAATCTGCCCATAAATGTAAGTACACCTGGCTCTCAACTCTCTCAATGCCACAGCCCCAGGTGGGTCCCAGGCTTTCTTGAACTATCTGCTGGCGTCTGCAGAGGCCATTCTAGTTCTGCTTGGCTAATGACTAGTGCAAATTCTTGTCCTGCCTTTTCTGACTTTGAGATCCTTGACCACTCCTTACAGTGGGAAACTCCTAGAAATCACTTTTTTCCCCAGTAGAAGACCCACCCCCAACCCCCATCAAGTCTTGAGTTCTTGTGAACAAAGTCTTCTCTCTTTTTATAATTTGGTGGTGTTCTGAGAAAGGGGAAGTCTCAGAGAGAAAGTGGGGATTAAATACTCTGACTAAGAAATCTCATTGAAACAGAAGTCGCATGTATGTGTATACACACACACACACACACACACACACACACACACATATACACACACACACCATCTGGCTCCTCTCAGAATGGTAATGATGACTCTAAGTAGAATAGCTGCTTTTCTCTATGAATGCATTTGTTTCGTTAATGGCCTCAGATTTTCTGATAGCTCCCTTAAAATTTAAGTATTACAGAGCTAAAGCGAGGTTGGTGATTGGAGCCATAGGAATCTCAGCTTCAGCTTGCTCAGAAAATCCTCAATTACATTTCTAGCAACTTTTTCCATACCTTTATTGATCAAAATGTGTAATATTTAATATTTTAAGTGATGGCTTAGGGGAAAAGGCTAATAGAGGTTAACTGGTTATAATAGACTTATTTCATTAAGATTTTATTTATTTTTGAGAGAGAGTGTGTGCATGCACAAACAAGTGGAGGAGGGATAGAAGAGGGGAAGGAAAGGGACAAGCAGACTCTGTGCTGAGGGCAGAGCCCATTAGGGCTCTCCTGACCCTGAGGTCATGACCTGAGCTGAAATCAAGAGTCAGACACTTAACTGACTGAGCCACCCAGGCGCACCTCTAATAGACTTGTTTTTAAAATGCATTTGTTTTTATGATAACCATTGAACTATAACTTTATAGCTCATTTTATGAAATTATATTAAAATTATTTTCTCATAACTGTTAGACTGTACCTAACTTTAAAATAATTTAGATGCAAAAAGTACAAAATAAAAGTTTGTCCTAGCTGGAACAGCCACTAATAGAGTAACTGTGAGTCAGAGGGGCCTCTTTTGCCTTTTACTGAGTATTCTTAAAAGGTGTTTTTACTGTGATCAAGCCATTTGGATTCACATGACTGCATCGGGATGCCCTCTGACAAAGTAGCTGTACCAAAACAGCTGTATCAACATGGCCACATAAGCATCCTCTGCTGAATTCAGGATACATAAACTGTAAATTTAGACTCAAGGGGTGAGCACCCCCCCATCATAGTTCTCTCGGATGTACTCTGTGTTGTCTTCTCTAGCTTTGATGCATGCCTTGGTGTTTGGAAACGTGACGGCGATCATACAGAGGATGTACTCCAGATGGTCCCTCTATCACACTAGAACTAAGGACCTGAAAGACTTCATACGGGTCCATCACCTGCCCCAGCAGCTCAAGCAGAGGATGCTCGAGTATTTCCAAACAACCTGGTCAGTCAACAATGGAATAGATTCAAATGAGGTAATGTTCATTTCTCATATCGAAGTTTTCAGGCAGAAAGCACATATTTTTAGGTAAAAGCAAGGTGCTCTTATGCAGGTCTCAGAAGAGAAGTACACACCCACCAACTTCTTTATCTCTATAATTTAATCACTCATGAAACTCAGTCCATCTTCTCTCATGTGCTTTGGCTTATGTTTTCATGATGCCACTTTGGATGGACCAATGTTTTACATTGATTTGTACTTCTGTTGATCGGGTGGACTTTCCTTCTCAATGACCCTCTTTGGTGGAACCAATCAATTCTTAGGACCATTGAATTGTGTAAAGTTGGATTATTAGATTAGCCAAGTTAATGTGTGCCTTTAAAACGAACAAAGTGAGGAAGCATATGTCTTCCAGCACATGTGTTATCTGTGGACTTCCAGGAATACCCCACACTACTACTGTAAGAAAAGTATCCTATAAATAAAGCAACCATACTACAACCCCCCAATCACACTGTAATCCACACTTCTAAGTGATTATTTGGTTTCTCCTTTCTTGACATGATCATGATGCCAGAGGAAACACCAGGGGGTCCAAATTCCTTATCTTCTGTCCTGAGCGAGCGTCTTTGTGAGAAGCAAGTCACAAGAAGCCATACATTTTCCTTCTAGATCCTTTTATTAATTTATCCTATTTCTCCAGACTCATTATCAGCTGATTTTTCAGTAGCACCTAACCGGGGTCACAGTCACTGAGCAATCACCCCAGGGTTGAATAGACATCTACTTCCTCTTCTGTACTCTGGTTGGTCAAACAGTGGAAAGAACACCCCTCTTCTCTTACAGAGTAAATCAATCAGACCGGACTTACCCCAGCTTGATTTCTTCTTTCATCTTGACAGCTTTTGAAAGACTTTCCGGATGAGCTGCGTTCTGACATCACTATGCACTTGAACAAGGAAATCTTACAGTTGTCCCTCTTTGAGTGTGCCAGCCGGGGCTGCCTCAGGTCTCTGTCTTTGCACATCAAAACCTCTTTCTGTGCTCCGGGGGAGTATCTGCTACGTCAAGGAGATGCTTTGCAGGCCATCTACTTTGTATGCTCAGGCTCCATGGAAGTTCTTAAAGACAGCATGGTGCTGGCTATTCTTGGTAGGTCTGAGTTGAAAAGGTTCATGAAATTTTACCCTAGAGCATAAGTTAAGAAGAGAAAATGCGGGGAGGGGGATACTGCTACTGCGAGTAGTAAAATTCTGGATGAATATATGGAATCAGGATTATTTTTAAATGGATTTAATTTGCCAACTGTTTATTATTAATTGTTTTGCCACATACTAAGTTTATGCTTTGCTGTTACATCCAACATATCATTTCATTCTTATTAAAAATCCAGCAGTATGGATCTTAACCCCATTTTATAAATGAATAAATAGTATTTTATTTAACTTAACTTGTCCCAAATAACATGATAAGAAAACAAACACAGTTCTTTCTGATTCCTGTAGCCAAATTATTAGTCATGATGCCTTACAGCCTTTTGGTGAAATAACTGGTCACTTTTAAAAGGGCATTCCATATTTTTGTGGAGAACAAATCCAGAGAAGAACATAAAAATTATTTCATCTGGGCTAAAGATAGTGCAAAAATGATTACGTATTGAGAATAATTTCTCACTGCAGTCACTAATCCCATATTGTCAAGGTGGCCATAGGCGGCTTTTTTTTTTTTTTACTTCCTCAAAGAAATTCCACTGGATGGTTTGTGAAGATTTTGTACCACAAAGTTGACTCCCAACTATTAAGACATAATTGGTTTTCACTGAAATATAAGGTCAGCTGACAAAAATAACACGGAGAGTTAATGTACAAAAATTCCTACTCACATTTTTATGTGTACTTCTTTTATATTTTTTTAATTCTTTAATTTTTTTTTATTCTTTGCCCCAGGGGTACAGGTCTGTGAATCATCCGACTTACATCTTTCACAGCATTTACATGTGTACTTCTTTTAAAATCATTATCTCTTGTTTGTTGGTTTATTCAACAAATATTTATTGAAGGCCTAAGAATATGTCAGGTTGTGGCCTAAATAATAAATACATTTTGAAAACCAGTGTAGTAATCAATGTGTAGGATTTGTGTTAATTAAAAGAGGCTAATTTATTTTTAATATCATTTAAGAACTGAGATTTATAAACAATCATTTATAAAATATTTTTACATATGGGGTCTTATTTAAGCCTTCCTAATACAAAGAGACAGATGGGCATGGTATTTTCTCTGTTTTTCCAAAGTCAAAGCTAACCTAGGTCATTTATCTCTGTCTCCAGTGCTCTTTCCACCTCTAAGTGATGCCTGTTATTCTATATAATCATGATAAACCTGCCATCACTGATTTTAGTTCAGAAGCTTCAACACAGATTATACTTTGGGAAAAGGAAGAGAACTAAAATTTATTGAATCCCTAATATGAGCCAGGTGTTTTATGTCTGTTATCCAATTTAAATCCCACTACCCTGTTAGGTTGGTGTGATGATCCCTGATTAAACGTGAAGAGGTGGAGGCTAGGTACTCATTGCTTCACATTCACTCAGTTTGCCACTTACCGGGGGAAAGGTAGAGCTTGTCTTTTATTTTTATTTATTTTTTAAAATATTTTATTTATTTATTTGAGAGAGAAGGAGAGCACAAGCAGGGCAGAGGCAGAGGGAGAAGCAGGCTCCCCCACCGAGCAGGGAGCCTGACTTGGGGCTCAATCCCAGGACCTCGGGATCATGACCTGACCCGAAGGCAGATACTTAACAGACTGAGCCACCCAGGAGTCCCGGGTTTGTCTTTTAAAGCTTTTGCTCATTTCTTGACTCACCCTCTTATGTTTTTCTCCTTAACAGAAAGGTCGGATGGGGAGGTAGGGGGTGAGGGAATAGGGCAATTGGGTGATGAGCATTAAGGAGGGCACTTGATATAATGAGCACTGGGTGTTATACGCAACTGATGAGTCACTGAATTCTGTCCCTGAAACTAATAACACTATATGTTAACTAGATTGAATTTAAATAAAAAAGATATGGAATAGCAACTGACAGAGTTTATTTTCAGTTTGGCCAGTTCATTATCGATGTCAGAGTGAAGTTCTCTATGCCTCACTCTCTATGCCTTTAAAAGGCGAATTTAATATTCCTGCTCGCTTATCAAATTACAAAGTTAACGGCCATTCTATTATTTTGTGATTCTAAATTAAAATTGTCCATTATTTCTAAATTTGCTTCAAAAACTTATCTTTAATCACGAAATACTTTTCCATGGGTTTCCTTAGGACCATGTCAGTTTTATAGTCTGCCTATTGACATAGCCTGTTTTTAAGAGGGTATATAGTTATTTTTCCAAAACTATATGGTTTGATATGCTTGTAAGCAAAAATAATGTCCTATGTTTAAATATATATAATCTGTTTTTTCCCATAATCTTGGTGTATTTTTATATTCGGTAACTAGCAACAATTCTAGGAATGAAATATGAAGGTATCGTCCATAACGCTAGAACATAGTAGGTACAAATTCAATGGCTCCTAGGTAATTAACATTGTTTATAATACATAATTCAATTGTATTTTTATTTTTTTAAAAAATTCTACTCACAGCTGAAAAACTTAATCCATTGCCTTTTGCTCTTGGCCCCAATTTCCTCCATAAATTATGATTTTCATGATTAACATTTTCACATCTTCGTTTCTACTATGTTGAACATCAAAAGTGATGTAAATGCAAATTGCCACGTGTCCATTCTAAATACTCATATGTGGTATTGGGACTAAACCCAAACAAGGCTAACAAATTATTAATATTTCATCTCTGTGATTAACATTATTTCAATGGAGATTGAGTATTTTGCTTTCCCTATGGTAATATTGTCTTATAGGGCCAATTAAAATCAATACTGACTTTGATAAACTTAAGCACATGGCTTCACATTTGATCTGTAGATATTTAATACATGTTCACTCTGCCAAAAAAATGAATTAATATATAATGTCTTAGGGAAGAAGCATCACCAAACAGCTGTCAAGCCATAACTTATTCAAGCAACTCAGTTGCCCAATCAATACATGAAGGCATTTCTTAATCTGATGCCTGGGGAAGCGGTTGACATAGAGTCAAGGATTTGTTATGAGGATAGAATTTGTTTGCCTTGTACACTTTTATTTCATGTCCCGGTAATTGTGTCTTTCTACCAATTTCTTCATTGTTGCTTAAAAGAAAATGACAAAGCACTGATAAATGTGCCGTCCACAGATGGTATTAGTCTGCCTAATTATCATTAAACCTGTTATTGCTCTCACCTGGGTGGTTTTCAGATGCTTCCCATCAGCTTCCCCCTCCCCTCCCTCTCACCCTGCCCTCCGTGGGAGAGTAACTGGTTAGCCAATATCACGAATAGAGTTCGGAAAAATGGAGATAGTAAGAGACCATAGAAGTCTTTGTCTTCTTTTAGAAATAAGGATACTGAGATATAGAGTAAATAAGAAACTTAGATCAAGGTCGTAAATCTAGATAGTGATAAATCCATAAGACCGGAAAATTAGTGAGGGTAGGGACCATGTTATTCTTTCCCGGTGCACACAGGCCGGGTCTCAACGTGAGGTCCGGCTCGCATGTCAGTGCTTCATAAATACTCACTAAATGAATAAATAAGCAAGTTCTTTCTAGGGTGCCAAGGTTGGCAAGATGTTGTTTTTTTGTTTGTCTGTTTAGTTTTAAGATTTTATTTATTTATTTAACAGAGAGAGAGAGAGATTACAAGTAGGCAGAGAGAGAGGAGGAAGCAGGCTCCCTGCTGAGCAGAGAGCCCGATGCGGGGCTCGATCCCAGGACCCTGATCATGACCTGAGCCGAAGGCAGAGGCTTTAACCCACTGAGCCACCCAGGCGCCCCAGTGAAAGAGAGAACACCAGCAGGGGGAGTGGGAGAGGGAGAAGCAGGCATTCCCGCAGAGCAGGGAGCCGGATGCAGGGCTCGATCCCAAGACATTGGGATCATGACCTGAGCTGAAGGCAGACGCTTAACGACTGAGCCACCCAGATGCCCCCGTTGGTGTTGTTTTTATAGCTGGGGTCACTGTGGCTTAAAAACCCATGCTGTGGTCACCCAAGGTATGGCAGTATGATGACCTTACAGTCATTCCAAATACCAGTTGCTTAACAGAAAATATAAATGCTCTTTGTAGCCAGACACCGCATCGTGAAACTCTCCTGAGATATGCCAATTTCAAAACTGGCTATATTCAAAACATCCTGGGTATATTTACATCTTACCTCAGTACCTGACTAGACTTTGGGCACCAATTTAGATTTCTAACAAAATGTATAAGAAACCAAATTGCCAAGTTTAGCAGTATGGGTGACAACAATAAATCCAACTTGAATCCTCTCACACCATGTGGTTGTATAGTCCCTTAGCATCTATAAGTGCAGATTTTAGTCCTTTTTTTCCTTTGGTCAAATAGGCTCATCTTCAAGGTTTGAATTTAATGTTATTTCAGAGATAATACTCAGATGTAATTCAATAATTTTAAAATGCTCCATTTTTATCTGTTACATATTTATGAATATTTCAAGTATTCATGGTTAATTTGGCATGTTTCCTTTTCCTGTGAAATTCAATAAAATGGAATTTTATTGAAGTCTGCTACAAGTCAGAGACTTTCCTTCCAGAGATGCTGGGCACAATAAAAAATAAAAATTTAGAAGTTAAAAAATGAACTGAATGGGGGACAGGACAATTTGTTCAATATCATTCCAAAGATATTCTTTGCTCGGTGGTTTCTCTGTGGGTCAATGTTTGGTTGTTGATTCCCTGTGAGACGGAGCAAAGCGGCCATTAAAAAAAATAACAAAATTTCAAGCCCAGGCAGGAAGACAGAGCCAAGAAACTCCTAAGTTGTAGCCATGAATCTCATGCAGTGTCCTCTGTGAACGTAGGTCATACTACTTCAGTGGCGAACCTAAGTTTGTCTGAGGATGGAATGGACTTTCTTTCATGTTTCTCATATGGATGCAGAGTGAATTAATGGCTGTGTCTAAAATAAATCTGAAGCTGCAATCAGCTCTTTGTTAGCTCTTACATTTATGCTCACCTTCCTGCTAGGCTAAACAGATTCAAATCAACTGAAAGATTTTAAAGATTCAAATACATTGTCCAATATGATCTAATCAGCAAACTCAAGGAAACAAGTTAGTTCCCAGGCGGTGGAATCCAGCCTCACACTGACAGGCGGCGGCATTTTAGGCCAAATAGCAGGGGTGCTGGGTGTGGAGCAGGCGCAGGTGACAAAGTGGCGGTGGGTCTCTCTCCCTGCAGTGGCGCAAGTCGAGAACTCATAGTTTTTATTTATTTGCTTTCGTTTTTGATGGGAAACTTGGCCTTTTACACTGTCACAGAGTGTTAGAAGTATGGCTGTGTTTTACAGTTTCATTTGTAGATTTCACTGTCCACGATGTCAGATACCTCTTTCAGCCTCACCTGTTCTGAGGAGAGAGAGGGAGGGCACCTCCTCTCTCCTCACCCTCCTCTCTTATAGACACGTTCAGAGGAAAATAAAGCAACCTGAGTGTGTTAGCAAGCTGACAATGAAGCCAATTATTGTGTTAGAATCAAAATTAATACATATTTTCATGGTCTTCTACAGAGCCTTTTGCCCACTCCCCCACCACCCAAAACTGAAGCCATTGTTATTTCTCCTGAACAGTTGAGGCAACTGTGACAAAAATGTCAACTGCGTTGTCTAAAGTCATTGATTGAATGCCGTGAGGAACTGTCTGGAGCCCATCTATGACCGACAGTTCCTAACTCTGGCTCTCCTATCCCTTATCCACCAGACCACCGTTCTCAACCAGGAACAGCTGTGCCCACCAGGGGACATTTGACAGTGTCAGAAGATGTTTTCGGTTGTCACTGCTGGGGGTCAGGAATATGAGATGGTGCTAAACATTCTACTGTGTACAGAAAGCACCTCCCCCAACAAAGAAATACCAGGCCCCAAATCTCAATGCTGCCGAGATGAATCTTTCTGCAGTGTCATCTCAGAGAAGGGAAGTGACATCTCAGAGAAGGGAAGCCTGTAAATGAAATGAAGTTTCCAGTCCCAGCTTGCTTTTCTTTGAAAGTGACATGTCTCTTTTTTTCACTGTTTCAAGGGAAAGGGGACTTAATTGGAGCAAACCTATCAATTAAGGACCAAGTGATCAAGACCAATGCAGATGTGAAGGCTTTAACCTACTGTGATCTTCAGTGTATCATCCTCAAAGGACTCTTTGAAGTGCTAGACCTTTACCCAGAATATGCTCACAAATTCATGGAAGACATTCAGCATGACCTCACATACAACCTTCGAGAAGGTCATGAGAGTGATGTAAGTCTTACTTCTAATTAATGCTGAGATCTAAAACATGGGGCCTGGAGGTCATTTATAACAATAAAAGCACATGTCATGACTTCACTTGTAAAAGTCTCTAAATGAATAAGGTATAATTATTCAGCCACTAGTTGAACAATTAAATAGTTAGCTAGAAGTTAAGCATGGCGTTTATCAACATTCGAGAAAAATATTGTTTATAGATGACCTCCATTAATTCAGTTTCTTTCTTGTTTATTTTCCTGTGCTTATAACTAGAATCAGTTTCAGTGGTACATAATATTTAGCTACAGTTGTGTGATTTCTCCAGAATTTAAAGATTTCCAGATAGAATATATGGCTCAGAGTTTGCTGTGTTTGTAACTATTTACTATTCCGCTTGCTTGTTAGGGAGTTTGCTTAAAAATAATCTTTTTTTCTTAAGCAGTACCCAAAACAGTCTATCTTAAAATGACTAAATATGCATAAAAGGATTCAAGCCAAAGATTGTCACGCTGAAAGCATAATGAGCATTTTATGAAATTATATATTTGCTGCATGTTTCAGTTTATACAAACAGCTTTCCTAACAAAATAGGTACTACACTGCATCCTGGGATTAAGCTGATCACGAACATGACTTCATTAGATGTGTCAGAGACACAAATGATTTAATAGGAATGATTGTTAAAAGGCAAGTCAGAGCATGAATAGCGTTCTGTAACAAGAAAAGCCTTGATCGCTGCCTTGAATTTTGTCCCAGATATTTACAATACTCAATTATTTTTTTCTGCTGAGAGTTTAAGGAACCACTGTTTTGACTAACCTATCTTGTGCAGGCAGTTTGTTAGTCATTAATATTCCTCACTTTGAAAGGTAGAGAAAGAATACAAATTGTATATCACTTCATTTTGGCTGAGGATATCAAATGACAGTCAATGCATAGATGGTATCCCATTCCGAAGTTCAAGATTAACCGGTTCTGAATGTGTACATCTCTCTATGGATGATAGCAAACAGCAAAGGCAGTATCAATATTTATTGGGAATCCATTCATGTCAAGGACTCTGCCTAGATAAAGCATTTCATTTAGTGCTTAAAATGACTTTGTAAGGTAAGTGTCGCTCAATCTGTATGGAACAGAAAACAGATTGAGAATGGCTAAGTATCTTGTATGTAGTCACACAGATTTGTAGGTGACTGGGACAGAGTCTGAACACAGATAGCTGTCATTTTATACACTATTAGTTATGTTGTCTCTGCTGAAGACACTTTTCATATTTCTGATTCAACAGATAAACTTATTTTTTAAAGATTTATTTATTTGTTTGTTTGTTTATTTATTTATTTTAGGCAGAGAGATCACAGGGGGAGGGGCAGAGGGAGAGGGAGAGAGAGCATCTCAAGCAGACTCCCCGCCAAGCAGAGTAGGGCTCGATCCCATGACCCTGAGATTATGACTTGAACTGAAATCAAGAGTCGGATGCTTAATTGACTGAGCCACCCAGGTGTCCCTCGACAGATGGACTTTTAAAACTACAGTTGTCCTTTGTACTCTCTAAGACAGCCTAATGGGACAACTGTTTCTGAAGCGTGGAAGTGTGCTAGAGGATGGAAGCAACCGGAAAGGAAAGAAGACATGTGGGAAGAGAGAGCCTACGTGCCTCAGCCTGTTAAAGTGGAAGATACTGGATCTCAGCCCCTGCCTTCTTTTTATTTGATTACTTCTTAAGGATCTGTATCTCTGATCAAATCTTTTATCCCTTTTTTTCTTTTTGCCGGAACATGAATCAGAGTGATTTTCAGATTCCCATACTTGAATTGCCTGTGGGATTACTTTCATCATCTGTTCTTTCTCTTGCGTTGTTTTGTTTTGTCGTGGTCATTGGGTTCCTTCTTTTTAGCAGATATCATACTTCTGTTTAAATGTAGATGTGGCTTATGAAAATTATTCTGTTATTTTCCTCCACTCAGGTAAGGGTTTGCTCTTGGCGGGCAGATCGAATTCCAACCGACCAATTTCACCTTGCCCAGAGTTCCTCTTAGGTTTTGTTAGGCTGCTCTGTTCAGCTTTGCTCAATGTCTGGGGCTATAGCATCAACCCTTAAGACGTGGTTTTTCTGGGATCTCAGCTGAAAGCCTGAGAGATTTACCAAGGCCTCTCCTATTTGGTGGCTTGAACTCTACCCTCCATCTCCTCAGCACCCATTGTGGCTGAAATCTCTGCTCCTCCCAGGCACTGTTACCTTCCGAGTCTCTTGGAGCACGGCCCTGTATGTTAGCAGCTGGCTCACATGTCCAAGGCTGCACGGATGCAGTTACCTGCTCTCTGGGCTTCTACTCCTTAAATCCTGGGGGTTTGGGTATCACCTGAACTTCATCCTCAGTCTCCTTAACCAGGAAGATTTCTGTTCTGCTCTATTCTGCCTCACAACAAAATAGCAAATTCTCTCCTGAAGATACTTCAATAAATACAGAGCATGTGTTGCTGTGCTCCTATTTTTCAGGGACCACGACCCTTCGAGTCTTCCCTGAGCTGATTGTGCTCCAGTTCTTTCAAACAGTTATTTTATGTATTTTGTCCAGCTTTATTTTTTACTTGAGGGTTAGTTCAATATAAACTACTTCATTACAGCTGGAACCACAAGTATTACTTCTTTTCAGAAGGCTTATCAGCTATGCTTTTAAGGGCAAATGGGAGCTAGAATTTACCTCCGAAACCCTTATTGTTTTGTTTTTCCTAACCATTTATCACTCAAAACTTCTTTCTCTCAATCTCTGTATATATTTACATTTATACATATGTATATATTTTTATACACACACACACGCACACACATACATGTATCTCTAAGCCATTGGGATTCTATGCCTTCTAAAGGCTTGATAAATTTGGGCCATCCTTCCCCATATTTCTATACCCTGGGAAAAGAGTTTTCTGGTCTTTCTAAGCATACTCCAACTTCTCGGCACACTTGTATTCTGATGGTGACCTATGGTAATGAATTCTTGCTTTGCAACTCTACTCTGCTGTAAGATCAATGGGAAACCCAGCCTCTTTCCTTAATTTCCATGTACACACAAACAAAAATATCTAATCACACAGGACTTTTAGTGGGTTGGAGGCTTTGGTGATCAATGGGTTGTAGAGGAAGGAAATGCAAACAATATGAATGTAAGATATCTATATATCCTTATTCTTAAAAATCATGTGGCCATTCTGCCATGCTGTTCAGCCCTTTCTTACTGCTCTCATCACTCTCCTCTTCTTGCTCTCTCTTCATCTCCAAATTGCCCATTATTTCTGATACGTATTAGTTTAATTCCCACTCTTTGGCTACCTTGTCTTTCTCATTTTGCCTTCTGGATTCACCTAGGAATTTATACACTATTAGGGGACACAGAACATCTGGGTAAAGAGAAGACTGATGGTCAGCCCGTTTTGAAATAAAGATCATAAAAGCATTTTAAGAAATTGTCAAAATTTAGAAGGGATATGTATGTAGCAGTGGTAAGATACAACAGAATGACAGCTCATTCAATTCTTGTAGGAAAATTAACTACAAAATATATAATATTCTAAGTTAATGGAAAGGCTAGCTAACAGGGTTTGGACCTCATACTAATTATGCATCTTATACACCCTGTGTTTTCTATATTTGCCTAATATATTTATATCTCCTGGATGGATCCAATAATGGTGTGGATTAATTTAGCTATTTCTGTCCATGCAGAGTATGAGAAATTTGCTTCACTGCTTCTCATGGTAGATCCTATAAAATTGACTTTAGCACAAACTCATTTGTATTTGGTTGTGAAATTTAGTGCCTTAATATAAGAATTTTGAATTTGGGATAAAACAAATAAAATGATTGAAGAGTATCTAAAATATCTGTTTGCAAAAGTTAATGCTAATACACTGAAAATCAGATATTGATATGGCTACCTATAAATACCTATGTGCTTCTCACATGGTAGACACTGACTGAGAGGTGGTATCATCATTATGGAGCAACAAACAGCAATGGTTGTTGAAAAAGAAGAATAAATTCTAGGGATCCCTGGGTAGCTCAGCTGTTAAGTGTCTGCTTACGGCTCAGGTCATGATCCCAGGGTCCTGGGATCAAGCCCCACATCGGGCTCCCCGCTCAGTGGGAAATCTGCTTCTCCCTCCCCCACTCCCCCTGCTTGTGTTCCCTCTCTCACTGTGTCTCTCTGTCAAATAAATCAATAAGATCTTTAAAAAAAAAGATAAATTCTTACTAAAGGATTTATCAGTGATGAAACCTATTTAATTTTAAGTGTGTTACCTCATTTTCCCCTCAATTTCTCATTGTCATGTAATCTGATCAGCTTAAAAAATAGTCTCCTCCTTCAGTCTTTCCACCTCTTTAGTAGAGGAAGGGGTGTTTCCCCAGTTTCTTGAGGGTCAGTGACCTCTAGGAGAAGGACTTTGAATGCCCATCTCCAATATAGCAAAGTTCAGAGAAGGCTCCAGGGGCAGAGATAAGGGAGCCCTCGATGACGTGCACATTCAGTGGCTTCTTCCCACTTGGACGTATTTGATCATACTTGGGTGGTTTAAGGTGCTGACCTATCATAGATGCTTAAAACTTCCACATTATCTTAATATCCTAGTTCCCCACACTCTACATCTACTCTCTATATAGACCAAGCCCCATGCTTAAATAGTATAGTTATAAAATTGAATACTTCAAAGTCTCAAGTGACCCTCAAGTGAAACAAATGCAAATATAATCACAATTTATTGCAAAAGTTCCAGAGTGGTCATATGTAGTAGTTAGGACATATATAAATATAACATATATATGTAATATATAAAAAAAATAATATATAGATATATAAATAAATATAGTGAAATGCAAAAGTTTCATAGTAATGGAAGAGTCAACGTGCCATCACCAGCCTGTGTGTGTGTGTCTGTGTGTGTGCATGTAGGTGTGGAAGGTGCTGAAAGTATCTGACCATGACACATGGGAAGTGGTAACCTAAGTGGTCCTCCTGCCTCTATTCTTATTCCCTGACTAATGTCTCTCCTCAAGGGTCCCGAAGCAACCTCTCTTCTCAAGGGTCCTGAAGCAACCTTTTCAAAATGATAAATTGAATCATGTCATTCCGTTGCTCAAAATATTTCAATGGATCCCCATGGACTATTAATAAAATCCAGACTTCTGACCATAACTTTGAAGATCCTACGCATTCCAACCCCTGCCTGCCTTTCAGATCCATCCTATGACATCTTGCATCCAACATCGCACTCCAGCAAACTGGCCTGCTTTCCCTTCCTGCAGGGGTGCTCCTCCCGCCTCACCGGACCACCTGCTCGGTTTGCCTCTCCAGGGCATCCTCTGGCACAGCACCTTGTTTATCTTTTTCAGAGCATTTAGCAAGATATAAAGTTATTTTAATATGTATATTTTGTTTTTCTTGGCCAGTTCTTCCTACCAGAATGTCTACTTTATGTGGGCTTTACTTTAGACTATAGCCTCAGTGCCTAAGTCAGAGCCTAATGTAGAATTAACATTTAATATACATTCAAGGAGTGAATGAATGAATGTCAAAAAGTTTACTTTGGGGGCGCCTGGGTGGCTCAGTGGGTTAAAGCCCCTGCTTTCGGCTCAGGTCATGATCTCAGGGTCCTGGGATCGAGGCCCACATCGGGCTCTCTGCTCCGCGGGGAGCCTGCTTCCTCCTCTCTCTCTGCCTGCCTCTCTGCCTACTTGTAATCTCTCTCCCTGTATCAAATAAATAAATAAAATCTTTAAAAAAAAAAAAAAAAGTTTACTTTGGGACCTGGAACTTATGTGAAATTTTGAGAAAATGAATAAAATCCTGAATACGGCAGCCACATAGCCAGGAAATGGAATTTAAAATGAAAAGTTAAGAAGGGCACCTGGCTGGCTTAGTCAGTAGCGCAAATGACTCTTGATATCAGGGTTACGAGTTCAAGACCCACATCGGGCATATGGTGTACTTAAAAAATAAAATGAAATGAAATGAAAAGTATTCTGAAAAGAATTCAGAATTAATTCCTAAGAAGAAACAAAGCCAAAGAAAATATCAGTAGTAAGATTTAAAAGAACAAATTGAAAGAATAGCTAAATTGGAAATGCTGTTTTCCACTTCCCTTAAATTCAAGATGAGAGGTTTTCAAGAGCCATAGGAGGAATTTAAGCTGAATAATAAGGAAAAAAAACCCTTGCAATATTGGTAATGTAATTCCTCCAGGTAGTTTGGTATAGTAAGTTGTCTTAGGAAAAAAAAAAGGATCAGGCTTCAAATCTAAGCTCACATGTATTTTCTGTAAAATAGATGAAACGTTACAACATTAATGCCCCCCAGGAAGTAGAGAATCAATACTTTTCACCATTAGATCATTCTGGACTGTTATTCACCTCACATTTATTGCCTAGGGTATAAGACTACAAACTTCCTGGGTGAAATGAATTTACATGTGGAAAACTCCAGCGTCTAGCAAAGCAGCTGATCTATGTTTATAAAATACTTCATCAAAGCGTAACGCAGGGGTCTGTTGCACTTAATGGTTAGCTGTGAGGTATGAGGTCTCGAATGTGTATGGTGAAATGTGTTCAAGTGTGTCTCGTGTTCCTGAGCATTAGCTTCAGTGGTATCTGAATGTGAATTCATATTTCCATCTGGGTCCAGGCCCCGTGTTTTTTATATGCCAAGGTGAATCTTTATTTTGTTTACAGTTTTCAGTAGGCAGCCCCTATCTCAAACACAAATAGCCCCAGAAAAAGCATCTAATTCTCAAGTGCTATGGGGATGTGTCCATTGGACCACTTGGCCCTGGACAATTTCTTAAGTAATTAAGCTGTACTGTATCCATGAGGTTTGACTCTGCTTCCTCCCGTATATAAAAACAAGCCTGAGTAGATCTTTCAGGTGAAGTCTGCGATTTGCCAACATCCCTTGCTGCCTATGTGACTATATTACAATTTAATTCAAGATTGTACTGAAAAGAGAGCTATTTCCAAAGGAGGGCCTTGGTTTAAATTTAGTCCCCATTTCAGACTGGAATAAGATTGGGCTACTTGGAAGCAATTTTCTTGAAAATGATTTCCCAAATGGTAATACTTTAAAAAATCATATCTGGCAGCCCAGATACTTAGCTGTTCGAGAATAGCCTGTTTGTAGGTGTGCATCTGCAGCCCAGTCTTGTGTAATGAGAGGACATAATTAACTCTGAACCTTTTTGAGATAATTGTTCCTTGAAAATTGCATATTGAAGGACCCTTGTGTCATTTGATCATGTCAGCTTTCCCTGCTATCCTGGGAACAACAGGTGTTTTGTTTGTCAGTTGTGATTTGAGAATACTCTCCCTATAAGAAATGTCTTGTAGTCGATTGTTTTACCTACATACACTTTTATGGTGCTTAAGATGATGTCAGATATGATAGGAAAAGCTCAGTAAATAATGCCCTAGAAATTCCACTTGCACCCAGTGTATTTCCTAGGTTCTGAAACTTTTCTCATACTGGCCTTTCTGTGGGCTCAGAAGTTACAGCAAACATATTACCTTGAAGGAAAAGATTGCATTTCAGGTAGTGTCCCCAGAGCCGAGCATTGTGTTTACGTTCATGGCTTTCAATAAATGAAGATTGCTGTTGAATTTCTGGCACCTAATGAACATCTTACTCGCTCTGACTGCAGCAAAAAGACCCTCATTGTCCTTTTCTAGCGATTACCCAGCCTTACTGCTTCATTCCCTCCATTACGATCAGTCTCGTCGCCATCTGTTTTCCCCTGAAAGATCTCAGGGTGGAATGGAGTTCCCTGGACTCATTCTTCTCTAACCTTGAAATTCTCTTTCTCCTGCCTCAGAGAGATGAAGGCTCCATACTCCTAGGAATAAAAAAAGGTTATTCTTAACCTCTTCTCTAACTACAGACTGATTCTTTTTTACATTCTTATTTTAAGACAGAGCTAGTGTGGGGCACTGGCAAAGGGTCTGAGGATTCTAGTAAGTTGGGGGCAGTTTAGAATAAGGACATTGACTGTAGGCAATAAAAATCCAACTCAAATAGAGCATCAGAAGCAGAGGAGATTTATTGTAAGGATCCCAAATATCTAATGGGATTAAATGAAATGCATACACATGCACATGCACACACCTGGATCTCAGGAATTCTTATAATCAGGTTAGGTAGGGTTTTTCTCCGCATTTCTTACTTTTCCTTGCTTCTCCATTTCTCTCTCCTTCAATCTTCATGCTGTCTTTCTTTCCTTGTTCAAATGGCAAGGAACGGTCACAGATAGCAGTTCCTCAGTTCAAGTGGGTAATATATTAAGCTGGACTCTCTTAGTTGATTCTAGATTCCTGTAGGACTCAAGTCAAACGCGCCTACCCAGACTTCATCAATTATTGTGTGTGGGAGTGTTTGTGTGAGGGGGTCAAGGATGGAGGGAGATCACACTGTAATAATATGATGGTTTCCATGGCAACTCATGGGCTGAAGAGTTGAGATAAGAAAGATCCAGAAAAGTGGTGGGTGGTCAGAGGTAGTTGTTGGAAAAATGAAGCAAAACCAGTGATTGTATGAACTGTGGGGAATCACATCATTATAGCTTGTGCAATCATATTGTAGCAACATTTTCTTAGACAACAAATCTTATTTAAACACATATTAAAAAATAAAAACAAATAAAGTAGAGGGGACATAAACAGCTTTAAACCACCCTGAATGGACTCTTGTTCATCTCTGGATTCTGTCCCGTGTAGCCATTTGTCAGTCAAACAGCATGAGGCACATCCTGCAAAGAAATCAGCCACATTTTGAGGACATCTGGGTATTTAGGCTTGTGTTTTCAAGTTGAACAGTGAACACTTATTTTAAGCTCTTTGGGGGAAAGGGGGGTTAGCCAAGTTGAGAAAGTCAGAGGATAAAAGGCCACCTGCTATCCCATAAGCAAGACAAAAAAGTCTTTCTTTCCCTACTTTTCTGGTTACTTCCATCCTGCAGGGAGCAGCAGATGTTCAACCTGTAATAAAAAGTGCCGCATTTACATATACATACACACACACACACACACACACACACACACACACACAGGACTCGACTTAACGCACATTCCTTGAGAATGAAAAACTACCTAGTCTGCATCCACCAGGAATCGTCCGCCCTGCCCCACTGTTACCCAGGGTCCTCCATTCCCCGCTGCATTTTTGATGGTTCAGCCACCATAGAAGCCAGAGCCTGTCCTCAAGTTCAGCTGTAGATGCGGGTAACAGAGCCCACCCTCTTGACAAGGGTCTATGAAGTGAAGATGATGTTGATATTGCTGATGGGATAATAGCTCCTGTGAACCAAGCTGTATGCTAAGTACTTTACAAACATTGCCTTCTGTTAACTCTCACAATATTCTTGGAGTCAGGTTGCTAAGTTCATGTACTAGATAAGGAGACCAGTTAAAGACCAGAGAGGTAAAAATTGGTCCAATCCTTCAGCAAGGAAGCAAGGGAGGTCAAGAACTCCAACTTCAGTCCCACGCCACCTGAATCCTAAACCCAATGGAAACTTAGTGTAAGTTTATCCATCAAAGCAAAGTTATACATTTTTCCTCTGTCCCTTAATCCTATGAGCAGTGAATGCCAGCTATGTTTTAGGTTAGTGGAGCATTCATTGGAAACATGTTTCCATGGGAAAACAAGCTTCACATGTAAGAGAAAATGAAGCACAGAATTTTTTGGTAATTCTTCAAACTGTACAATTTTTATTTTTGCACACTTTTGCGTATGTTATATTTTCATGAGCAAGTTCTTAAAAAATAAATCACTAAATAACTCAACCAAATTATCAGTAGAGAACTCAGTTGTATACATGTAAGTTCTTTGAGAGCCATAGCTATATTTTATTCATCTTTGTAATCATTGTCCTAGTAAAACTGCTGGTACAAAGTATGTGCTTGATGAATGCTGACTGGAATGTACGTCATTCACACACACACACACACACACACACACACACACGTTTCCATACCCACAGAATAAAATATTAGGACTGGAAGTGATCCAGTAACTGGTACTTTCAGTTACCCTCTATTAAAACTCAGTTTTTCCTTTGATTACAAGTGACTTAAAGGGAGGAGCAAAGAAAATTTACTCAATTCACAGAACTAAAAAATCCAGTCATTGGTTAGGTATATAACTTAAGTGAATTCTATATCTAAATGAGTTAGAATATTCCCTTTGGACAAAGTAGACTTTTACTTTTGGATGAAGTCTTCCATCAACCATTCCAAGTACGTGTTTCAAATAAGATTCAGTCAAAAAATCAAAGTGTTTCTCAATAGGTTGTATTTTCTCTTGTCAACTGCATATTTAGTAGCACAACCACAGACGAGGAAAGGATGTAAATGTTTATTAACTATGTGTTAGGAGCAAGGGAGTTTCTTTACATCACCTCATTTGATTTAATTTTTAATCCTGATATCACCCCCGATTCCTTGCTTAACAGATGAAGGAACTGGCCGTCCCAGCAGTTCCTGCCTGAGATTACAGAATTAGTGAAAGAATCAAATAGTATAAAATCGAGTCAAATGCTGGTATTCTGAATCGCAGCCTAGTACATTTGTCCACTAAAGCACTCTGCTACAAATCAGAACATAATTCTCCTAAAAGAGTTGGTTTCCTTCAGGCGTCCTGACGTACAGCAGAAGCTATACTGAATTTCCAGAATAACATTCACTTTAATCTTCTTAACCTTAATGCTATTACTCGTCATGTCTCATCAAAAACCCACTGTGCCTAAATGTTTCAGGAAAGACATCTCCTTAACAAGAGGATGAGTAAGACAGCAGAACTACTGTAGCTTGGCCATCCGACTTGTCCCTTCCCTTAGTAATTGTGCTTTCATTTGCTCATAAATCCATCCATCTATTAATAACCCCATGGTCACCCACTAGCTCTGGGAAAATGTCTTCCCGTTCAAGTGCATGCTTTTCAGTCTTCTATACATGTAGTGGTTCTTTGGCCTTCCTTTGTTCCATGTTTGAGAGTAAATCTGGGAAATCACTCAAAGATCATTTCAGATGTACAAAATAGTATTTCCATTCCTTTCAGACGCAGTTTCATCCTTTGAAAGAAGTTGGAGGCCTTCTTATCAATTGAAATAAAATGTTCTCAGCACTTCCTTTATGTGCATATACACACTGTTATGGAGAAGGATTAAGAATAAAGGTGAAAGGGTTGCCTAGGCGGCTCAGTCGGTTGAGCATCTGACTCTTGATTTCAGATCAGGTCATAATCTCAGGGTCATGAAATCAAGCCCCACATCAGCTCTGTGCTGGGCATGGAGCCTGCTTGGGATTCTCTCTCTCCCTCTGCCCCTCTCTTCACTTTTATCTCTCCTCCCACTTTAACAACAACAACAAAAAGAATACAGGTGAAAGAAGCAATATTTTAACACTTCTCAATCTGCAAATACTTTACCTCTGTATGTTAGGATTTTTTGAAAACATAATTTTATTCTTTTTTTTTTTTCAAGGACTGGATCTCCTGGGTCTTAATAGGATAATCCTGAATGTTTTACTACAGTTTATATTTCACTGTTTGCACTCTACTAGTCTAATAATATTTCACCAGCCATCCTTGGGCATGTACAACATCTCTTCAGTTGGCCTTTTAATCCCAAACCCAAACTCAACTGATAAAACGTAGAGTCAGTGGGTGGTATAATTAAAACTGTTCTAAATGCGCTAAGTTGGTAGAAATTAAATTAAAATTAAAAACAAATTACAAAGTCCCAGGATAAACATCTCTAATAGTGTTTTTCCCGTGAAGTTCCCCAAAAGGGTGTAGACAGCCGAGATGATGACATATGGTAGAGACAGTCTGCTTACACCACAGCACAGACTGTGCTCGGCAGACAGAGCTGGAGGCCTCCGGTTCATCAGATTGGAGGCAACTTATTTGCTCGCCATTTAAACCCAGCAGCCTGGATGCCAAAGGAGTGGTGGCTTTGACTGAAGGAAACAGTAGCCAAGTAGTCAGGAATCGGAAGCAAACAAGATGCCAGTTTAAGGGGAGAATTGAAGTACCTCAAGATTATGAATTGGCAGGTCAGCACGCGGTACTAATGACAACTCTCTAATGGTAGAGGGATCCATGGAGATACAGTTCTGTGAAATGAATTGGGATTTAAAGGATTTGGTTTCCATGTCATTGAGGAAAATGATTAAGGAAAAATTCTGAGATGAACATCTGCAAGATGCTAAGCTTTTAGTGATGTGGTAATCCCACTTATATGTTTCACCCGGAAGATTAAGTTCTTTAAAAGCAGAACATATGGCCACCGGTCTGTGTCACTGCGTTTTGCCAGGATTCATAAACAATCCCAGGTCTGACTAGGGCTACCGAAGCATATTGATATTCCAGGTTGTACAGTTTACCTTTCTTCTTTTATTAGTCACACTTCCGTCTCGGTGGGACCAAATGTTAGCATTATATATGGGGGAAAGACCGAAAAATCAAAACAGGGTTCTGTGAAAAAGAGCAATGAATACGAGGCATTAGACTCATACACATAGAAGTTGCATGACTTGAAACAAGTTGCTTTCCTTCTGCGGGCCTCCGGCTCCTCATCTCTGGCCTAAATGGTCGCTAAGAAACCATCGGTTGAGTCAAACTAAATGCTGCAACAAACAGCCCCAAGCCTCGGTCACTTAATACAATAAGCAGAATTAATGATGTATGCTATAATGCTCATTCATATCACAGCTTCTCACCCGACTCAGGAATCCAGGCTTCCTCTAGTTGGTGGCCGCGATACCCCCCAGACCTAAGAGTCATCTGGAACTCAGAGTCCCCCAGCAGACACTTCGTATCCAGCCAGCCAACCAGTTAAGAGAGGGAGGGTGGGGGCGGCCTTTGTATTACCCAGAAACGGCACAGATCTCTTCTGCTCACTTCCCATTGGCCAGAATGGGTCATGCGCTGGCTGTCTGGGAAAGCGCATCAACCTGCTGCCAACCCGATGCCTCCCCCCGGGGAACGGCTAACCAGTTAGTGAACAATTAACCGGCCTGAGCTGTGGCCCTTCCAGGGTGACCTTTCCATTTTTCTTAATTTTATTCCAGCTCAAGAAAACTTTTAAACATTGAGAAACGGGTGCAACCGAAGTAAATTGTTTTTGCTCTCCCTATGTTTTATTTTATTATTGTGTTTTTGGTTTTGCCTTTCAATGTGAATGTGTTCTTCAGGAAACAGAATTAGCACGCATGATGTCATTTAGTAATTTGAGGAAAACGTGAGGAGCGGCAGATAAATGCAGCTTGTCGGACAGAGGAGTGTGTCATCGTTTTATGAAAGCCTAGCCTATAGGAATATATATCTGCCAAATACGTTAATAAATAGGAGGGTATTCATACCTTAAAAGAGTTCTTCAGTTTTTCTAAATAACTTACCACAGAATCACTTTAATGGTACTTCTCCAAGGAAAAGTGTTTATTTAAAAATTCTGAATGAATTAACAAAAAAGGAAGAGAGGAGGAGATGCTTAAAGTCAATGATTCAGAGCCAGTGCCAAGCAGAAGTTATACGTCCTGAAGGTCTAATGGAAATTAATAGGAAAAATATGACTCCCACTGTGGGACTCCAAATGACTTATTTTAGAAACATCCTATATCACCTAAAAGTAATATGCCTTCACAGTCCAACTAAGGCCAGAAATGTTCCTTCAAAGAATCCAACATACGAATTTCCTGCAATCCCCAAAGACACAACCTCACATGCAGAGCCTGATCCAGGAGATTGGAAACTTGAAGGGCCTGCTTTGCACAATTGTGTAACTGATTGTGATTGTGAAAGCATCATCCTTCCAGTAAATTCACTGGTGCATATTTTTCAATCATGAAAATAATTACCTTAAACATGGAGAGAGGGGTACCTGGGTGGTTCAGTCAGTTGAGCGTCTGTCTTCCCCTTGGGTCATGATCCCAGGGTCCTGGGATCAAGCCCCACATTGGGCTCCCTGCTCATCGGGGAGCCTGCTTCTCCCGCTCCCTCTGCTTGCTGCTCCCCCTTCTTGTGCTCTCGCTCTTGCGCTCTCTGTCAAATAAATATATAAAATAAAATCTTTTTTTAAAAAGTGGGGAGTAAAGTTTGTTCTGAAAAGAATTACATGTATAGATTTCATGTGTGTAACTAGAAGAATGATGTCTTTGTATGAACCTGTAAGTAACTGACTTAGCTCGTAAGTTTAGAATGCCCCACTCTAGGAAGTCATGCCCATTCTAAATGGATTTGCTTTATTCACTGTTTATATTTTTATGAAGAGGATTCTACAGTCAATACTGCTGTGATTTTGTCCAGACTTGGAAATGACCACTCTGTGATTCAGCTGTCATATGATAATGCTAAAATATCGTCCACCTAGTGTAATTCCAGGGAAGAGACCATTGCCTCACCTCTCCCCACAAACCTCTCCCCTAAATCCCTCACTATATTTTTTAAAGATTTTATTTATTTATTTGCCAGAGAGAGAGCACTAGCAGGGGATGGGGGGCAGAAGGCAGAGGGAGAAACGGGCTCCCCGATGAGCAAGGAGCTGGATGTGGGACTTGATCCCAGGACCCTGGGATCATGACCTAAGCTGAAGGCAAACACTTAATCACCTGGGCCACCCAGATGTCCCCTTCACTGTTTATTTTTAAAGGTTAAGGAAAAGTCTATCCTGGGATGAATGCAAAGCCTTAAAATACAAACTTACATAAGAAAAGGAATAGAAAAGACATACCACTATATAAATAACTGGGGAATGATTCCTTCAGAGGACGTTATTAGGAGAGACCAAAGAAGGAAACAGGATACATCAGGCTTATTTGATCTATGACAATTGTTGTTCTGGGGACTTCTTGGACCCCCACTGGGGAGCAAAAATGCCAACTTAGACACATTTCTTCCTAAATTTCAGTGGTTTATACTCCTATTGTGAATTCTCGCAAAGATTGTCTTCAGTCAATATATAATTAGTAATATCTTCCTTACAGTGCTCCATGCATCACCTTTGAGTACAACAAAACTGTAACCTAAGAAGCTTGGCTTTCATCTACTAACCGTGGGACTTTCTTCTTCACCTAGAAATTGTTGAATATTTGGCAAAAGTGAAAATGCTGTGAAACACAATAATCTCCATGCTTAAGTTTCACAGAGGGCTTTTATTTAAAAAGATATGCATTCAGGGGCACCTGGGTGGCAAAGTCAGTTAAGCATCTGACTCTTGGTTTTGGCTCAGGTCTTATCTCAGGGTCATGGGATCAAGCCCCTCCTCTGGCTCAGCGTAGAGTCTGCTTGAGATTCTCTCTCTCCCTTTCCCTCTTCCCCTCCTGCTCATGCTCTCTCTCTCTCTAAAATAAATAAATACTAAAAAGAAGAAGAAGAAGAAGAAGGAGGAGGAGGAGGGAGGAGGAGGAGAAAGAATATGCATTTGGTCATGTAGAAGCTACCTATCATGGTCCTATATAGGCCTCTTATTTTTTCTGGCTAAGTGAGCTTAACCAAGGCACTGTGGTTTAAATTAGCAGAGTAGCTCATTTTGGTTTGCTGGTAAAACACTATTTTCAACATATAGGGCTACTCACCCTTTTTGTTACAGTGTATAATTGACAGTGAACTTCCTTGGCAGCAAATTAGGCATTTCACATTAGCTTTAGAAGTGCCATCGGGGGGCGCCTGGGTGGCTCAGTGGGTTAATGCCTCTGCCTTTGGCTCAGGTCATGATCTCAGGGTCCTGGGATCGAGGCCCGCATCGGGCTCTCTGCTCGACAGGGAGCCTGCTTCTTCCTCTCTCTCTGCCTGCCTCTCTGCCTGCTTGTAATCTCTCTCTCTCTCTCTCTGTCAAATAAATAAATAAATAAAATCTTTAGAAGTGCCATCGGGAATTATGATGCGAAACTTCTCATACCAAATTGAGCATCTTCCTTCACCAACCTGGTTTGGAACCAAAGTCCTCAGCGTGTATCCCGAAACTCTTATGAAACCAGCTATTGTGCTTCCTTCCAATTACATAGTAGCTGATTTTACAAGCTAACTGAGGAGCCATTGTATCGTAATCAGAAGCAGGTCATTGGGGGGCATGGAATCTCAGCTCAATATAATGAGTTTAAACTGCAAATTCTTTTAGCACTGATTAACTGCTGAACTCCCAAATCATGGAGTTGGCCCATAGCTCCCAAAGCCTGAAACCTTTAAAACTCTATGTCAGTGTGGAGAAATTTCTAGTTGTCTCACATAATGGTGTGTATTTTCCTCCTTGTCCTTTCTAGAATGATAGGAACCACACATTTATAAGTAACTCTCTATCTCCCTCAAAATCATCCTGCATTTTCCAAGTTGTTGAATAAGTATTAAGAGACTCTGTGGGTTTTCTTTTAATCCCAAAGCCTTGTAATTCATACATTTGAATTTAGAGATAGGAGGTTAAAATCATGTCTGAGTTAATTTGCATACATTATCAATGTCTTGACTGTATGGACAATTTGAAAGTGCTTGATTTTGTCTAAGTGAAACAGATCAAAGTGTTGAGAGAGAAAAGACTAGAATACCAAGTCATTATTTTATGTAAAGTATTCCACCTAATGTAGCACAAAGATGAGTTCTGCGGCATGAGGGCAATGTGGGGAAAACTTCTGTTTAACAATTTTATGGCCTCTTTATTAAGGAGTCCTACGTATAAATTAGTTTCAGTTGGAAATCCATCTGTGTGAATGGAGGTCCATAGCTAAAAATGCCCTATTTCCCATTAACCCAATTCAAAGAAAACTTTTCTTCATAATCAATATATCAATAATAGCATAACTAACATTTATTAACAGGAAGTAATTACTTTTTATGCTTAACACTGGACCAAGTACTTAATAAATGCAACAATGTGAGGACTTCTGGGTGGCTCAGTGGGTTAAAGCCTCTGCTTTTGGCTCAGGTCATGATCTCAGCGTCTTGGGATGGAGGCCCGCATCGGGCTCTCTGCTCAGCAGGGAGCCTGCTTCCTTCTTTCCCTGTCTCTCTGCCTGCCTCTCTGCCTACTTGTAACCTCTCTCTGTGTAAATAAATAATAAATAAAATCTTTAAAATCTTAAAAAAAAAAAACAATGTGAGGACTTCTTTCACCGTAAGTTCCTTTGTTGAAGCGGTGAGAGACTTACAGGGCCCCGCGGGCTCCAAATGCTTTCTCTCCCTAGAGAAAGGAGAGCGGGCTGGGAGGCACGGCACCACCTAGCGGTCATGTCTGACAACGCTGGGCATTGTGGCCAGAGGGGAAGCGGAAGGGACATGTCAGCGGAAGGGAGCCAGAGTGTCCGTGAGAGAACTGAGAGAGAGCACCTTTGCTATCACTGATGGAACAGAAAGAGAGGGATAATTTTAAAAAGTCTTACTGTAGTTTATCGATATATAACCTTTAAGGTTCTTTAAAACACGAAAAAAGAATTATTTTTAAAATTACAGTTGACTCTTGAACAACCCAGTTTTCAACTGCGCTGATCCACTTGTATGTGGATTTTTTTTTTATAAATACAGTAATTGAAACATATTTTCCCTTACAATTTTCTTAATAACATTTTCTTCTCTCTAGCTTATTTTGTTGTAAAAATACAGTATGTAATACTGTATAACAACAAAATGCGTAGTAATCAACAGTGTACATATTTGTAAGGCTTCTGGTCAGTAGTAGGCTATTAGTAGTTAACTTTTTTGGGGAGTTAAAAGTTATAAGCGATTTTCCACGGGGGGAGGGTAGTTGGCACTCCTAATACCCAATGCTGTTCAAGGGTCAACTGTACTTTTGGGTTCTATACATTTCTCTTGGGGCCAATGTGGCTAACTAACTCCAAGATTTGTTCTGTTTACATTTATATATCTTATTTAACCCTGAAAACAACTTTTAATATTATCATCATTTTTTATTTTTTTAAACATTTCTTTATTTGAGAGAGAGAAAGAGAGGGTGCTCAAGAGAGAGAAGTAGGCGGAGCGGCACAGAGAATCTCAAGCAGACTGAGCTGAGCTTGGGGCCTGACCTGGAGCTCGATCTCGTGACACTGAGATCAGGATCTGAGCAGAAACCAAGAGTCAGATGCAATGTGCCACCCAGGCACCCCGTCATCATTTTTTAGAGGAAGAATGAGAAATAAAATTCTTTAGGATTAAACCATTAAAACTCACCGAATTATTTGTTATTTCAGCATTACCTATTTTATCCCAATTACTATGCTTCCCAAGATCACATAGTTAATAAGTGAAAAGACTAGGATAATCCCAGATCTTAAGCACCATGCTATTCTACCTCCTAAATGGGTCCTATCCACCCCACTCCCTGACACACAGACCTCTTATCGTAACACATGGGGATGAAGAATTTTTTTAAAAAGATTTTATTTATTTATTATTTGACAGAGTGAGAGAGATGAGACAGATCACAAGCAGGCAGAGGGGCAGGCAGAGAGAGGAAGAAGCAGGGTCCCTGCTGAGCAGGGAGCCCCGATGCGGGGCTCAATCCCAGGACCCTGAGATCATGACCTGAGCCGAAGGCAGAGGCTTTAACCCACTGAGCCACCCAGGTGCCCCGCGATGAAGAATTTTTGTGACGTTTCTTATACTATAGTCTCAGTGGTTGAGCTCTCCAGAACTAGAAAATAAACTCTAAATTTAAGTCTCGGTTATTTGACATGTGTCTTTTGCATCAGAAGTGATAGTATTTACTTAGAGGAAAAGAAATCTTCTCTAAGTCTTAATAGTTTGTCTTGACCTTAAGGCTCAGGGTGAAATTGGAAAAGTTCAAAATCATCAGTTTTTTAATTAAAATCTCATTTCTGTTTCTAAGTTATACAACAAGCAAAGGAAACATGTTAGCTACTATATTACCCACTTAGGGTTTGAGACCAGCTTCAGAAATGTCTTCTTTAAATTAGATGGTAGTGAACTCCTAGACTTTTTTAGTTGAAAATGAGTGTCCCCTTATTCAAAGCCTATGCTTTCTCCAGAGCTTTCAAATTCCTCTTTCTGTCTTCCACCTGCCCTTGGTGGTATTCACTATTTCTTGGTACCTCCACTTAAGTCTACAAGAGAAAGAAGCAGATCAGAAATAAAAGTGAGACCCGGGTCGCTTGGGTAGCTCAGTCCTTAAGCATCTGCTTTCTGCTCAGGTCATGACCCCAGGGTGCTAGGATTGAGCCCCACATCAGGCTCCCTGCTCCGTTTTTATGTTCCCTCTCTCGCTCTGTCTGAATAAATAAAATCTTGGGGAAAAAAAAGAAATAAAAGTGAGACCTATTGATTTGCTTCTTGCCCATATCATATGACAATTATTTATGGTTTTGTAAGAATGGGCATTTTAACTCTGTGAGCTACTGAGTTATGTGGGAGTATCCTTCATTCTTTTATCCCAAATGGACCAGTACTGGTAATGTTGCTGTCCAGAGAACAAGATAAAATATGTGATGATTCCTTTTTCTGAATGAGGACACATGTTCCTTCAATCTGCTTCGTGTCTTAATCAATGTGGCATTATTAACAAAACAGAGGATATCATGAATCACTCAGAAAGAAGAGCCTTGTAATTTGCATCTCATTTCCCAATTGAGCAATCAGCTATAGATAACATTCCCACCAGAGCACTTTACTGTCTTAGGAGATTCAAGAGCTGAGAGGACATTTGCAGACTCACACAGGGGCTTGTAATTCTGACCTGCAAACCAAGTAAACCAGGAGAATACCTTCCTT
Organism: Ailurus styani; assembly: GCA_002007465.1. Lineage (NCBI taxonomy): Eukaryota > Metazoa > Chordata > Mammalia > Carnivora > Ailuridae > Ailurus > Ailurus styani. The sequence continues at coordinate 232,696 of LNAC01000676.1, read as the reverse complement.
GGGCCACTGGTCCACTGGGTTACAGTTTAGGATTCCTAAGCCTCTGTGGTGGGTTCCATTCCCATTTGCTTCCTTCCTACCTCATAGTAGTTAACTTCTTGGAGGTTCGGTCTCTTGTAAAGATCTTGAGAGCAAGGAAAGTTTATTGGCAATGCCTCACTATTACTGAAAAATCAATCTGCTTCTAAGGGTGAGGCATTATCATCCCATGAAAGGCTGGGCCCCAAACCTTATTGTCATAGTACCATGTGTCAGAATTCAGAGGCACTTTAATCCATGGGCAGAAATAGATGAAACAATTCAAAAAGCTTGCAGCACAGCTCAAAGAAAATCTAAAAGCAGGAAAATTTACTACTACAGAGTTTAGGAACTTAAGAAAAAAATAAGTTGGATGACCTAGGTCAGGTGTGAGCTTTTAAAAGCTCTTCTGGAATGTCTTCATTCAGTAAAATAGACAACATGAAAGAATGCAATGGCATTTTTTACATCTATAGTCACCATTAATTTTAGTACGTTTGATTTCTGTTTGCAGTTCAAGCTCAATAGTAGAATTTTGAGGACTTCCTTACACATTTTTCTTTTTTTAAAAAAGATCATGAATTTGGTTTGCTGTTTTGTAGCAGGTTGTTTGAGTAATAAGAGACCATTTTCCTTCTTCTGGTTCTCCATGCCAGTGAGCAGTGTTTTTTTCGATGTAAGGGTCCTCCCTCTTATTTCCCACTGGACTTATAGAGTGATAGAGTAAGTTAAGGGGTTAGGACTGGAGAATTTATGCAGAGAGAGGATGAGAATTTATGCAGAAACTTTTTAAATCGACTCCACATAGCTGAGAATGTGTTTCTTTCCTAGTCCACAAGGTTATAAAGCCTTACCTCATTCGTGATAACCTTCTGCCAAGACATGCCCCCAGTCTTTCTTGCCCATACTTGGCTTCTTCTGTCCTGGCAAACTGAATCTCAGTTCTAAGATCTGAGTAGGCTGACCCTGAGCCTTCTTTATTTCTCTCAAGACTTTATTGCAGTGACCTTCATTCCTTGTTTTATGTCTGATTTAGAACATTTTTATCAACCCAACCTGTATTACTTCAGTCTTTTTTTTAATCATCCTGTTAGAGATTAGCAGTTCTGTGTCTAAAAGGTTTAAAAATTTCATGTGGAAGGGACTCAAATTGGATAAGACTGTCTTCCTCAAAATGTTCAAAACCTTTGAGTCTTCCAGAAGAAATGATACCTATAAACATTATCTATTCAAAGGTGGTATCGTGCATTTTTTTCCCAGGGGGCTCGAATGCCTAGAATGCATCATATTTCTGGAGAGATCTATAACTCAGAAAAGACTAACAAGGTGCTTGGGTAACTTAGCAGCACAAGATTTGGGGATCTGGTTTGTTGCAGTCATTAAATCTTACGCTGGATTCAATTCCCCAATATGTCAGGCATTTAGTCTTTCAACGCAAGTAATAGCATTAACTGCTGGAGGAGACACCTGAGACAACTTCCAATCCTGTGCAAGGTACACAGAGAGTCAGGGCACCTGGCGTCTGGTAGGGTTCTGCCAGAACTCTAACCTGATGCGTGGATTGGGCAAGCCTCATCTCCCTGGATGGCAATTTCCACATGTCTAGGTAGGGAGTTGGACTAACTCAGTGGTTTCAACCCTGACCTAGAGACCTGGCCCTACCCACCACCAACTGGAAGAGACTCTCTGGAGTTGGTGCTCTAGAATCTGATTTACTTAGGAATGCTTCCCATTCTACTCTCTGCCAGGTTACAAACCATTGCAGCAGACACCCTTTAGGGTAACTTCTCCCTTTAGAATACTGGGTTTCCATTAAACCAGTATTCTCAGCAATTGGCAGAATCTGTATCAGCATGAAGTGTTAGTCAATAGAATGAATATATCATAGTGCTCTTTTTAAATACATGTGATTAATGCTATATGCTATCTTATTCAGAGAGCCTGTCACAGTAGTGCTGGTTCAATGATGGATACTTCTTACCTCATAGGATTGCAATGAAAATTAGTGGACAGAATGGCTGGGAACATTTTTTCAGGGTGCCTGTCACATAGTGAACACTTAATGAATTAATAGGTGATAGGATGATAATAGCAGGGATGTTGATTATGAGATCAAATTATGCCCCATGGGCCAGCAGCAGCAGTATTTCCTGGGATCTCATTAGAAATAGATTCTCAGGCTCTACCCCAGACCTCCTGAACCAGAACCTGCATTTTATAACGAAATCTCCAGGGGATTTGTGTGCATATAAAAGTTTGAGAAGCACTGATGCAGAAATACAACCTTGGGATTCAGCAACTTGACAGAAGTCAGGCTAGCAGTAAGTAAACCAGGGAGCTAGGAATCACACCCAAATCAAAATACCCTGAGGCCAGTTTCTTTTTCTTCCTCCTCAGAGGGCACCTCTGACCTGGAGCTGATCAGGCTTCCTGAATCCCACAGGGTTATTTGTTCTCTCCTCCAGGCTATAACTGAAAGGCTTTTTGAAACACATTTTTGCATCTACCACAGAGGCAACAGCACTGTAATTTTGGTTTTCACATTTTTAATTATTCAGCTGTTTTATTTGTCACCATTTAGGGAATTATTACAAAACTTATGTCTACAATGCTTCTGATTAATGCATATTTAGGCAACTAAGCAGATGTAGAATGGGTTGACTTCTTTGATAAAAATTAAACACTGATGAAACATGTATTTGCACAGCAATAATGATGCCAGCATTTGTATAAATAATAACACATCTATTTCCCTAATCATCCAGGAAAAAAAAAAACAACAACAGTGAAAGTTGACAGAATTACCAAATACGTCTCACTTCCTAGGCAGATCATTTTTGAGTGTAAAAGGTTTTTTTGTATGTGAATAAATTATGCTAATTTATAGCATCTATTACCACTTTAAAATGAAAGAAGTGTCTTTGAGCAAAAAACAATGTGGATGAGACCTGACACATGTTTCCAGGGTATATCATAAGTTCCAGAGCTTCTTTGTCCAGCATGGAGAGCTGCATGTTTTATAACGGACTCCTCCACAGTACTGTAGTTTGACTTTGTATAAGATGTATCCGGAAGCCCAGCTAAAGTGATTCTGCAATACACATTTCTTTTTCACCTCTTAGCTTCTCTGATATTAGGGTCTCTCTTATAATTGATGGCATGTCCCAATTTGATTGATGGCATGTTTTGCTTTTTATAATCAATGGAATCTTAAATTCAATCAAATAGGAGATCAGGATCCCCAGTGAACTCGATCATGGTTCACAAGACACATCATGGTGAGGAAGACAAACGGGACAGAAAGGAGATATCACCCCGCCCATATTCAAATAAGAAGGGGAGGTGGACAAATGGAAAGAAACTAAATAAAAGATTCCATGGGTTTGTTTTTACAGAGCCAGAGAGAAAAATCATAGAAGACGTGAGAATTTAGCAGAAGGGCAGGAAAGAGGAAAAGGGAAAACAGAAGGGGAGCGTAAAAGGCATCAGGATGGAAAATATAGCCAATACGTCCACTATTTCGATCATTATTTCCTAGGTGTGACATTCAATTTGCTGCTCCCTTTTCTTAGTCTGCGCACTGGTCAATAGAGCTCCCAGAGGCTGGGATGAGGGAGGTTTTTTCTGAATCTTTTAGGAGGTATTTTTTCGTCTGGCCTACCCAGGTGGATCAATCATCCGCACACTCTCTCTCTCCCCTGCTTCCTACAATTTACCCAGTCCCAAACCACCTGGGAAGGCTTAAATGATTCTTTCAACTTCTGTTTGTTTCTTCTTTCAGGTGATATCAAGATTATCGAACAAATCTACAGTCTCACAGGTATGGCTTTTTCCAAAAAGCAGAACGTTTATCTAAAATCTGTAGGATTTCCAATAAATCTGCCTCCCACTTCAGGGTTTTATGCATTTATTTTCTACCTTCCCTGATACACTTCCCAGTGAAATGTATTGACTGAAACTTTCTGGAGTTTGCAACAGAGAAGTATTGAAACTCGCCTCTCTATTTAAGGATTATATTATTGTTGAAAAGTAGTTGTCACCAGAACCTGCCAAAAGTAGTAACATCCTGAGGTATTGATCTTGGAAGTACATTTATTATGTTTAAAATTAGTAGCCAGATGTTTTCCCGTAGGCTTCCAGTTGATGATGCAACATGTTTACCCATGATATATATCCATGATATATCCATGATATAAACGAACAAAAATAATTGGTTCAGAGATACTCTGGAAGTGGTTTCACTTGAACTCTTAAGGCAGTCCCAACTTTTAAGAATCCTCCAATTTCACAGAAACTTTTCCCAAGAAACAGTGACTTATTAGATTTATTACCTAGACTTTTACTACCAATAATCCTCTGGAAGGAATCCTGTATAAAGCTCCTTGCCTTGCTCAGTACTGTCCTTGAAGCAGAACCCAATACCCTTCACACACAGACACACATGTATACAGAGAAACACATATCCAGTTACATAACATATGTCAAAGACATTGATAATTTACTGAACGTAGCTGGGGCTGTAGGAACACAAACAGGGTTTACTTTTAATACTACTGAGAAACTTCTTAAAAGCCCTTAAAACATCTCAGTGCATTCAACCGAGTTTCAGCGGTAGCTGTATTTTCTTTCTCATCTCTACAAAATCCCTCCTCAGGAGCCGGCAAAATGGTTAGTATGTTTCAGATCTTCTCAACAGGCCGCCTTTCCTCAGGACTATACCCATTTTCCCCCAGGCCATTTCTATATTCTCTTTCTCATGAAGAAAAATTTAGCTTTCTTTTGGATTTTCCAATTTGAATTCCTCACCCCTTCATAGCACTCTGAAAATGAACATCCCTTCGAAGAACGTGACATCTTTAACTTTCAAAAAAATTATTGTGTATAATCAAGGCTTAGGTTCATTTACAATACAAAAACCACCAGAGTAACAGAGGCTTCAAGACAGTAGATGTTTATTTCTCTCTCATGGACAAGAACTGAGGTGGGTGATACAACTATGTCAGTAGGGTCTTCAGCTTTGTTCATTTGGATTCATTATCCTCAATGCATGGCTTCCCTTTTTAAGATCTTCTCATTGTCTAAGATGGCTGCAGGAGACCTCTCCACTTTATCAATAGTCCAGACTAGAAACCAAAAAAAACTATGAAGAGCAGGTTAGAGGCTTGCCTCTTTCCAGACGTCTTCCTAAAAGTTCCTTTTAATCTGTCCACTTGCATAATATCACCCCAGAACTTAGCCTCGTGGCCAAACCAACTGGCAAAGGAAGGTGAGAAAGGAGATCTTTGGACAAGGTGCATTGCCGAAAGTTCTGTTAACTAGCACAGAAGGAGAGATTATGTAAAAAGAGGTAACCAACACTCTCTGTAGCACCCACCTGAGGCAAATGTTTACATATTCTTCATGATCATCATCATCCCCACAAGGACAAGATCTATTAAGTACTTCCAATGCACACTACTAAGTGTTTTAACGTCCATTACCTAATATCTATTTCCTCACACCATTCCCAGTTTACAGGTGAAAAAAACCAAGGATTTAAGCAATTATATTACTTGACCAAGTAATAAGTCTCAGGACTTCTAGGACCGTGTGACCAACAGTCCATGTATTCAGCCACTAGACTTTATTCTGCTTCCCCTGTAGTCATTACAGGTTTGACTGAATCTAGTCACTTGTGAGTTCGAAATGGCTATCCCAGTAGAATGTGATGAGGTAAATTAGAGATTCTTTTGACTATGGGGATAAAAACCTCACTGCCCTCATGGAAGCATTTGTCAGGGGGAAGGAAATGAAGGTGTGGGTCAGAAGAGAAGGAAGAAATCTGTGGCTGAACTTCATGGCAGTGTATACAGGGGTGAATCCAGCTATGCAAGAGAAGCAAACATTTCTGTGTAGGTGGCCTGAAGAAAGTAACCGGTACTCCTTCATTGAGGCTGTGTGTGGGGCTGGGTATTTACTAATATAATAAATTTGGCTTCTCTCTGCAATAATGTTAGGGGGAATAATTAATCCTTCCTACAAGTACCATGCCTTGATCACAAGAGTCACTGTCTAAGCAACTTGCCTGAGGTACCAAGTCTCCATGATAAAATGGAAGTACGAAATTTAAACAAACTTGTAGAAGTACAAACACTATAGATTATTAGAGAATTCTTTGAGGGCCAGCGGAGCCTCCTTGAACCAAAGGAATGATTAAATTGCCAATGCAAATGTAAACAGAAGTCCAATTAAAAGAATTCACTCATTGTTTTTCATTTCTTTGATAAGTTTGCCCTGTTGTGTCTTTAATGGGGTGAGCTAATTTTTCTGTTCTACAGTGCTAGCAAACAAACATTCCCCTGCAGTTCCATGTGGGATCAACTTTTGTTATAAACACAGAACTTTAAACTGCTGTGAAAAGCAAAAACAAATAAAAGCCAAACCATGACTATCCCAATAAAAAGCTAAGGGCTTCCCCATTAATTAAAATAATCGTATCTAGTTGGAAAAATGATAATGCCATTTCTTCAAGAAATTTTGAGCCATTAAGATTAAAATACAAGAAAGCTTCATGCCTTTACCCATCCTCTCCCTTGCTTCTTCTTAGTCTAAAAGGTTAAATGACTCCAGCCAAGAGTCTAAGGAGGGTTTAGCAAGACTTCTCCTTCCCTTCCCAAGGTTCTTAAGGGGAGCAGACCAAATGGTTTGCTCCATTTCCTGCCAACTGATGTCTGAGAATAAAAATAACAGGAAGCAGAGTAGGTTTGGATGCTGCTGATCTTACTCCATCTGTGTGATCCAAAATCGGAAAGACTTGTATTCTCAAAGATATATTTTTCTGGTTGACCCACACATGAAGTTCCACTAAAGACCCTATGACTTTAAAATAACAAGGCCCAAGACCTTCCTGTAAAATTGAAAATGTCCTAAGAGCATGTCACCATATACTATAACAGATGACAGTCTGAGTATAATCTGGAAGCAAACCAGGTAAAATGCAGGTTCCACACAGCTCCCCACCAAGACAGTTTATTTTATTTATTTTTTTTTTTTAAAGATTTTTTTTTCTTTTTTCTTTATTTCACAGCGGGAGAGAGATCACAAGGAGGCAGAGAGGCAGGCAGACAGAGAGAGGGGGAAGCAGGCTCCCTGCCAATCAGAGAGCCCGATGCGGGCCTCGATCCCAGGACCCTGAGATCATGACCTGGGCCGAAAGCAGAGGCTTTAACCCACTGAGCCACCCAGGCGCCCCACCAAGACAGTTTAAAAAGACCAAGAGAGGCGTTAACAGACTGACACCAGGATGGCCAAGAGGGTAAACCTGGGGGATATCGGAAATGGGGAGACACGGACCCCCTTAATACAGAATAGCAAAATCTGCAGTCTTAAGTTTTACTGAGAAGTAAATTTCTAAAGGATTTGACTTTGCTTAGGTGGGCCCACCAGCATGAGTGGTCTACCTCTCAAGCAGTCTTTGTGGTCTGTACTAATCTATGTTACCCACTGATTTAGTCAGAGCCCAAGGGAAATGGCAGCATCAACAAAAGACTCCCATCCATTGTGGAAGATGAAGAGGAGGAGGAGGAGGGGGAGGAGGAGGAGACAGCCTCCCTCTCTCCCATCTACACCAGGGGAACCTCGTCTGCACGCAGCAAGAAGGTTGGAAGCAATAAGAGCTATCTAGGCCTAAGCCTGAAGCAGCTGGCCTCGGGCACTGTGCCGTTTCACTCACCTAGCCGAGTCTCCAGTTCACATTCCCCCAAAAACAAACAGGAAACTGACCCCCCTAACCATGCTAAAAGGAAAGAGAGAAACTTGAAATTGCAACTGTCAGCTTTGAATAGCGCTGGACCCCCAGACCTCAGTCCAAGGTAAGAATCATATCACGCAATTCTTTCCTAGGTGAAAATGGCTGCCTTTTGTCCAAACTAGTACCTAGCTAGTAAATTGTTCAGGCTTATGGGTCTCTCAACCACATAGGTTCCTAGCCTGGGTTCTTCAACTTTGCTGAATTTTGTGTGCAATTTTTGCCTCTACATGGTGGTGTGTGCAGTGTGAGAATAATTAGTGTTAGTCGTATTCTCAAAAGGGTCCATTAAATATTCCGAAGTTCTTCTCTACTTCTTTCATCCATTTAGTTCTACCTGTTATTTTAAGTGTGTATTTCTACATTGCGATTTTGTAATTTACAAATTTAAATGAAAATAAAAGATAGAACAAGGCCCATCAATGCGATTCCCTCAATGCCTGATCTTACCAAATGTTTTATGGAACAATAAATTGAAATCGTGAAGGAAATGAAGTGCCGATGTTCATTTTCATTTTCAATCCTATTTTCTTCATTGTTGTAGACAACTGAAGCTTAGTTTTATTTCTGGCCTCTTCTGTAGGTAACATGGAATGGCTCTACTTTTAAATTTAAAAATTCACTTTAGGATTAGCTAAAGAGGATTGAGAGGGTGAAAAATCCTGATGCAGATAATGTGAAAGGTGTAGTCTGTGGTGAATACAAGCAATAGTAAAAAAAATCCCATCATAGCTGAATAATAAGCAGAAGCAAGAAAAAAAAATGTAATGCTTCCTATATGCCATGTCCTCTGCTAGGTTATTCCACATTCACTATTGCATTTAGTCTCCGCAGGAATTCAGTACTGTAAAGTAGTTTGTATTATCTGTACTATGAAGATATTAAAACAATTATTTTGTCCAAAATCTCATAGATTAAGGTTGGAAATCTGGATTCAAATTTTGTTTTTCTACTTGTAAAGCAAGTGATATTTTTCAGTATATTTAACTAGTCATCTGAAGGACACGATTTATCCATTTAAAGAGAATATTTTTAAAAAATAAGCAAAACAGACTTAGTGAAAAGTAGGTGGACATTAAAGGTTCAGGAATTCAGCTGAGGATGGTAATTTGAAAACGTTGCCTTATTCTTCTCCTTCCTAAATTTTTAATAAGAAGAAAGACAATACATTTTAAATAGCAGAAAATATATCAAAGCTGGAAAAGAAAGATTTATGTACAATTGATCCGACTCTTACAAAAAGATTTTGAGACCATGCATCAAAATGCTAACAGTAGTGGTGGATTATAGGTGACTTTTATTTTCTAATTTTTGTTACTTTTGTGTTTAATTTTTCTACAATAGACTTGTATTTTTTAAATAATGAGTGGGTTAGACATTATTTAGCAAGGAAAGAAGACTAGCCAAAGTCTTAGTAGTCATTTATATGTAATTCTTTAACTCTTACTTCAGGGTTTTGGCCATATTCAGAGTAAAGATGTCATCAAAGTTATTTAAAGTGATGCCATAATTATTAGATTAAAACACTGTAATTCTGGATAGAGTGGTGGTTCAAAATGAATTCATATAAAATGAATTCTGTATCTTAAGGCCTTGAATCCGAGAATAAATAAGCTTCTAAATTCTATAGTCTTTCTATCCAACAGAAATACAATGTGAGCTAAAATTGTGAGCTACAAATGTAATTTTAAATTTGCTAGTAGCCACACTTTTAAAAAGCAAAAAAAAAAAAACCCAAAAAACAAAATAAAGTGAAATTTAATTTTAACAATATAGTTTGACTCAGTATGCCCCAAATAATATAATTCCAAATGTAAATAATGTTTAAAAATTTACTAATAAAACTATTTGTATTCTTTTACTCAAATCTTTGAAATCCAACTGCATTTTATTCTTACAGTGTATATCAATTTGCATGAACCACATTTCTGGTGCTCAGTAGCCATATAAGGCTAATGGCTACCATATTGGATAGCACAGCTTTAGAGTATGTAGAATTTAGAAATTAACACAATATTTTTAAGTCTTCTAGAAATACTGGAACCCAGGGTGCCTGGGTGGCTCAGTTGGTTAAGTATCTGACTCATGGTTTTGGCTCAGGGCATGAATCAGGGTTATGAGATCAAGCCCTGTGTCAGGCTCTGCACTCAGTGAGGAGTAAGCTTGGGATTCTCTCTCCCTCTTCCTCCGCACATTCCACCCCCCCACCTGTGTGTGCTCTCTCTGCCTAAAATAAATGAACAAAACATTTTTTTAAAAAGACACACTGGAACCCATAAATGCACAACTAACCAATATCCTTTATTTTAAACAGGATTGTTGATGGAATTGAAGATGGAAACAGCAGTGAGGAAAGTCAGACTTTTGACTTTGGCTCTGAACGCATCAGGCCAGAGCCCAGAGTTTCCCCTCCTCTAGGAGGTAAGCTCTAGATTTAGCCTTCTGTCAAAGGGTGATATTTCCTTTTAACTTGTAATGTTTGGCATAGGCACTTTTTTGCTCTCCCATTCTCTGAATATTTTCTACATGATAGAACTTTACCAAAGCCATGGAACAATTTGACTTGAGTCTGTGCCATCTCCAAGTTATTAAAATATAATTTGTAATCGTTCCTCCTTCCAGGCTAGATGTTCTGCCATTTACCGGCCCAGGTAGATGGTGTGTCAGGAGACTCAAATTTCTGCTATTCATTCGAGGGTGACCATATTTTCTTACTACCAATGCAAACTAATCCACAAAAACAACATTACCCAGAGGAAAAGCTGTATTGGTTGTACACTGTAGGAACACTGGTTATTTTTAACCAACTTATTGATGAGAGATTATGTATTTGCATTTTGTCAGAGGATAAACAACTTCAGGAGGATGTAAGAAGGTTGGAAATGATGGAGACCTATGTGAAGCACTACCCTCTAGTGATGATGAATGTAATGTAAGGGGACCCCCAAACCTAACCCAACCTCCTCTCTCTCCCTTGCCTTCTTGAGTTCATCACCCATAAAAAGGAATCTATCAACATAATGAAGACCAGAAATGACAAGTAAATTCTAAAGAAGACACAGCTGTAGTTAATAGAGAGACTAATGAGCAAGCATAGGCTATCCAAAACAATTTATCAGCAAACTCCAGATGAAAAGCTAGCAGTCCCCTGCCAACTCTGTCCTTCCCTTTCTGGTCAGCTCTGAGATCCTTGTGTCAGGATCTATTACCTGTTAGTGAATATCTCCATGAACAAAGCCAAGCCCGATAAAAAACTTTTGAATGTACAGTGCTGGGTGTGTGTCTCCTTTTGGTAGAATACCAGTATTCCATCTCAATCAATGGTCCTACTTCCTGGCATTCATCATCTTCTGAAGAAATGGAAGGGTCCTTGTCAGTCTCTGGGAGAGGTGGGGGAGTATGCAGAGGGAAGGAAGTGACTTTTTTCTTCCACAAACAAATTTTCTGCCCACAATTTACCAGAATTAGGGTATTAGGATGATCATATCATTTTATATAAATCTATTTAAATGATAAATACAAATTATATATATATGTGTATGTGTATATATATGTGTGTGTGTGTGTGTGTGTGTGTGTGTGTATACATTTCCACTCCAGCTAGCAGCAATTCATCTATACTTTTGTCACTGACAGAAATAAATGTATTTGAAAGAGTAGGGTAAAGAAAAAGTGAAGGTAAGAGAAGCAGGAAATGGGAAATATCTCTTAGAGCAACACAAGAGGAGATAGGAAACCCTCAGTGAACTTTAGCTCCTGAAATAGAAATGGGGGAGAAATATTCTCATGGGCACGAGAATTAATATTTGGGGGAAAAGGAGGAAAAGAACACTCCTTTTCTATGGTTTAGGCATTGACTGTGATATATTTTTAGAGAATGGTCAAAAAAGAGAAACTGCCATCTTGGAACATGGTGGTGATTGTGTTCAGGGGAAAGGAAGATTTGCCATGGATGTATCCAGTCAGTGTGGTCACAGTCCCCACCATGATATGTGCCTAGTTTCAAGAAGTGTATCAGGCACAATCCAGAGGATTACTAGAAGCATGACCAATCCCAGGGAGACAAAACCTACTCAGGAAAAGGTAAAGGTAGTAGATTAGGCTTCCTTCTCCATTCCAACTGCCCCAATCCTCAAATACAAGGTTATTGCTAAAGGACTCATTCTGAGTGTGTTCTACTTTTCAGACCCAGAGGTTGGAGCTGCTGTTCTGTTCATCAAAGCAGAGGAGACCAAGCAGCAGATAAATAAACTCAACAGTGAGGTATGGAGCTTTCTCTCTCTTTGGTCATGCTGGAATGGCAAGAGCTATAAATCCTCGTTATTAGCAAAAGCAGTATAATAGCATAATTACTATTTTGTGATGCTGTGGTGTCAGACCACCACAGATGAATTCCTGCTAAGCCTCATATTAGTTCTGTGACCTTTCACAAGTTGCTTATCCTCTCTCATGCTCTATCTCCTCATGTATAAGAAGAGGACAATGATTAGGCCTGCCTTACGGCCCATTGTGAAATTGAGATAGTATAGGCAAATCATTTTGCATAAAGTAAGCATTAAGCAAATGATAGTTATACTAATTAGCATCATAAATGCGTTGATACTTGATGTAACCGGTGATTTTTCACTTTTTTCATATAATTTTTAATGAGTTAAAGCAAGATGATTAATGCAAAGAAGAATGCTATTTCTCAGAGTAATCAAATGGCCTGAAATGCTCTTCCTTTCCCTGACATATTTTTGCTGTGTAACTTTAAGCACTTTACCTCTCTGGATCTTACCATCTATCCATGTAGAATCAGGTAATTTTTTTAATAACTTTATTAAAATATATTTTACATATCATAAAATTCACCCATTTCGAGTACACAGTTCAATGATTTTTAGTAACTTTATTGAGCGGTTCAACTGTCACCATATAAGTTTTACAATAGTTTTGCCACCTCTCACCCCCCTACCCCTGCCACCCCCGACAACAAGACTTCCCATTGCCATTTATGATTAATCCCTGATCCCACATCCAGCCTAGATACCTACTTACCTACTTTTTGCCTCTTCTGGCCATTTCATACACATAGAGAAGGTAATTTCTGAATCACTGTCCTAATTTGGGTGCCCTCCCAAAAAATTCTAATTAAAAAAAAAAACAGATTTGAGACAACAATTTGGATGCAAATAGTTTATTTGGGAGGTGGTCCAGAAAGCAAGATGAAGGACTAGAGAAGCAAGACAGGGACAAAGGAAAGCACATCAATAAAGGTGTACTAATGAGATAATTAACTCTAAGCAATTGGGGCTCAATCCTGCTGGGGACCACTGAGAGAGTATATAGGACAATTCGAAACTGTTCCATCATAAGACAAGGAAAGGGGGAACTGAGGGTGGTTCCTGAGAGACTGACTCCCTAGCCCTTCATGCAGGCCTTGCTGCAGGGGAGACTCAAAATGTTCTTCGGACAGGAATATGCGGGAAGACCTGGACTGGTCTTTGGTGACCTTCAGGGTTGGCCTAAGGTGAGGACATGTGGGCAGGCACAGACAGCCCCTTTCTAGGACTAACGTTTTAGATTATCTGATGAGATCTTAACAAAACTGTAGCTGATGAGATTTGTGAAAAATGAAATCATAGAATCAGTTTTTCTTAAACCTGTGTGTCTTCAGCTTAGTGAAGATTTACGATTTACTACCATCGCTCCTTCTGCACCCACTCTCTCTGTAAGTGTGATTGTTGCTAACAAGACTTATGAGCTCCAACGGGCAGATGAACTAGATAGATAGGAATGGAAAACTAACCAGATGAAAACACCTTAAATCACAAGGAGCTGGCTATACACTGGATTATCTAAATAACCTCTCATTAAAAATCCACCAAAAATGAAACAAAACAAAAAAACTAAATACCTTGTTGGAGAAACGTTTATTGAATAATTTCTTTTCAAATATTGATCTCTAAAAGCACCCGTTAATGCCATTTGAATCCTTTTCCCTCACACTTGAGATCATTTGAAGGTTTTAAGAACTGACTAACCAATACCTTAGCTCAAAATATTATAGTTAGTAATTATTCTAGGGAAAGAAATGTGTTTATATCTTCACCTTTCAGAATGTACATAATTTTCCCGAGTCGCAGCTGTAAATCCACACACCATACGACTTTCCTTTGACAATGTGAACCGTGGTAGTTACAGTAAACAGATAAGCACTTGAAAAACAAGTATTTCCCCAATGTGATTTGGTGTTCATGGTTGCTTTTCTAGTGAGATGACATAAATCTTTTTATCTTGCCGTATGTTGAAATAAAAAGGGCAAGTTAAAATATCAATGGTCCAATTATCCTTCCCTAAAGAATTAGTTTTTCCTTGTAGGAAATATCTGATTTCTTCATGGTTGAAGCTTAAGTAAGAAAATCTTATCTTTTACACATAATTTAATTTATACAGTCTTGACCCTTTGGTGCACTAAAATCCACTGACAGGCAGAATGAAAACAGGAATTGGTTTCAAATTATAAAATTATCTTTCTTCTAACCATCTACTTGTTTTTTCCTCTTATCTCCTATAATGTTGTTTATGTAGCAAAAAAAAAACCCCTATCATTTAAAATCCAAGCCTAATTTTTCCATTTCACCTGTATCTTACCACTCACCCGTGTGATCATTTGATTGCTTTATTCTTCATTTATTCTATTCCTTGTTAGTAGTAAACAAGAGAAGAATTGATAATGAACACAGGATGTACTACATAATAATAACTCTTTTATAAAAAGGTCAGTCCCTAATATATGTGGGGCATGTTGAGTATTTTATCGAGTATGAAAACACAGCAACGATCCCATTCCGATATTTGCTTAAACATTTACGATATAAAGAAATTACTCATTGATGTGTAGGTTTCATAATTAGCTGGCTAAGTACAGAACAAAAATCAGAAAAAGAATAATGTTGGTAATAACCTACATTCACAGAACAGTGATGAGAGTTTAAAAGATGTAGGGCAGCTGCTAATATTAGAACGCTTTTGAAAACATTGCCGTTGCTTTAGGGCAACAAAGAAAGAGTGCAATTCTAAGGCAATTGTTTAAAAATAACAACAAACTGTCTCCATGGGGGCCATGGGCTGTGTAAGTCAAATGCTCCATTTCTGAAAAGGTTTGTAGGTAAGGGTTAGAATATCTCCTCATTTCTGAAATCTGGCTGACCCAGAAAGATACTGTGGCAAAGCCGACCGGGGAAGCTGCGTGCTTCACCGCAGCAGGCAGAAGACATAAAACACACGAGTAGAGAAAAAGAATAAGCTTTGGATAGAGAAAAGTATTCAGATCTCTATTCATAAAATTAACTGTCTGACCTTGGCAAAGTGTTCACCTTCCCCAAGTTCAGATTTTTCCTCTATTAAGTGGTAATGATAAAATCTGCAACATAGGATTGTTGGGAAGACTTAATACCATATGCAAAGCACCCAGCATGATGTCTTCTGTAAATAAGGGGTCAAATACTCATTCTCTCCTTATACAAGATTATACTCCCATTCAGCAGAAGGCGACTCTCAAGTTAGCACCCGCTGCTCCCTCCTGCCCAGTGCAGAGTAGTAGGAGAGAATTAGTCTCAGCGCTTAAGAAGGAGAAAATGAAAATGACTGGATTTAAGGGAAATATATGATCATGACAATGACTACTGTTTATCTGAGACTTTTCTTTTGTTATGAAAATACTCAATATAAAATTGGAATAGAAAATGATAGGGCAAATGTTTATATTTCAGTGCATCTTATTTTAGCTAAATAATTTGATGGGAGAGGGTCACTGTGTTACTGTAAAGAACACTTGTTCTGTAAGACTTAGAGATTAAAGGGCAAGAACACCCACTGTGCCATTTTAACAATGCTTAATCATTACCTGATTAAACATAGAAATAGCAAGATGATAATGAAACTAGGCAGAAAAGAACCTGCCAAGCTGACTGGAAACAAAATCATAGCCAAATCTTCATTTTCAAAATGAAAGAATGCAGGTAGCTTGTTAAATCATCCTTATTCACCAAAAGGCATCTTGGGTGGAGTGCTCTGATCACCACTTTTTAGCATTTTGTTTTGTATGCACACAAAGGAACCAGTTAATATGAGACCATTTTAATCCACCCCAAATCTTAAATATATTCAGAAGAATGAAATGTATATAACATTTCTTAACAAAAAATGGGCTTTGTAGAAACAATAGCTTATATTGAGTTTTTAAAGGGAGAAGCCCGTCTTTTCATACTATTTATTAACTCCCTTTTTTTAAACAACTTTCTGAGATATAATTAACATATCATATAATTCATCCATTTAAAGGGTGGCTCAGTTGTTAAGTGTCTGCCTTCAGTTCAGGTCATGATCCCAGAGTCCTGGAATCGAGCCCCACATCAGGCTCCCTGCTCAGCGGGGAGCCTGCTTCTCCCCCTGCTTGTGCTTTTCTCTCTCTCTCTGGCAAATAAATAAATAAAATCTTAAAAAAGAATTAAAAAACAAAAAATAAAAAAGTGTGTAATTTGAAGGCTTTTAGTGTATTCATAGAGTTGTGCATTCATCACCATAATCAATTTTAAACCATTTTATTATCCCATAAAGAAACTCCATACCATACAGCCATCACCTGGAATGCAAGTTCCCCTACCCTCAACCCTATCAATCTATACGCTCTGACCATAGATTTGCCTATTTTGAACATTTCTTATAAATGGAATCATACAGTATGTTCCTCTGCAACTGGCTTTTGTCATTTAGTATAATGTTTTCAAGGTTCACCCATGTTGTGGTGTGGGAGTACTTCATTTGTTTTTATACCCAAGTAATATTCCATTGTGTGTATATACCACTTCTTGCTTACTCATTCATCAGCTGATGGACATTTGTGTTGTTACCACTTTTTAGCTAACATGAATGATGTTGCTATGAACATTCATAAGACATTCACACAAGTTTTTGTGTGGACATGTTTTAATTTCTCTTGGGTAATTAAGTGGAATTGCTGTATCGTATGGTAACTCTATGTTTAAACATTTGAGAAACTGACAGACTGTTTCCCAAAGCAGCAGCAGCACTTTATATTCAGCAGTATATGAAGGTTCCAAGCTCTCTACTTCCTTGCCAACAATTTTTTATTTGTTATAAGACTTTTTTATTATAACCATACTAGAGCATATGAAGTGGTATTTCATTGTGGTTTTCACTTGCGTTTCCTTGATAGCTAATAATATTGAGCACCTTCTCATGTGTTTGTTCTTTGGAAAATTGTCTATTCGGATCCTTTACCCACTTTAAAATTGGGTTGTCTCTTTGTAACTGAGTTGTAAGAAGCCTGTATATAGTCTAGATGCAAGTTATGGTATGCAGTTTTCTTCTCCCAGTATTGAAGTTTCCTTTTTGTTTTCTAGACATTTTTCTTTGAAGCACTAAAGTATTAATTTTGGTGATATGCAGTTTATCTATTTTTTCTTTCATTCTTTATGATTTTGAGATCATATCTATGAATTTGTATCATGAGATCAGTGAAGTCTCGTTCAGTCAAAGAAATAGAATAGCAGTAACAGAATTTTCTCCTTACCTAAGAGTTGCTTTACTTTTCTAAATGGCTATGAAAATTCAGAGTTCTATTAATAATTCACACAGGGAAACCTACATGAGTAATACCTTATGGTAAAGGGTATTCCTCGGTCCTCTGAACTAGTGTTATTATTATATCTACTTGTTGACAGTTGGTTCAACCAAAATGCACTGGCAGAATTGCCAGACCATTCCAACATCTGACTGTACAATCTCTTTTCTTCATCACGATCACATATGCATTCTTAACCATCAGTCAGTTCTCAAAAGCAAAATCTTAAAAAAAAGGCTGTACATTCCCTTTTTGACAAAGAAAAACAAAATCCATTTAACTGCTGACAAACCATTCTGCATTTTTCATTTTAAAACATAAGTATTGTTGATTATAATGTTACATTTTGTTGACATAGCTTTCCAAACTAGGATATACCCAACTATTTAATGATTTGCAGGATGCTTTTTGCTTATCTTCAGTTTTCAAGCCTGTATGCATAGGTAGATTTGTAGCTCTCATGAGAGATTTACTGATAATACATACATACATATATACATATACACACACCCTAAAGAATAGTGAGGATCTCCCAAAAGAAAAAAAAATATGCCACTCGAAAGTTTATCCTATGAAGTGTGAATTTAACATGGGTATGGCTTTTGGATATTAGCTGTTTTTGTCTTCCTGGCCTGTGATTACTTACATATAGGCCTCTTCTTATTTTGAATAGAGGGATTAAATGGACATATCGGTAAGAGTCCAAAGGAGACCAATGCCACGTTCCAAATGGGCAGTTTGAACAGGGTTGAATAAAAAGAATATTTACAAAGAAGTTCGTTGAGTGTAGGGAAACCAGAAAGCATAGAAATGTCCCTCCCACTGTGTGAATAGTAACAACAGACGTTCACTACAACTCCTAGGTCTGAAGGGGTCAGTGTAGAGAGTGGTTGTAGAATGTTGAGTCAGAGGAAGGTGGGTGGAGGAGACCACCTAAAAGGAGCTGTGATCTTTTGCTGGGACCCTCTGTGACCTTCTGTCCACCTCAACCCTGCAGGGAAGCAGCCAGAGGAACATATACCCTGACCTACCTCTCCTACCTCCCTCCAACCTGCTGATATTCTACAATGGCCAAACCCAACCAGAAGCCAAAGAGCCCATGAGCCTGTTGATGGAGTTCATACAAGTCAGCCTCCAAGGAGCAGAACTGGTTGGAAATTGGATCTATTCTAGGAATAAAAATGGGAAATAGTCAGTAAAACGGGTTACTATATATTCAAGCAAGTAGGGAAAAATTCAAATGAAATTTAAACAAGTAGTTATTAATTACTGATTACTAGTAATTAGCCAGTTAGTGGTAGCTAGTTATTAACTGGCTACTAACTGATAGCTTCAGAATAACTGGTTATTTTTTTAAAGGATGGATATGGGTGTTTCCCCACCCCTCCATACTTCCTAAATAATTTGTAAGTTGAAATATTTTTTTAGAGATTTATTTGAGAGAGAGAGAGAGCAAATGAGAGAGTGTAGGTGGGGAGGAGGGGAAGACAGAGTCTTAAGCAGACCACACTGAGCCCAGAGCCAGAGGCAGGGTTGACCATAAGACCCATGACCCTGAGACCACAACCTGAGCCAAAACCAAGAGTCTGGCACACAACCGATTGCACCACCCAGGAGCCCCACAAATTGATAAAGTTTTAAAAGAATGTACCCCTCTGCCGTTTTCCACTCATCAATAGGAAAATTAAGTTCAATAATTGATCCAATCCAGCAGCTACAGATAGTATTAGATTTTTTTTATAGAATCTTACATTTGGAAGGGATTAGAGGGAAATTTTTCTTTCATATTCTCCCCTAATACGTGTATTCCCTCCTTTTAAAAATGAGAACATCATACATCTTTCAAAAGGGCTCTGACTCTGCCTCCAATCTTCTATTAATTCTCTTGATTCTTCCATGATGAATGCCAATTCTTAAGTCCCTTCTCTGAGCTTTAACACCTGCTTTCTAACCCTGCCATTCAGTATTTGCTTTTATAAGCTTTTATGTTATTTTTGTGTGTATATTTCTACCTTCCACAGGGCTCTTGAAAACTTTGATTATATCTCAAAAAAACTCTGAATTGCCTCAAAATTATTATTATTGTTATTATTATTATTTTTAAGATTGTTGTTAAAGTACTCAGAGTTTACTGAAGTAAAAGAGAGAATGTCCTCTATCTCAAGTAAGTCAATGTTCAGTACTAGAAAATAAGCATATATGAACTTGGGAAGGTTTAGGGATTTTTTTTCAGTCTCTTTATTAAAGAACCATAAGGCACCTAGACAAATGGGAACCGACACTTCCCATTTACTTGTGCCCAATTAGAAATAAACACAATATCATAAATTAATACTAAATTAGTCAAATTTCCTTTTTATACTTATATGACCATATCATAGGGTAGAATTTGAAATAATTTTTATAAATAATGGGTAAAAGATTTGTTCTGAAACAAATATTTAAGCAACCTCAGCTTTGATATTATTGTATTTTCATGATGTGGTAGAATCATAAAATTTGAAATTTGAGAGATATCTCAGAGGCCACTTATTTTGGCTTATCTCCCAGTATGGGATTTTTATTTCTGAGGTGATTAGTAAGAAGTTACTCTGCCTGAACATTTTCTGTACTAAGGAGCTCACTATGCCTCAGAAAAAGCTATATCAGCAGTTCCCAAACCTAGTTGTGCTTTCAGATTCCCTAGATATTTTTATAAATAAACATATAAAATATATTTAATATCAACAAATATTTTTGAAATAACTATTCCTTCGGCCAGGCATAGACTCAATGAATCTCAGAACCTCTAGAGTTGGCACTAGGTATCTGTACTTTTAAAAATTCTCCAGGGGTGCCTGGGTGGCTCAGTCAGTTAAGCATCTGCCTTCAGCTCAGGTCACTATCTCAAGGTCCTGGGATTGAGCCCTACATTGGACTCCCTGCCTAGCAGGGAGTCTGCTTCTCCCTCTCTCCGCTTATGTTCTCTGTGCGTGTGTGTCTCCAAAATAAATAAATGATATCTTTTAAAAAAATAAAAATAAAAATTCTCCAAATGCAGGGCATCTGGGTGGCTTAGTTAGTTAAGCTTCTGACTCTTGATTTTGGCTCAGGTCATGATCTTTGGGTCTTTGGAGCCCCATGTTGGGCTTGTGCTCAGCAGGGTGTCTGCTTGTGAATTCTCTCTCTCCCTCTCTCTCTCCTGCCCCCACTCATGCCCTACTCATGCTCTCCCTCTCCCTCTCCATCTCTCCTCTCTAAAATAAATAAATAAATCTTAAAAAAAAATTTCCCCAAGGCTTCTGATGACAGCCAACTTCATTCCTCTCTGTAAAGCCTTTTATTAATATTTCCTACTTCTGTTCCTCTTGAGTTGCATAGGAAAAGCTGCATAAATGGTTGCTTTTAATGAAAATTCTTTAAATTTTGAAGGTAGATAACATTTCTCTTCCTCCCCACTCTGTGGCATGTTTTCCTTTTCTCTAAATGCTCTTTCTTCCTTGAAATTTTACTCATATGACATGAAATACAGATACTTAACCATCATGATTAACTTCCTTTGCCACTGCTCCCTTCTCTTGTCCCAGTTTCTTAAAGACAATAACAAATGATCCCAGTGTCCTACAGACAACATTACCAGAACAGACATTATTGTCTATCATGTTTTAGTTTATGAGAGCACATGAGGGTCCTGTATTTGTTCTCTCTGTTCAGAAGGCTCTTCCCCCAATATCTGCATGGGCACCTCTCTTCCTTCTTTCAAGCCTGTATTCAAATGTCAGCTTCTCAGTGAGGTCTTCCTTGATCACTCTTTTTAAAATAGAAGTCACCTCTCCCCAAATTTACTTTCAAATTTGTTTCCCTCATAGCCTATCAAACCTCTGTTATGGTACATAGTATATTTATCTACGTTTTCACTGTCTTTATTCCCACCCCCCGTTAGAATGTCAGTTGTATGAGGACAAGATTCTTTATCTGCCTTTTTCTTTGCTATGATTGGCATACAGTAGACACACATTTATGGCAATGAATGTATAAAAAATGCTGAATTACGCATTATATCTCTTTTAACCATCAGGCATCAATACATTGAATAGAAGAGAAAAATGAAATTCCAGTTTTGAGTTTGAAAAGACACTAGAAATCCCATCATGTGAGATGCTTCTATCACAGATGAGTAAATTGAGGCCCAGAGATAATCACGTATGCAACAAGAGATATAGAATGGCCTAAAAACAAGACCTGAATCCCAGTTTTCTTTTTATTGGATTAACTTTCAAAGAAGGCCATCCTTGGTCCACCCTGAAAAGATTTCCTTCTAAAACATTAGATACCCATGTTAAGACTTGAGTCTTTGGTTCCTTAAATTACCCATATATACTTAAATGTAATATTTGATTTAATCGTGGATAATTTTAAGGTATGATAATTATAGAAAGGGCTTTTTTAAAAAACCTAATAAAATATACTATATGTTTATTCAAGGGGAGATATACATTTCCTAAATATGTTTTCCCATATATGTTTCCCATTGATGACTATTCCATGTTAGCATTTTCAAATTCAGAAAAAGAAAGAAAGAAAGTAAAAGGAGTACATTTTAAAGCAAATAAATGATAGGTGGGGAGGAGTCCACTGGTAATATACTGATTTTTTAAATGTATTTTTAAATCAAATCTGATAACTGATAACAAAATACTGTTACTGCAGCCTATACTGACTTCAGTTGATGATCTGAAAGTCTACTCTCTCAACTGAATCCCCTCAGCCTTGGAGAGAAAGGAGAGTTCTATTCAAATAGCATTTATTAAAGAGTTTGATAGGGAAATGTGTTTTTGTTTGAAACTCCATTATCAAAAAAGGTTGAGTTGGGTAAGGTGTCTGCCAGTGGTTAAAAGGAAACTCTTTCTAGACCTCTGAACAAGCTTTAGGTACCATAGTTCCTTGATAATTTATACTAGACCTTGCTGAACCAGTCTTTCTCACTGGGGTGTCATTGCTCAGTTGCTGTGAAAGTAAAAGATGAGACTTTGAATTCATTCAAATAGGAATCTATTCTTTTGGGTTTTTTTTTTTTGCTTGGTTGGTTGGTTGGTCTTTCGGACACTGATTTGCATTAGTTAAAAATCAGTCATTGAAAAACAAGATGGGATGGGGAAGGAGACAAACCANGTGGGGGGTAGGGAGGGAAAAATAATGAAACAAGATGGGATGGGGAAGGAGACAAACCATAAGAGACTTCTAATCTCATAAAACAAACTGAGGGTTACTGGGGGGTGGGAGGGTAGGGATAGGGTGGATGGGTTATGGACATTGGGGAGGGTTTGTGCTTTGGTGAATGCTGTGAAAGATGTAAGCCTGATGACTCACAGACCTGTACCCCTTGGGCAAATAATAAAAATAAAATTTAAAAAAAAAATCAGTCATTGAAATTTATACAAACCAGAGATAAAGGAGAAACAATTAATGAAAATCAGTTTTATTTTTCAGATAAAATATTTTGGGAATTTTTCAAGGAACTACATCTATATAGATGTATTTTTAAAGTGAGTTTTTAGTGTGCATACTGAATATTTTGTTTTTATTTTTTAGCCATGAGTCATTTTAAACATATAAATATTGATAAATAACATGTCCAAATAACTGTTATCCATATTAAGTAAATAATAACATGTTTCTATGTTTCAGATGTTGTCCTTTAAAGAAACATAAATTTTGTATCTTTTAAAGTTTTTATTTCCTATTTCATGAAGTAATAGAACTCAAGAATTAGAGAAAAACATTCAAGAAAGAATTAGAAGTGAGAAAAAGATCATTGTAGAAATCGCTTAAGGGCGCCTGGGTGACTCAGTGGGTTAAAGCCGCTGCCTTCAGCTCAGGTCATGATCCCAGGGTCCTGGGATCGAGGCCCACATCGGGCTCTCTGCTCAGCAGGGAGCCTGCTTCCTCCTCTCTCCTCTCTCTCTGCCTGCCTCTGCCTACTTGTAATCTCTCTCTCTGTGTCAAATGAATAAATAAAATCTTTTTTTAAAAAAAAGAAATCACTTAAATTGGAAGCAACACAAGAGCAAATAAACAATGCCAAAATAATTTGTGAAAAAGAAAAAAATTAAAGCATCTAATCTATGAAGAGATTTTTTTAAAAAAAAGGATTTGAGGGGTGCCTGGGTGGCTCAGTGGGTTAAAGCCTCTGCCTTCGGCTCAGGTCATGGTCTCAGGGTCCTGGGATCGAGCCCCACATTGGGCTCCCTGCTGAGCAGGGAGCCTGTTTTCTCCTCTCTCTCTGCCTGCCTCTCTGCCTACTTGTAATCTCTCTCTGTCAAATAAATAAATAAAATCTTTAAAAAAAGGATTTGAAGAAAAATGTCAAATATTAAAGATAAACAAAGAAGCTCTAACATACAAAAAATACAAGTCTCAGAAGAAGAAAGCCAAATTCAGGGGCCCAAACAAACACTAAGAATGATAATCCAGTAAACTCTCCTAAAATTACCCCCCAAAAAAAGTTTTTTTGAAGCTGCATATTGTATTTTCATATTCTAGTGAAATCACTGGACTGTAAGAAAAAATATTCATTAGGGATCTAGATAAAAAAGATCTTAGCAGGGATATGCAAGGAGAAAAATCTAGACTGTTGTTAGACTTTTAGACAGCAACATTTTATGCAAGAGAATGGAGTAACTTACAAAATATACAAAATGTAAAGAAAATGCAAACTAAGGATTTTACATCAAGCAAAAATGACCATCATCTACCAAACAGTTAACATGAAAAAACTCAAGGAATGTTGTTCCCATATACATTTCCTGAAGAATATTCTCAAGAACAAGATTCAGAAAACTAAGATAATTTGAAAGACATCATCATAGGACAAGTTCATCAGCATTAAATATGTACTTATTTATAGTATCAAGTCTAAATGAAAGTTAAAGAAGAGAAGGTATTACGTTGTCAAAGGCCATGTGCTCTGACAACGTAAATATGGATGAAACATTGAAAGGGGAGTGGGGAGAGAATTAGCCTAGAAGATGCCTCCCCCCCAATTTTTAAACTGTTTTCAGTCATCATAATTTGTACTGGTAGTACTGATATTGATATACTGCAACTGTTGTATGTATAATGGGGGATAAAGCAAATGAGTCATTATGGGATATCCTAATTCTATCATCTCCTATACCTCAATAACCAGCATTCACGGTGTAAAGGAGATACAAGTGTTATATATAAAATGTTAAAACTGTAATCCTGAAATAGAATTAGTAATATTAAGATGAACCTATGTAGTATCATGTACATGCATACAATTCCAAGCTCTTTCAACAGAAAAGGAGTATAAACAATGACCAGCTCAATAGCAGTGAGTATCTCTAATGCATCAATTATGGTCTCAGATATAATTTCCCAATAAAAGAAAGAGCCTCTCCAAATAGCTGTTTCCACTTCTGCAGACATGAAATACACATAAGTCTAGGACACCTTAGTGTACAAAACAACAAGAAAATTATCAGACAATACTAGGATGATGTCAAAAGAGCTCAGGAGCCAATATAAAGAGTCTCTCACTCACCAAAGATAGGATAATTTCGGTAAGGATAACAAGTACAGTAAGGATAGCTAGATGCCTGCGTGGCTCAGTCAGCTAAGTGTTTGCCTTCAGCTCAGGTCATGATTCCATAGTCCTGGGACTGAGTCCCGCATCAGGCTCCTTTCCCAGTGGGAAACCTCCTTCTCCCTCTACCTGCCATCCCCCTGCTTGTATTCCCTCTCTCTCTCTGGCAAATAAATAAATAAATAAATTTTTTAAAATACAATGGGTTAAAACCTAAAATAGATAACAAATGCTCCAAAATGGCAACATAATAAGCTTCAGAATTTCCCTCCTCCTACAAACACATTGAATGCACATTGAATGAATTATATGCAGAATAATTCCCTCTGAGAGAAACATAAAACAAGATATAATTTTTCAAAAGCTGAATAACTCTGATGTATCAGGTGAATGAGAAAATCCCCACCTGGAGACAGATTGGAAAGGATGGGACACATAAACACCATAAACACCACCCCAGATAAAGTGCCATGCAATCAAGCGGGAACCCCTCCTAGCATTGGAGACTTTGGACTTAGTGCCCCCAACTAGGGCCCTCAAAACACTTAGCTCTAAAAGCCAAATGGTCTTATGTTCACAAGTCCTACAGGATTATAGCAAACAAAAGTAATTTTTAAATAAGTGTAAAAACATATCAGATAAAGGGCTAGTATCCAAAATCTATAAAGAACTTATCAAAATCAACACCCAAAGAACAGATAATCCAATGAAGAAATGGCCAGAAGACATGAACAGACATTTCTCCAAAGAAGACATACAAATGGCCAAAAAACACATGAAAAAAATGCTCAAAAATACTCAGCATCAGGGAAATACAAAGCAAAACCTCAATGAGGGAAATACAAATCAAAACCTCACACCAGGCAGAGAGTGCTAAAATGCTAAAATTAACAAGTCAGGAAAAAGTCAGATATTGGCGAGGATGCAGAGAAAAGGGAACCCTCTTACACTACTGGTGGGAATGCAAACTAGTAAAGCCACTCTGGAAAACAGAATGGAGGTTCCTCAAAAAGTTAAAAATAGAGCTACCCTATGACCCAGAAATTGCACTACTCGGTATTTACCCCAAAGATACAAATGTAGGCATCTGAAGGGGCATCTGCACCCCAATGTTTATAGCAGCAATGTCCACAATAGCCAAACTATGGAAAGAGCCCAGATGTCCATCGACAGATGAATGGATAAAGAAGAGGTATATATATATACAATGGAATACTACTCAGCCATCAAAAAAGAAATCTTGCCATTTGCAACAGCATGGATGGAACTAGAGGGTATTATGCCCTAGAGAAAGACAATTGTCATATTATCATATTATCAATTATCAATTCCACTCCTATGTGGAATTTAAGAAACAAACAGAGACTCATAGGGGAAGGGAGGGAAAAAATAAAACAAGACGGAATCAGAGAGAGTCAAACCATAAGAGACTCTTAATCATAGGAAATAAACTGAGGGTTGCTGGAAGGGGGAGCAGAGTGGGGGGATGGACACTAAGGAGGGCACATAATGTAATGAGCACTGGGTATTATATAAAACTGACGAACACTGAACTCTGTCTCTAAAACTAATAATACGCTATATGTCAATTAATTGAATTTAAATTTTTAAAAAGTGAAAAAAATAAAATAAATGGGTGTGAGAACATCTCTATGATTGTATATCCAGGTTTAGCAGAGAGGGAGCATGCAAAAATGCCCATCTTCTAGTTTCTCTTTGGAACAGATATGACTGCATACTGTCCCAGCTGCTACCTGAGGGTCCAGCTCCTAATCCACCTGCACCTAGGTGCTTTCTATAATCCTCCACTGTGAGACACTGCCAGATCTTGGGGCACCCTCAGCTACTGGGAGCCACCAAGGACAAAGACAACAGCTTCAACAATCATGAAGACCCTAAACCCTCATGATTTCACCAAAATCTGTTAGAACTAATAAATGAATTCAGTAAGAGTCGCCTGGGTGGTTCAGTGGGTTAAGACCTCTGCCTTCAGCTCAGGTCATGATCTCAGGGTCCTGGGATCAAGTCCTGCATCAGGCTTCCTGCTCAGCGGGGAGCCTGCTTCCTCCTCTCTCTCTGCCTGCCTCTCTGCCTACTTGAGATCTCTCTCCCTCTGTCAAATAAATAGATAAAAAATAAAATAAATGAATTCAGTAAAGTTGCAGGATATAAAGTCAATGTACAAAAGTCAGTTGTATCTCTATACACTGATAATGAACTATCAGAAAGAAATTAAGAAAAACAATCCCATTTACAGTAGCATCAAAAAGAATAAAATAGGAATAAATTTAACCAAGGAGGTACAAGATTTATATACCAATAATGACAAAATATTGTTGAAAGAAATTAAAGAAGGTCTAAACAAATCGAAAACTCCAACTATAGACTTGCCAAAGGAATTAAAGAAAGCTGTTTAAGCTAAATTCTCAACTCTTACTGAAAGATCAGTACATGAGGAGTCAACCAAAGGGACTAGATCCATAATAGGAACTCATGATCTGATCCCTTAGAGTACAAACTAGCAGCATTGACATCAACTGGGAGCTTGTTGGAGATGCAGAATCCCACCCGCACCTAGTAAATCTAAATATACTTTGTGTCAAGATCCCCAGGTGATTCCTCTATACATTGTCTTGATAAGCAGTCTATACAGTTGGTATTTTGAGATGAGACAGACTTTTGTATGGTGTTCACTAATAGCGGTGAGGATCCCTTAGCGAGACAGCAATTTGAATACTAATCAAACTTCGTCACAGGAAGTAGGAAGATAGATGAGGAAAGCAATCAAAGGGTTGATAAATAATGGATTATAATAATACAGCTAAAGTAATAAAGTTGTGTCCGAAGGCCTGGGTTTGCAGAAATTCAGTGAAACCAGTGGAGTAATCACTTTCAAGACTTGTAATTCTTCTCTTATTATGATTGAAGAGGCATCAGATGCACCTGCAAAAGTAAAGCTCTTGGTACTATTCCTGTATGACCTCGGATAAGCCACTTCACCTCCCAACATTCTAGTCTCTCCAGCTGTAGAACAAGATTTACAACTTTCGTTAGTAATGGGATTGAGATTCTCATTTGGATGAAATTTATGCAAGTGCCAAGTATGATTATTATTTTAGCTGACAGACAAAAAGATTGTCATTTGTTTTTGAATGTGTTGTGAAGCAAAAGACACAAGGATGAAATTATACCGATCATCCTTTTTGTTTTGCCTGCTTATGGAGTTTGATTGAACTTGTCTGAATCTCATGATAAATATGCAACATAACAAAAGATTAAATGAAAGACCATTTAATTACCTGAATCAGAGCTCGTAAAAATGTATATGTGTTCATGGCAGGGGGGAGAGGATTGGTGTAATTAGTACCCAGAATTTAGGAAAATTGTGTCTAGCAGGAAAATGTGTACACATTTGGCAAAAATTGAGTGACGGGTCAAGAACTCTTCAAGCTAAGAAGATTATATCAACAGATGCATTCCCCATCTGCTCACTGAATGCACAAAAATGGAAATGGCATTTTTTTCTGTCAATTGAAGTTCCAGTTTTACTCAGAGGCCATGAATCATACCATGCCAATAGCCAAGATTGAAAAATGTAAAACATGAATAATAGAAGGCAAATGTTAGCCACTTTCGATGTGAAATAAAAGTTATTGTCAAAGACACGTTCTGGTCTTCCTTATGAAACTTACACTCCTGTTCTCAAAAGGCACAATGCAAAGACACACCAGAATAGCAAATCTGTGTTTACACCAAAAGGCACACAACCTAACTGTAAAAACTGGCAGTGCACAGTCTTATTGGGACAATAGGGCACCAGCACCACAGATGGATTTTTCTCAACTATGTAATAACACAGTGGTTTTTAAATCTCCCATTTTGAAGTGATGGGGATGTCCATGAGACACTGAGATCCTATAAAACGTTCTTCCCTGCTGGCGGTATAGTAATACTTCTGTGTCTTGCAGGGCTATTTATGGGAGACTGGTGAAAGTTATTTAAGTTCAAATGAAAATGCCAGAAACTCATATTAAGAAATAAACCATTCAACTTATTATTCATTATTCATTAAATTACTCATGTATCAACAAAGATTTATAAATGGCAGGATTTATGCAGGGACTAGAGCTATTATAAAGGACAACAAAGACATTCATACCCGCCCACATCAAACCCCACATTGGTCCTTATGCAATTGTGATCAACACCAAGCTGCACATTGTTGTATTTTGTCTCACGCATCTTTTATAGAGATTTCTCAATCCATCTGACTGCAATTATTCAAACCTCAGAATGGAAATACAGGATCTTAATCAACATTTTTCAAAGACTCTGGTTATTGCTGTTACTATTTGTTACTGCAAAGATCTATGCCAGGTGATGCTAAAACTCAGAGGTTCTATTTCTTCCAAATTAATTATGTAAAAGCATTAACAGTGTGGTTTGTCTCTCCATGCTGAGGGTGAAAAGGAGTAATACAGATAACTGGCTTTTATTTTCTTTAGGTTGAATGTTTCCTGGGTCAGTGTTCCTTACCATGAAGAGGTTTTCAACTGAGCTGTATTGCATTATCAAATGCAGATACTGAGATCTTGACAAAGTATCAGTTGTATGGGGACCAAACTTTAACACCCTTATACTATTTAATCCTCACAACAAAGCATCTGTGGACATATGATTGAGGACATAGAAGTAGCATCACGTCAGTGGAGCAAATTAAACATAAGAGGAGAAAACCAGATACTCTGGAAATGTAGGCAACAATGACTATTTGTAAGCCAACAGAAGTTCTGAGAAAACCTGGATATAGCCAAAATAGAAAATTGTGGCAGTTAGTGACTTCCTTCTTAGAGGTATGGAAAGACCACAGTGTGGATTATCATGGATAATTGACCAGTCTGTTGTCGCATGGGTGTTTCTATTCATGACAGAAGGTGCTGCTCAACAAGACCAAATGCACTGCCCCCAAACCTGCTAAACACCTAATGATTTGTGTGGTAAAATACATGTTACTGGGAGAACAGAGGAGGGAAGAATCTTTAGATGCTCCAAAGTTTTGGATAGAAAACTGAACCACTTGGAAGCACAGATGGTGTTTTCAACACTTCTTCTTTCTAGCAGTTGGGACTTTGGAAAGGATAGAGAAATCTCGCATGTGAACAATTGGCTCTGCAGATGGTGATGGTGAACAGGTTTGGCCAAAAGTTTTAAATCCCAGACTGATGGGTTCTTATTCACAGAAGAATTAGGAGGAGGAAGTAGAAGGAGAGGAAAAATGGATAAAGGAAACATAACAATACACAAGGGAGAGAAAAATGTGTATTAAATTATGGTTTATTTATCTATTTTCTCTTTATAGGTAGAAATAATCAGAAGGCCACATCTAAAATAGTCAGCTAGGGTAGCAACCAGGGATGCAAAAAGGTTTACCAAATTTCAACTGATAAAACAACTCTGAATAACTTAAGTTTATCACTTGGCACTCAGAATATAGTCATGAGCTATGAGAGTCAGTAAATGAGCGCCACTAAAAAATGTGATGGGGGGACGCCTGGGTGGTTTAGTTGGTTAAGCGTCTGACTCTTGATCAGGTCTTGATCTCAGGGTCAAAAATAAAAGGAAAGGAAAGGGAAGGGAAGGGAGAAGGAAAGGGAAGGGAAGAGAAAAGGGAAAGGAAGGAAAAAGAAAGGGAAGGGAAAAGGGAAGGGAAGGAAAATGGGAAGGGAAGGGAAGAAGAAAAGAAAAGAAAGAAAAGAAAAAGAAAAAACTGAGATGAGGCTTGTGATAATATTGATAATTATGATGTAGTGTTCAATGATTCATTAGTTAAGTATAACACCCAGTGCTCATCACAGCATGGTTGTGGCTTCTAATATGAGTAACAGAAGACATTTAAAGATTATGATTAGGTGTTGAGGTAAGTGGTAGAACTCTGGTTCATTTTATCTGAATGATTTTTGTTTTTACTGATCTATTTCTGTAGTATTCTGATTTTAAGTGGTATTCTGAAGGTGTATCTCCTTAAATGGACGAAGCATTGCTCACAAAGTAGCCCCAACAACCTTTTTTTCGCAAATGCGCATCTTCTTAGCATGCTATAAAAAAAGCATTCAGCATCACCACCCTTGGAAAGTAGAGACTGCATTCTTTGCTTTCCACATTTGGTTAAGAATAAGGTCTTCCCTGTTTTAGAATGAATTTGTTAGCAAGCCCAGCAGAAAGCAGTAAGCAAAAAGTACGGTACTCTCTGTGGCAGTATGTTGTCCCCTTCAATGTCACCAGAATATCCACCTCCAGGAAATGCCATCTTTCCTTGTGACAGTTGCCTTTGTCCTTGTGAAGGGAGACATCCCGTACCCAACAGGGATTAATTCTCTCATGTAACTTTAATAAGGTGCAGGGTGTGTCCTCAATGACACAGTGACAGAATTCTTCCCTGATATACATTGATCATTACCCTTCAGAGCTAAAGAAAGCTCTATTTCCTTAGATTCTTTGCTGCTTTTAGTTCAAGCTGATATAGTAATTTTGTTTTCTGGAAATGTTAATGCTTGTTTACATTCCGGGAGCCAGTCAAGACTCTGAATAACCATTTAAACTTTATAACCTCAAACTTGTGATAAATGCACAGTAAAAGTTTGATGTCCAGGATGTGCCCATCAAAAAGTATTTTACCCACGGAAAAATACCTGTTTATTTTGAAATCTAGAAACATTAGTTCATCAGAAATATGTATGTTGACATATTGTCTGGCTCCAGATTCCCCTTGCTGCACACTGTTTTTGTTGTTTTATTTGTATATTTTGATACGAGGAGATTTTGCTGTGCTTAATCTGTTTCTGACTTAGAGATGATGGTATTTACTTACTTGATGTTGAATTAACATTTCAGATAGATTTTACACATGAAGCTACCTTTTTGTATCATCTGGGCTCTTCAAAAATTCTGACCACATTAGCAAAAATCTCTCACCTCTTTTTTTTTAAAGATTTTATTTATTTATTTGACAGAGAGAGATCACAAGTAGCCAGAGAGGCAGGCAGAGAGAGAGAGGAGGAAGCAGGTTCCCTGCCAAGCAGAGAACCCGATGTGAGCCTCGATCCCAGGACCCTGAGATCATGACCTGAGCCGAAGGCAGAGGCTTTAACCCACTGAGCCACCCAGGCGCCCAAAAATCTCTCAACTCTTAAGCACTATCTCCTTTCCCATGTGATAATAAACTATAACCGAAGGAGCACCAAACTTAAAAAGACTGAATTCAAGACCAAAGACTGTCCTTCATGAAATAAGGGATCTTAAAAATATCATTAAACCTCTGGGCCTTAGTGTCCCCATTTTACAGATGGGGAAGTAATAATGTATCACTGCCTATTTTAGCACTGTTTATAGATCCAATAAGGAAAAAGGTACCTGAAAGCATATTGTATTATCAACTTACTCACACATTTAATAACATAACTGTCGATGTGCCTAAAATGCAAATGGTTCTTCAAAGACGGTGTCTTTATTCAATTCTAATAAAAGGCCTATTGAAAACATTTTACTGGGAGGTAATGTACCCCTGGTCAATTTGATACAGGAATGAAGCTTAGACAGTCCACAGAAATGGGTGGTCAATATATCCCTTCAAACATCTCATTTAGTGTCAGTCTTCTCTTCTGAAATTCTGATAGAAGAGCTAATAAATTCAAGATGGAGCCCATGGGTGAATGTCTGCAGTGCCAAGATCCAGATCCTGATTTAAGTATGAGCCATGCACTTTAAAATTGAGGTTTGGCAGGTCATGGAATTGGACAACCTTCAGTGAAAATTTCAAAATACATAGCATCTTTCTCAGATTCACTATTTTGCTTCTCAAATGTGAGGCTCGGAGGTATCCTTTTATCGCCAGAAGTTTCAGATCTGCTGAAAAGCCTGGACAAGCGTTCTATTGAGTCCCTCGAGTTCCATGCTAGCAGCAAGGAAGAAATACTTTTGGCCTGGCAATTTCAAGGCAGGTGTTACCAGTTGGTTGCCTGAACCATGGAAAAACCTCCTTCTGGCATTTATTAAATGCCTGATTCAAGCGGCACTACCTCCTGGTGGGCCTGCCAGGGAGAATTAGTTTCAGAACGCACTCGCAGGAAGTGGAATGAATTAAGCTGCTGGAGGAATTAGGAATGTATACGTCAATGTTGAAAAAAGTTTGTCCAAAACAGCAATCTTGGATGGGGCGTCACTGAAGTTGAACTGCTTTTGTTTTGTTTTTTGAGGATAGTCAACAGGTTCAGCTGCTTATATTGAAGTTTTTTGATTCATGATAGTAAACTCAAGTCAGGGAAGGTCCTTTATAAAATACAGTCTTAAAACAATTGAAGGCGAAGAATTACAACGTTGTGTTAGTGTTACAAATCTCACCAAAGATTAGAAGATACATGTTCATGTCCTGTGTTCTGAAATACAGGGTTTTCTCACTTTGAAGAATGTAAATACTCCAGAAAAGCTAGAGTAAATCTTCTGGTGGTCTTCCTTGGTTAAAAAAAAGTGATATGGTTGGTAAGAAAACAAATCCTCTGGCAAATTTTATCATTGGTTTTAAGTGTAAAATGAATAATGAAGACTCTTCAGTGGTTCTTAGATGTTTGAGAGTTGTGTCTACTTGGAAAATCTCACAAAAGCTAAACGACTTGCCTAGAAAAGTGAATAAAGCACATACCACACAATTTGGGTCATAATTACACAAGGCTCCAGGTTCACTGATCAGCTGTAACACCCCCAGGCTCCCCACCGTGCTGATCTGCACCTACTTGTTAGGCAGGTTTCTCTTATTTTGCGGTTTTCCCTCTTTCTGCAAACTCCCTTCCTCGCAAACCTGGTATGGGTTCTTGCTTACCGCCTTCATCACCCCCTGAAGGCCACTTCGCTCCTGAACCTACGATTAGCATGGATCTTGGCCAGAAATAACAAAAGCGAGAGCTATCATTACTGTCTACTGCAGACAGGTGGTGTGCTGACTGCTTTACATACAATACCCACCACTCCATACTGGCTTTTGAGGTGTCCAGGTTGATCTGTGTGCACCAGTGTGTGACCCACTAACTCGGGGAGTAAAAGATACTGCCCCAATTATCAAGAGATAATTGACCCCTGTCTCTTAATTTTGTTCAAGAACTCCCGAGTCACCAATTAAGAATGCCAGACTATGAATGTCTCTCTAGATTCCCCCAGAATAAGGATGGCTTTCAATTGGGTGCCAACTTCTCCATTCACCCCAATCCAAATGTTGGATTTGGCTGGAGTTGGAGGTGAAGCAGCCTTTCAGCCCTTCTTACTGAGAAATCTTGTTTCCCTGCCTCACTAATGGGAAATTACTACCATGCACCTCTGACTATTGCCTTCTGCTTTGCTTTATCCACACAGGTAACGACATTGACTCAGGAGGTCTCTCAGTTAGGTAAAGACATGAGGAATGTGATGCAACTTCTAGAAAACATTCTGTCACCCCAGCAGCCATCACGGTTCTGCTCTCTGCACACCACGTCTGTGTGTCCGTCCCGGGACAGCTTACAGACCAGGATGACCTGGAGTACACACCAACCTTGCCTACACTTGCAAGCCGGTGGAGCTGCTTACACTCAAGCACAACTCTGTCATGGTAATGTCACCTCAGACATTTGGAGTGTGGATCCCTCCTCCGTGGGGAGCAGCCCCCAGCGAACTGGAGCTCACGAGCAAAATCCAACAGACGGTGAACTTTACCATTCTCCAAGCCTTGATTATTCACCTGCCCACTACCAGGTTGTCCAAGAAGGTCAC
The DNA here is from genome assembly GCA_002007465.1 of Ailurus styani. Classification (NCBI taxonomy): domain Eukaryota; kingdom Metazoa; phylum Chordata; class Mammalia; order Carnivora; family Ailuridae; genus Ailurus; species Ailurus styani. The sequence continues at coordinate 197,878 of LNAC01000676.1, read as the reverse complement.
CTGCAATTTTTAAGGTGCATCTCTCCCCATTCAGATTCTACACTGACACCCTTGCAGTCCATTTCGGCAACTCTCTCGTCCTCTGTCTGTTCCTCCTCGGAAACGTCTTTGCACCTGGTTCTCCCAAGCAGGTCAGAGGAGGGCAGCTTCGGCCAGGGAGCCACGAGTTCCTTCAGTCTGGAAAACTTGCCAGGATCTTGGGACAGGGAAGGCGCGGCCTCGGTCGCTGCGGAACCCTTGGAGAACTTTCCCCTGGATATTGTCACAAGCACAGCAGAAACGAAAGACAATAAAGCCATAAACGTATGATATTCGCGCACGTGCAGCAGCTGCCCGTTTCAGACCCACCACTGCATGACAGCTTTCATTTGCCTTTTTTGCCTCGGGCAGGTGTGGAGGCTGGGCAGAGCTGGGCGTCAGTCCTGCAGGAGAGTGCGTGAGGAGCCAGCCAAAGGCAGAACCACGTCCATACTGTAGCAAACACTGGCCAGATCCTTAGAAACATAGCAGAAACAGTCTCCTGTACAGGTATTCACTTACTGGTCTGTTTGACAGACTTTTTAAAAGTCCAAAGACCCTGAGGGTCTGAGCAGCTAGAAGTCCCAGGCAAAGAATTTGCGGATTTGTTTTGTCCTAGGTGACTTTTGTGAAGTGCAGCAAAGGTTTTTCCTGAGTGCCTGTTTGTCATTCCTGAACAATATCCATAGCGCTGTTGGCCTCGGGAGTGCACAGCTCCTGCTGATCTATTTTTCTTTTTGTGAAGGCAAAGGACAATTATCACTGCATGTCATCTCCTAGACAATCAGTCAAATAGAGCTGGTGGCCAGTGGTTAGCTATTGCACGTTATTTGCCATGTAAATGAACATGTCTTTATTTATCGAAAAAAAAAGAGAGGCTATTTTTATATCCTTGGTATGAAATATGTATTTAAACTATTTAAAATATTTATAAAGAAATGAATGTTTTCTTTTCATTTTGGTAAAAAAGAAAAAGCTTGCCGTTTTAACAAGAAATGCACTACTGTTACGTATAGTAGATCAAAAGTTATTTATTATTAAGAGGATGTAGTTTCAAAAGGAATCCCCCTTTTATCTGCATGCAGTTTGCAACCAATGTCTCCTCACGCTTCTGGATTACAAAAGAAGAGTGAGGTCACATTTTATTAATGAAATAAGAACATGGACGGAGTGTCAGAGATGTGGGCTCTGGCCTGGTGGTAGGCAGGGCTTCACCTAGTTAGGCTCCGCTGATTCACGCCAGTGACCTGAATGAAGGCTGCCCCCCCTGAGCTAGCATAAATGTCTCTCCTCCAGGCATCACACTCTGTTGTTCAGGAGCCCAAAAGTGGTCTGTGGGATATGAGAGCACAACTACTTGAGACCATTTTGACCTCAAAACGAGGGAGAGAACCTTGGCTGTACCCTTCCCCTGTGCTATTCTTGCAAGGAGGTCGTAGCCCAGTGCAGATTCCAAAATGGAGCCAAGACTTCTGAGCAATGACTTGTGAGAATGAGGCCAGCTTACACTGGATCACCATTTTCATTTTTTTTTTCTGTAAAGCTCTCAACAATACTGTAAGTTGTGCGGCGCAGGTGTTTTTGTTCTCATTTTGCAAAGAAATAAAAAGTCCCAGAGATTACACGGCTCAGATGTCAGAGATGGTCTAGAACCTACAGTGTTCCCTGCATCTCAGCCAACATGCAAATTCAGATGCTGGCTTGGTAATGATTTAACACCTTCACTCAACTTTTATTTGATGTCTAAGAACATTTAGGGCCAAGTCATCCCAGGCATTCTTAGAAACCACCGCATTTACATTCTGGTGTCCCCTGTTCTTATTTTGCATCAGAAAGAATAAACAATCTAAGAATTGTATCATTAAAAACATCTAAACAAACCAAAACTTCTGATGTGTGAATCTTGTACCTAAAACTGGCTACAGCAGCAAAAAGCAATCTGTAAGAAAAAAGGAAACAGTACATGTTTATCAGGCAAGTCACTCAAGACAATGTGTTCGACTTCACCTCCAAAATTTAATCCCTTCTTACCTAAGTGAATGGGAAAATTGAGGCAAAGGCAACCTTCTAGATTTAGTATAATTATGTTTGTATTCTTTTTCCCTTTTGTTCATCCTGACCTATATAATCACCTTTAGTACCATTCAAAAAGAATTCATTGGTGTTAGTGCATGAATATTCTGGCAAACTAGTCCTATTATTACTGATGCTAACAATAATGACGGCATTCTGTTTTTTGAGTACTGACTATGTACGAACTATATAACGTGTTTAGAAACTAACACATGTTATATATCCTCATATAATTGCCAAACAATGCTAAAAATGACTTACTGTTATTCCCATTTTGTAAATGAATAATTGGGCCATGTTCTCTTTTTAACTTGCCCAGTCACATTGTTTTAAATGTTAAATCCAATAACCCCATGGCCACTCTGGGTACCCTTCCCATCATATCCAAATCCATTCTTGTCTTTTAAAATTTTACTAGTTATTACTTCCTTTTGAAGTCTGTGAATAGAATAAAATAAAATATTTGGTTTTTTTTAAGGAAGCATACACATGGGACAGATTATTAAACTGTGAGGATCTGGGAAAGCCCCAATGAAATGCCCAGAAACATGCCCATGTTTTTCCAGCCAGTGCCCCCTTCTCTGTATCTACTAATGGCTGACGGTAGTTGGCGTAAGAACCAGAGGCCTGCCCTCAGAGGTCTACAGCTGGACAAAAATGAAGGAGCACTTGCAATAAGGAAGGGCCCCCACTGATTTCTTAGAGGAGGGCAACTGTCTCATCTGAATCAGTCCCAACCTGCTCCTTATTCACCTTTTCCCTCATCATCATTATTCTGATCAACAGAACTCCCCCATATCCTGGGCAGCTCAGAATAACATGTTTTGCTTTGTTTGTTTATGTGTGTTGTGATATTATTCCAGGAAATGAGAATTCCGAGTTTTTCTAGATGCTTGATTTTCTAAACTTAATTGCGGTGTAAGTAGCAGAAGCCCTTGTCTTCTTATCAGGGATGCATGTTTGGATCTCTACATTCTCTTCACCTACCCAGTCTGCTGAAGAAGCAAAACGGGGATCCAGAGGAAAGGAAAGCACTTATTTTCTTGGTCAAGTATATTTTCTTAAAAACAATTTTGGGGACTAAAGTCTTCTGTGTAGCTCTAATTAAGAGAGCCAGACAGACAGATTAACAGGATGTTATTTTAATTCAGTGTAAGAAATTTCTGGCAATGAAAGCCACTTACAAATGGAGTTTATTGCCTTGAGAAGTGGTAAAATCACTAACAAAGTGTCCTTGCAGAGGTTGTATAACTATGCGACGGGAATATTGTTTTCCAGAAGGGCTTGGTATTAGGTCTGAGGTTAGCAGCATACATACATCAGAATCAAATGGGGTACTTATTTAAACTTTAGATCTGGCTTCAGCTGAGTGCCTTTGGGTGGGGCCTGGAAAACTCCCTGGGTGACTTACATACACTAAATATTGGGAAATATTGGTCTGGAATCTAATAGTACATGACTGAGTCCTAGCTAATTTATACATAGGTGGACTGGCATCTATATTCTGTTAAATACAGGCCTGAGTCTATAATTGTATAACAGAGACCTGTTCAACCCCTATATCAGTAGTTTCAAACTTTCATTGAAATGATGGATTTCCAGGGGATCTTCATAAAATAGAGATTTTTAGGGACCTGATCCCTAAGATATGGGCTGGGTCCCAAGAGATTCTGATATAGACCACCCAGGGAACAAACTCCAGAACTATTACCCTAAGCCATGTAATCATCCCTTTAGATAATGAGGAGTTAAGTTCTGTGGGAGGCAGACCAACGAGAATCAAACTGACTGAAACCAACAATTATGTACAATACTATTTCCATAGCATTCCTAATACATCAATGATTTTTTTCATGAAAAGAATCGATTACTTTCTTCAAGAGCGCTTTGAACATTCACTCATCACTTCGACTAGTAATGACTGAGTGCCTACTATGTGTCATGTACTGGTATCTCTTGATTTGTTGTAGGTCTTTGTTCTCCTGTTTTATTTGGATTTTCTAGTAAGAAGAAAAAAGTGAAAATGCCTTTTCAAACCTTATAAACTGGTCAGTTCTTCCTGGATAGGGAGGAATCACAGTTGGATGTGAAGCAAGCTAACTACTTGATTAGAAATGACAGTTGCTTTGGATGGCTCCTGTGTGAAATGGAACTGCTCATGTCAAGCAATGAAATCCAAAGCAATGAAAATAGTTTGCTCCAATTAGTTCTTGCTACAGCTGCTTCTTCTCATGAAGTGTAAGGTCGCCCTTATAAGACATCACCTTTACTATAGAATTCTGTAACACTCCACATGTAACGCCCCTTAGACCACCATCACACTGAAAACAGAGCCTCAGAACCTGTGCAATTTCAATGAAAGCCTGTTCCAAACGGCTTTTTCTTTTCCTACTTCTTCAGTTTATCCAAAGGCACACACTCCAAATAAACACAATGTTGAGAAAGGGGCAGGAGTTTGGGAGGGACACAAATGAGTGTTTGCCTCCAGCCATTTTTCCTTACTCTGTGGCCTCAGACAAGTTATTTAACACATCTGGGCCCCCATTTCTTCATCTAAAAATCAAATATTAAAATACAGCTAACTTGCAGAGTCCCTGTGAAGAGTCAGTGAGGTAATTTATGTGAAAGCACACTGCCTGACATATAGTGAATGCTAAGCAAATGTCAGTTGGTCTCCCCTGGCTCTCCTAGTTCTTCCGTCTCCTCTCATCTCCCTCCTCCTCCCCTTCCTCATTCCTCCAGCCCTCTTTTCCCCACCTCTTCTTCCCCAGCTTCCTTCCTAGTGCTCCCCTTTTCTCCATTCTCCCCTCCCCTGACATCTCCATCCCCGCCACTCTTCTCTCTCCTCCCTCCTTCTTCCCCTCCCCTAAGAGTCCCAGGCTAACTTCTGAAAAATGGGCCCCCTTTGACATTTTCTCTACCGAGGCCATAATCTCGCTTTTACACTGTGTCACCTGTAATCTATTCCTTACAGTATTACCAATCAAGTCAACATTTATCTTTAAAAAAAGTTACAGGGAAAAAAAAAGTTACAGGGGAAGTGCCAAGGAAAAAAATATGCCATCTTTGCTCCTAGCCATCTTAGCCCCAACCTGTCTGGCTTCTGATCTCTATCCAAATTTTAGTAATCAAAATATTTTAAACTCTTTACAATTACAGAAAGATCCAGGAAATTTATTGACTAACATGAACATGTTTCATAAACATGTATCTTTTTTTTTTTTTGCCTGTAAGTTTCTCTACAGAAATGTGCTCTTGCCTCAGAAGTCAGATATTCTATATGTCACGCCCACTACCCTGGGACACAGAAGACCTGAGTACTGTCAGCCAAGAACCTCAGAATGTTCCCTGTGGCAAGGGGCCTTGCCCTGTTGCCCATAGCTCCTCTAGCTGGAAGCAGAGACAAGGAAATGTCTGCCACTTCACACGGATGCCTTCAAAGTTTCCCCTCGTTATCCCATAGAGAGAGTAGGTCCCACCAGAGGGAATAAGCTAAATGTCACTCCCTGCAGCTTGTGTCCTGAAAGAATCTGTTCCTTGGGTTGTGAAATTCAACAGAGCCCTGAATAAAGAGCTCACAAAAGACATGAAGCCAGCCCAGTGAGGCAGAGACCAGCACATCTGCACCTGTTGTTCAAGGGAATTAAATAAAATGTATATTCTAGAAAAAATAGCTGGGTGGGCAAGGTGCTTTCTATGGGCGGAACTATGCCTCCTCAGACTATTTCCTTCTGCCTTAGTTTTCTCCCCTATGGAGATAAGAAGCTGGGAATGGGGTAGAATTTAATACTCAATTTAAGGCTCTGTTTTAGGGTTGTTGTTTTTGTTGTTGTTGTTGTTTTGGGTTNAGTTTTCTCCCCTATGGAGATAAGAAGCTGGGAATGGGGTAGAATTTAATACTCAATTTAAGACTCTGTTTTAGGGTTGTTGTTTTTGTTGTTGTTGTTGTTTTGGGTTTTTTTTTTTTGGTCTTTGTTTTTTCAGTTGGCTTGATAAAAATAGAACATATATATGTGATATATTTGAGTACAACAGAGAATAAAATGGGAGGAAGTGAAATTAAAGATGTGTCCATGTTGTTTGTTTTTGTAAGAAACCAATATACTAACCTGAAGGGACCATTCTTACTTAAGAATTCCCTCTGGGCTAAAGAGTGAGTACTCTATCCCTTTGGTACTCTTGCTTTCAGTGGTAAATTTTCTACCAATACTAAGGCTCCTGAACTCCAGCTGGCAGTTCATTCTTCACTATAGTTTATTTGTCCTGAGGGAGAATTATTTCTGAACTCAGCACAGAGATCAGTGTTAACTACTGCTGAGGAAGGAGGAAGGGGCTCCAACTCAGCGGCAGCTCTCAGGAAACACAGAGCCCTCTAAGTGGCTGCAGCTACAGGGCTAACACTCTCAAGTGCCTTGGGGTCCCTTGCTGTGATTGGCAGTGATGTTTAGGATCCCCCAGGTTGAAAGGCAGATTTCGGAAAGTTGCCATGGTAACCTATTGCCCAAACTGAGTCATGAGAGTTCCTGCTCTAGTCCAAGGACCTATAGAACAAAATCAAATTGTCATCTCCGGCTTCTGGTACCCAAAAATATTTGAGCCCTAGACCCGAATCATTTCGTATATCTCTGGTTAACTTACATGAAAACCATATCCACAGAAAAGAGCAGCATTTCTGATTCTTAGTTCTCGAAGTATGGTCCCTGGGGCAGCAGCTGCTTAATCTGGGAGCTTGTTAAAAATGCAAAATCTTAGACTCTATCCCAGAGCTACAGAATCAGGGTCTGCATTTTATCAAGATCCTCAGGTGTATACATTATAGTTTTGTAGAAACAGTTGGACAGACATTGGTTCCTGACTTACTTCCTATTAAAATCACCAGGGAAGCTTTCATAAACCAGATTCCTGGTCCTGACCTCAAAGATTCTGATTTATTTTGAGTGGGACCCATGTACCAATAATGTTTAAGACTTCCCAGGTAACGCCAGTATGCACCCAGGGTTGAAAAAAAAAAACTACTCTAGAACAGTGATTCTCCAATATGCCCTGACCACCAGCAACAGCATTACCAGGAACTAGTTAGAAATGCAAATTCTCAGGCCCCACCTCAGACCTACAGAGTCAGAAACTGGGGCCCCCATAAACTGTGATGACTCTGATGCCTGCTAAAGTTTGAGACTACTGCTCTAGTCTAGAGAGCAAAGGAACCAGCATGGGATAAAGCAGGTCATAAACAGGAAAGAGTTTGAGTATAATAGTGTATTATTAAATATTAGAGGTTGAATAAAATGTACATCAATATTGACCTTCTTCCAGGAGACTCATCATTTTCTATCTATTTCAAATATCCCTCTATACTTTAAAACTATTCTAATAGGTGAACATGTCACTTTCTAATTAGTATAGACTCCTTACATTGCTATCTTTTCTATTTCTACAGTTTTGCCTAATAATAGCTTTGTGAAAAATTTTATTCTTAGGACGGCATTGGTGCATCTTAGTTGGGCTTTTTTTACTCATTTTTTTATAATTTTATTTACTTACTTGACAGAGATAGAGACATTGAGAGAGGGAACACAAGCTGGGGGGAGAGGGAGAAGCAGGCTTCCTGCACAGCAGGAAGCTGGACATGGGGCTTGATCCCAGGACCCTGGGATCATGAGATGAGCCAGAGGCAGAAGCTCAATGACTGAGCCACCCAGGCACCCCAGTGCATTTCAGTTTTATAAGGCCTAGCTTGGTGAAAGAATGGTGTTGGTTATAATAGCAACTCAAAATTATAAGATTAGTGAACCATGGCCTGAGAGAGAAATTTCTCCAAGAGTACAGACAATGTATCCCAAGAAAAACCAATCTAATGTTTTTTCTAGCTTTAGTTGATAGTTGATCGTGTTTAGAAATCACAACAACCAGGGCGCCTGGGTGGCTCAGTGGGTTAAGCCTCTGCCTTCGGCTCAGGTCATGATCTCAGGATCCTGGAATCGAGCCCCGCATTGGGCTCTCTGCTCGGTGAGGAGTCTGCTTCCTCCTCTCTCTCTGCCTGCCTCTCAGCCTACTTGTGATCTCTCTCTGTGTCAAATAAATAAAATCTAAAAAGAAGAAAAGAAATCACAACAACCTAAATAGTTGTTGTGTTTAGAAATCACAGCTTTATATTTCAACACAGAACCAGCTGCGTATATAAGCCATAAGAGCAATCACATGCTGTTTTGATCACACTTGTAGATGTGAGGCACCTATATTCTAGGATTTATGTATTTAGACTAGACTAATAGGCCTGCATTTATCTAATGTGTAGTTAAAATGAACTTTATAGAGATATTTGTTGAAGTAAATGTAAATAATGACTTGGGCAGAGATGAACTGAGTTTCTAACTCCACTATTCAACTATTTGACTTCAGACAAGAAGATTATATTCACTTCATCTTTGTTCCCTTATCTCTGAAAAGGAGTATATTAATTTGAGTTCCCCTAGAAAGATACTCTGAGATAAAAATTGTAGTGAAATAGTTTATTCGGAGGATTACTTCAGGAAACACTGGTGGGGGAATGGGGAAATGAAACAAAGAGGGGAAGGAAGTCCATAAAAAATGTGTTATTGAGCAGATAATCACTGTGAGCAACTGAGGTCCAAAAGCCCCAAGTTGCTCTGGAAGACATTGCAGAATATTATCATGAGTTGGCCCACTTGAGGAGGAAGACGCTGGTGTATTCATCTCCCAGCTCCCATCTGTTAGTGGCTGAGGACTGCTCCTAGAGATGTAAACCCCTCAGTATGCCTGGTCTGCCCCATGCAAAGGCAAAGACAAAGCCTTAGAAGAGAGTTACAGATGCTTGCAGAAGAATGCCTTGGGCAAGGAGTGGAATGGTGTGTGCACAGCAGAGATGGGCAGAGCACCAGAAGCATCTGCTCCCTGAGGTGTATCAGGTCCAATCAAAGACAAAAACCACACAGTAATGCTTGGAATAAGGAATTATTATTTATGGAGGATTACCTCCAAAAAAAGAGATGAACACGAATGCTAAAGAATACCCAATGGTGGAAGGAAAGTCCCTAAGAGAAACAAATTTGGAAAAGGGGACTCCAGAGCTAGAATCTAGGCTTTGTTTGAGTTATAGACATAGCCCATTGAATGGCAGTGGGTTTACCTGGTTATCAGAAATGTCCATAGTCACTGGACTGAGGCTGGAGAGCAGGAAAATGCCCGCAGAGCAAACAGGAAACCCCTGCTTGGATACAGGTGGACTAAGGCTGGTGTCAGAATTGGCAAGCCAAAAGTGAGCTTCGCTGAGTGTCCAGCTCACTGATGGTCATCATGTACCACAGGAGCCAACCAAGAGCAGAACACAGAAGCCAGAATCCCCTCTTCTGCACTGTCTTTCTAACACAGTCACTTTCAAGGGAAATATTTACAAGACACAGCCGAGCATCTGTAATGTCAATGAAGCAGGGCAATAACAGGTGGATTTTGAGGTGAAAGGCAATAATCTAATACAAAATAATGCTATTCACACAGTATCATTCCATATGAAGTAAATGAAATAATATGTATTAAGATTACTTTTTAAAATATGAAGTTCTTTTTTATAATATTTTAAATGAGCATTTTTATTCAAAAACATCCTCAGAATTCCTGTTTATGGTAAAACCACATTTTTCACTGACACTACTGATTATTTTTTCTAAAAAATCCTTAGCATATAACCTCCTTAAGAGGGCTTGTCTTCTGTGTAAGAATGTTATAAATTTACTCCTGTATCCATACACCTCTTCTTTCATTGCCTAAAATTCCTTTAATGGGGACCACGTCTTCTACAATTAATGGCAAGTACAATATGTCCATTTTAATGCATGTAATAAAGGACTCTAGCATATCTTTTTTTTTACTGCAAATTTTGATAAGCAGCAGGGAAAGGGAAGATAATGGCTGGGGTACACAGTAAATGAGCATCTGCTGAGCAGCTGGAATGTACTTTCTTTGTCTCCTCAAAGACCTTCAGGAAACCACATCTTATTCTCTCACCCTTATTAGTGCAGAGTCAGAGAGAGTGCAATCAGAAACACTGAGTTGAAATTCTCTAATACAACACTTTTCTCTCTTATCCTCCTCACCAATGATATGACTGTCAATTAAAATATCACCTTGAGATGTCTTTATCATATACACATCCAATTAATTAACCTTTTGACTAAATGAATTAATCTCTTAACCCATTGATATGCTTCTGGCTATTAATTTATTGTTTCCTTTCAATTACCATTGATTTTCATAATCACTCATAATTCTTAAAAATAGAAAAACAATCTGTCTTAGGTCAGAGCATCCTTCTGTCTTCCTCCTCCTTGCTTCATGAAGCTTCAAAAGACTACAGTTATAACTTGTGGGCACTGAAACCAAATGATAAGAATTAACCACGGATGGGGATACAGCCTCCTTTTTTAAAGAGTTAGGCCCATGGCAGAACAATTGGCATTTTGAAGGAAGTGGTAACAGTGATCAAGCCCACTGGTCAAGCCCAGTGCGGACACAATGTATACCAGGTAAGTTGAATTGGACCAGGTGGCTTCTAAAACTTTTTCTGGTTTAAGATTCTCTAATCATGGAGCAAAGGGAGAGAAGTAAGACTAAGGGAAAAAATTCCATAGGTCACTTGGACTCTACTCAGATGCGACCAAAATTAAAATTGATAGTTCATAAAAACATGGAAGGGGACAGTCTAATCAAGACTGAGAAACAACTTGGACTATAACTATCCAAGCAGTTCATGCCCCAACTCTCCAAGCTAAAGAAACTCAGTTTCTAGAACCACCAGAGAGAATTGTATCCCCTCTTCTATCTGACACAAGGACTGATTCGGGCCAGTTACTTAACCTAACTCTGGTGTTCAATCTAATTCTGGGGCTGGAGCAAGAGACAGCAGTTAGATATAAGGTGAATCAAAGTGAAAAGTAGCAGAACTGGGGAGTATGCCTCACTACATGCATCTGGGTGTCTGCTGCTCTGGGGAGCCTTGATTTGGGTTAGTGGGGTTTGTGTAAATGAGAGTCCATATTGGGGTTCAATACCCTTCTTCCATGGTCTTCCTTCCATATTTCACCTTTCCCTCTTCTTTTCATATCAACATAAGTTGACTTTCATTGACTATCTGCTATATGCCAGGTACATTAAATATGTGCTCTCCTTTGATACTCTCAACTAGTCCATAATATACCCTTTATTATCCTTTTATCACAAATAAGAAAGCAGAGGCTGAGAAACTATGCAATTTTCTATCACAAATAGGAAGCACAGTCCTTCCTCTCATATTCCAAAGACCACCTTCGGCACAACTTCACAGTACTGTTGGATCTCCCTCAGACCCTCCTGAACATTTACAAACACATACTTAACCCTGTTCTGAACTTGAACTTGAAAAACAAATCTTATTAACAAACACATACATTGTGTTTTTCTTTAAAAGTGTAAGTGCTTTGAGTCTCCTGATAATCCCATTACATTGTCAGAGCTTATGTTAGGTTTATTTTATTGATGAGGCTATTGAGGCAAGGTTGAACAAGGAGTCTGCACCAGAAAGACATGAAAATAATTAATACTTAATGGAAACTTACAGGGTAACAAGCACTACACTCAGAGTTTTATAGTATATCAATTCATTTTGTCCTAACAATAATCCTATCAGGGCATTACTGCTGTTATCTTCATTTTACAACTGAGAAAACTGAAGATAAAAGTAGTTAAATAATACATGCAAAGCCACACTACTAGTAAGTGGCTGAACTAAGGTTTAAACCTAATTACATTGGTTCTAAAAATCCTTGCTCTTAGCTCTACTTCATATTCCAGTTTTATGCTTCTCTATTACCTGTGTGCCTCTTTGGGTTAAAAGGTGTTCCAAGACAGCTAATCTTTTGGTCGATTTACATTCCCCACACACCAACCAAGGCAGAGCCTGACACAAGATAGCTGCTGCAAAATTGTGACTGAAAGACCCTGTAATCTCAACAATGACCATTAATAAAATTAATTAATAAAAGACTGGTCATTATAAGGTTTCACAGGACATGTTTAGAACTCAAAACAAATAACTGAAATGACACTAAATCAGCTGCTCCAAAAGATCTCTTCCTGTACTTCCAGATCTCCCATCAACTGTGCAGCAAAGGTGAGATGTAAACAGGATTTGACAGGGTACAGCATCGGTGTTCAATCTGGAACCCAGAGATGGGAAGGATCTCCACTCAGCACATTCTGTACAATCTTCCTAATCATTATTAACTTAAGGTAGCTCCTCTGATGGACCTTGTGAGAATTTATATACCTTAGAGTATCCAGCAAATCAATAACGTAAGTACTGAGCATCGCCATACTTATTTTCCAAGAAATGGAAGTCAAAGGAAATGGCATCTTTTTTCTTAGGCTTAAGATCTTTGAATAGTTAAGATGCTGCTAGTGTTAAAAAGAACAGAAATACACAAAAAAGGTTTTATTCCTCAACCCAAACAAAACAGCAAGGCATTCATACATAAGCATTCAAGACAGGCAGACACCTTTCTCCTTACTGTCTCATTAAAGCAGGTACAAGTTAAATATGACACTTGTTCCCCTTGAACTATTCTGAGTTAAGCTTGATTTTTTTAATTGAGTCTCCCATGTCCTTATGTTTGCTACTGGAGCTTTCCTTTAGAACCAAGTCCTTATAATGTATAAAGCTTGAGATTTAACAAAAAATGTCTCTGCTCTTCTTTCCTTCCTTCCTCCCATTCTTCACTATTGCCTCTCTTCCCTCAATCCATCCCTACACTCTAAGTTGAAATATCAACACAAGAGAGTTGGTCTGAATATGAGGTAAAATATTTCCATCATCTGCTAGAGACCTCTGCCAAATATCAAGGTTATTGACCCTTGCGGAGTGTAAATATACTTTGGAAAGCACACGTCAAGGGACCTCGGTTTAAATTATTCACATGGGCCTGCTCACAAGTAGGCTGCTCAAAGAGAGGGCTGTTGCCTGAGGCCACAGTAAGAGCAAGGCCTCAGTGTGGTCGCTTTGTTATGTCCCTAATTAATATCAGTTGCCATGATTCCTTCACTGAAAAACAAGTGGTTAAATTCTTCATTTACAGAAAGGAAATTTGACAGAGTAAATGGGACTTCAGATTTTTCCTAAGAAGTCATCTGCATTAGTTTTCAGTAATCACGATTGGATCCTATCTTTGACACAGCAGTTTGTAGATAGCTAAGTGTGGTATGCAGCTTCTGACATGGCTCTCAGAGCTCCCTCTCTGCTGGTGTTCATGCCCTTGTGTGATCCCCTCCCCAGGAGTGTGGGCTGGACCTAGTGACTTTCTTCTAACAAACAGTACATGGTAAAAATGATATCCTATCCCTTCCATTTTTAGCTAACAAAAGGCTGTGACTTCTATCTTGCTGGCATTTTCTCTCTCAGGTTCTTCTCACTTAATTACTGTGATGGAAAGCATCTCAAGGCCAGGAGATGAGGGTGGCTGCTGGCCACCTCCCAGCAAGGGACTGAGGCCGTCAGCCCAACAGCCCAGAGAGAACTGAATCTCACCAATAACCACAGAGGGAGCTTGAAGCTGATCCTGCCCCAGTTGAACCCCAGACTGAGCCTTGCAGATTCTACCTATATCTCGATTGCAGCCTTAAAAGAGACCCTGCAGAGAGGACCCTGCAAATCTGTGCTCAGATTCCTGACTCATACTAATTATGATATAGTAATTATATGTTGTTTTATGCACTAAGTTTGGGGATAATGTGCTATCCGGCAATAGATAACTCAGATGGTAAGAATTGGGGAATGTGCCCTTAAATTGAGCAGATGCCCTAACCCCCCTTCTAAGTATAAAAGTAACTACAAAGAAATCTCAAATATTCATGGCCATGGGTTGCTTGATGGGAATCATGTAAGATAAAAAGAAATTCATTGGCCTTAAAAGTTCTTCCTTTCAGAGATGAACAGCTCTTAGTCTAAATACTAAAAAACAGGGTTCTCTCCTTTGGACAGGATAAGAGAGCACTTGTAATTTTTGCCCTTTCTTCTACCCAGCCCTTTTCCAGACCATCCAGTTACAATATGGTTGATTAGGTTTCTGCTTTCTGTAGTTATTTCACTGAATTCACAACCCTTTGACCAGACTGATTGGCTTGTATAGTTTCCAGGTGTCATGCAGATGGTTCTACTGTCTATCTTATGCTGATTGTTACTAGCTTCTATCTCAAACTTATCCCAATAACTACAGTATTATTAGCTCCTATTTATGTATAAGAAAATCTGAGAGAAGTCACATGACATATAAGCAGAAGAGCCAAGAATAGAATCCAGTCTCTAGGGCTCATATCCTGGATCATTCAACTTCTTAATACCATTCTCTCTAGATTGTGGAAATATCACATGAATTTCAAGGTTTGCACAATGAATAGTGCCCATAGCTCCCAGTTCTATCTATTTCCACACTAATATCCTGTACTTAATACCAACCTCGTGTCTTCCTGGGTCATATGGTCCTTCCTCCAGCTTTGTGCTTTCAAAAGTTCATTGTGATCTCTTCCCCAGAGTCTTAGAATCTTAGAATTCAGAATCTCAGTATCTTTACCAAATATTCTCTCTCGTCTCCTTGAATGGCTTAGAAAAGGCATGGATCTTGAAGTTTGACATTCCTGGGCTCCAACTCTAGTTCTATCATTTACTAAATGTGTGACTTCTGAGAAAGTTGCATAATATCTCTGATCCTCAGTTTCCTAAAAGTTTCAGGAGACTGGGGAGGGGGGAGGAATAATCATGTATGTTTTAATAAATTAAGTGAGATGCTAGATACAAATCATCAATATAGTGTCTGCCATGTCGTAGGTACGCATCAACTCCTAATTCTGTCCTACCTGTCACCCTCTTTTCTATTATTTCCTCCATAGCCTTTCCTATATAAATAGAAGAGAATAAACTATTTTTCTTGGCTATCCAGTTCTTTCTCTACCTTGGCAAAACCCAACATCAATTGAGTACACTATTGCAATGTTTAAAACATATGCATCCTTCAGGAGCTGATTCTTTCGGTTGAGTTGTTTCTGGATAAGTGCTAAAGTTTCTTTCAATATCACCACAAAATTATACTACATAGTGTGTTATATACCACAAAACATTTCAAAGTGTTGGGGTAAGGGGGCTTTGGTGATGACGATATTAAAACCAAGTAATGTGCATGTTGGCTTCTAGGTAAATCAGCAAACAACCCCATGAGTTCATCAAATCCCCAGAGTAAATCCAAATATGGTCAGTGTGAGATCATGTATCAGATAATATGTGACAAACATTGTTTCTGGGTGTCTGTGCTCTTCTGCATCCATTTCTATCTGCTGAGATTTCACATTGTATGACATCAGAAAGACACTTCACAGACCTGGACTGATCTCAGTCCTTCCACATCAAGCCATGTGACAATCATCCTACATTGATTTCCAAAAAACTACTTGTCCTTGATAGTGTTTACTCATTTTTCTGATTAGTTCCTGCTTTTTTTCTGTAGTAGAGGAAAAAGGCCACCAGTGTTTTGTATGAAACTGAGTTCTGAGCATTAATGTTTGGATGTCTCCACTTCACTCATACTGTTAGACTGTGGCACATAACAGGTGCTTGGCTCACTTAAGAAACAAAGAGGAGCCTAGTATAAGAAGTCTGTTGATGACATAACCACCCCATCAACAGATTTATGGCCCAGCATAGGACAAACTTTCATCCTTTATCTTCAAGATCTCCAGATCCCTATTTAATGATTTCTTATCCAGATGACACAATTTGGTTTCTTATATTCAGTGCAAGGTTTCAAGCTTTGAGTGCTTTCTTAAGGGATCTAGGAACTGATGGAATTCCTGCTTAATAAAATTTATATGTGAAAAGTCAGGTACTGTCATCTTTCTTTATTCTCTCCCTCATTGAATCATTGTTTATTTTTTTACACCTGTGTGCAGAGGCTGGACTAGTTTCTATAAAAATTTTAATATGAAAGTGGAAATTTCAGTAAGATACATATGGCAATTCACCCTTCAGGTCCCAGCTCAAGTCACTTTTTAGGTTTATACTCTTAGAGCACTGTGAGATTTTCTTTCACAGGATTTAAATTTTAAAAATATATGCTACTTATTTGGTTAATGTCTCTGTCCTAATCAAATCATCAATTCTTTAGGAGTAGATACCATATCTACTTGGCTCCTCATTATATCTGCAGACAACATAGATGTTAATAAATGTGTGTCTAAATGAGAGAATGAATGAAGGAATAAATGCATAAAAGAATAAAAACTTGGGATCAGACTTTTTTGTATCACAGAAACTGTGTCCATAAGAAATCTTATTGACACCAGCCCAATTTCTAAGTTGTATTCCCTATATTTGTCATGTTTTCCACTTCATAGGATAGTGGGTCCAACCTGAAATTCATAGCAGCCATTGCTCTGCTGGGCACATGCATACCAATCTCCATCCTTCTCAGATTCTCCAGGTTCTAAATCAGCAGGGTGGACTAGGAGACAACTATCAACATCCAAGACTTCAAGGTTTCTTATCTAAAGAATATGAAATTAGATCAAAGAGTTATCCCAAAACCTGAAAGAAGTTTTGGACCTAAAATTGAACCAAACTTGAGTACAGAGGAAAGAGTTGAAGGAGGGAAAAAGATTAAAAGTAAAAAGATAAAGGCAACATAAGACAACTTTGATTTTTTTAATACAATCTTTGGAAATAAGGGAAGAATAATAATTCTTATGTAACTAGTTATATTGTTACATAATTACCAAAGAATTATAGCACATTTCTCAAAGCCTAGGTTTTTAAAATTGATAAATAGATTGTTAAAGTAATGGTATTATCTTTTACAGTCCAATATGTTGCTAATGGGAACATAATAAGATACCTGGTGTTTATATTTAATATAAGTTTCTATGTTTTATCTATCAGGGGAAAATTGAATAAGGACATTGTGGTTCAGAATACCTCAAATTTCCTCAGCTGTAGCTCAGTATGCAGATATAATTAGTGGTGGGAATGGAAATTCCCTGCACTGAGAATTCTGGCTTTATTTCTATTAAATCCTCTACACAGAGGTTGCGTGAGAAGATCTTGGAACCACATGTTCCATTTCCCCTTCCTATCCTGTCCCCATTTCTGCTACTGAGTAGATTTTCTTCAAGAACAAAACCATAAGAGGTAAATAGTACCTGTTGCCATAGCAGCTAAAATGTTCAGTTCTACTTTCCTCCTCTCAAAGAGAGCTTAATGTATTCAGTAACTTTCTTGAGGTTAGAACACAAGTTAGAAGGTGGGCTAGGATTAGCTCAGATATTCTCTCAACCACTGAGGTATAACATCTGTGCGAATTCATTGACTGTTGATATTCTAAATCATCATCAAATCATTTGTGGTATGAAAAAGAATCAATGAGATGATTGACTGATGGTTCTGTGTTAATCCCATCTGTCCAGAGGCTCTTCTAAGAGTTCTATGGCAAGAGAGAACAAGGAACACTAAATCAGCCTGAACTTTCTGTGGCTTGGAAAGTTGGTTACATCTCAAGTTAGATTTACATGTTTGATTCCCTGCAGTTTAATTTAGCAAGCAATACCCCATTAAGGTTGGCCCTCCTGATTGAGTCAGATAATTACTTGCTTATAATTCCAAGCTCTCACATCCCTTCCAATTTATTTTGTTCTCTCAATGGAACTACTGTCTGCTTGCTTAGTTGAAAGGACTAAATCCTGACTGAAATAGAGGTAGGATTTTTTCTTTGCTGTGACTACTCTCTGTCTCCATAATAGAAACAGGAAATGCAGGAAGTCCCACAAACACTGTCACCACATTTATTGCTAAGTTTGTCCATATCTATCCATTTCAAGGCATGGCTCTATGAAGCTGTGGAAAATAAAATAGGCAGATGGACTTTAAGGAAGAAAAACAAAAACAAACAAGCATGTATCTACATAAAGACTTATACATAAAAGTTCACAGCAGGTTTATTCATGATAGTTTCAAATTGGAAACAATTAAAATGTTCATCAACAGGGGATGAACAAAATGCTATTCAGCGATAAAAAAATGAATGTTCTACTAAAATATTCAACGACATAGATGAATCTCAATGGTATTGTGCTGAATGCAAGAAGCATACTGTATGATTGAATAAAACTCTAGAAAAAGCAAATTGAATCTATAATGACAGAAAGCAGGTCATAACAGAAAGACCACAAGGGACCTGTGTGGGGGTGATAAAAAATGTTCTGTATGTTGATTGTAGGTGTCATTATAGGAATGTATAAATTTATCAAAACTAATTAGAATATTTAAAATGTAGCATTTTATTAAATGTAAATTATATTCAAAAAATATGACATATATATATTCTTTATCCCTTACTATCAAACCTTTGTCAACTCTGACACTGCCTTCTACCCTGCTCTTCACATTCGAATAGAGAAACAGACTCAACATTTAAGAAAATGTTATATTTCTTTGGATCAGATGCTATATACCTGTGGTAGGATGGATAATATCCAAAAGATGTCATGTCTTAATCCCTAGAACCTGTAAGTGGAAAAAGGGTCTTTGCACATGTAATTAAGTTAAGGATCTTGTCCTAGACTCTCCAGGCAGGATCTAAAATACTATCATCAGTGTTCTTATACAAGAGAGACAAGGGGAGACTTCACACACAGAGAAAGCAATGTGAAGACAGACAATGGTTGGATTAATGGAATCACAGCCAAGGAATGATGGTAGGCACCAGAAGCTGGAATAGGTAGGTAATGTACTCTACCCTAGAGCTTCCAGGAAGATTCCAGCTTGATTTTGGCCCAGTGATACTGGACTAGTGACTTCCAGAACTGGAAGAGAACAAATATTTTTTATAAAATCCCAAACATTTAGAACTTTTAAAATTCCATTCAATCATAAAAGTATTTAATGAGTGAGAATTATAAATAAGACCTCAAGGAGATCTGAGCTCAAGTCACTTATAATCAAAGAAAGGAAACAGATGCTAGAATACAGGGCAGAAGAGACAGAGACATAACATGAGAGGCTAGGTGATGGGAAAACAGAAGAGGAAAAGATCATTTTAAAAAAAGAATAAGAGAATTTTTCTGAAAAAAGCCACCTTCAAATCTTACCTTGAAAATTGTCAAGACTTTTGAGAAACAAAAGCAAATATAAACTATTGGGCCTATATTGAAATAAAAACCTTCTGCACAGCAAAGAAAACCATCAAGAAAACAAAAAGACAACCTACTGAGTGGGAGAAGTTATGTGCAAAGGATATATCCAATAAGGAGTTAGTATCCAAAATAAAAAGAATGTATACAACTCAACACACATAAAAAAACAAAAAATCTGATTAAAAAATGGGCAGAGGACTTATTAGACATTTCGCCCAAGAAGACATACAGATGGCCAACAGACACATGTAAAGATGCTCAACATCACTCATCATCAGGGAAATGCAAACCAAAAATGCAATGAGATATCACCTCATACCTGACAGAATGGCTAAAATTGAAGAAATAAGAAATAGCAAGTGTGGACAAGAATGTGGAGAAAAAGGAACTCTCATATACTACTAGGAATGCAAATTGGTGCAGCCACTGTGGAACATATTATGGAGGTTCCTCAAAAAATTAAAAATGGAAATATCATACGATCCAGTAATTCCACTACTGGGTACCCAAAGAAAACAAAAACACTGACTTGAAAAGGTATATATACCCCTCCGTTTATAGCTGTATTATTTACAATAGCCAAGACAAGGAAATAACACAACTGTCTATCGATAGATAAATGGATAAGGAGGATGTGATGCATATGTGTATATCTGTATATCTATCCATCTATATAGCTATCTATCCATCATCCATCTATATAATGGAATATCACACAGCAACTAAAAAGGATGAGATCTTGCCCTTTGTAACAACACGGATGGACCAATAGGATATTAAGCTAAGTGAAATAAGACTGAGACAAATACTGTATAATTTCATTCATATGTGAAACCTAAATACCAAAACAAATGAATAAACAGACAAACAAAAACCAGAATCAGATCCATAAATATAGGACATAAATATAGGAAACAAACTGATGGTTGCCAGAGGGAAGAGGGGTGGAAAGATGGGCAAATAGATGAAAAGCAGAGGGAGACACAGGCTTCCAGTTATAGAACAAATAAGTCATGGAAATAAAAGGCACAGTATACGAAATTTAGTCAATGACATTGTAATAGCATTGAATGATGACAGAGAGTAGCTATACTTTTTTTTTAATTTAAAATTTTATTCATTAATTAACAAGTTGGGGGGGAGCCACATTAGACTCAGAGAAGTTGAATCACTATGTTGTACACCTGAAACTAATGTAATATTATGTGTCAACTATACTCAAATTAAAAAAAAAAAACCCAGGCAAAAGAATGTTAAAAAAGAAAACCAAAGCTGGTGGCATCAAATTCTAGACTTCAAGCTGTATTACAAAGCTGTAACCATCAAAACAGTATGATACTGACATAAAAACAGACACATAGATCAATGGAACTGAATAGAGAACCCAGAAATGGACCCTCAACTCTATGGTCAACTAATTTTCAACAAAGCAGGAAAGAATATCCAATAGGGGGAAAAAACAGTTTCTTTAATAAATGGTGTTGGGAAAATTGGACAGCCACATGCAGAATGAAACTGGACCATTTTCTTACATGACACACAAAAGCAAACTCAAAATGGATGAAAGACCTAAATGTGAGACAGAAACAATTAAAATCCTAGAGGGGGACACAGGCAGCAACCTTTCTGAACCTTGGCCACAGCAACTTCTTGATAGATACATCTTTAAAGGCAAGGGAAACAAAAGCAAAAATGAGCTATTGGGACTTCACCAAGATAAAAAGCTTTGCACAGCAAAGGAAACAGTCAACAAAATCAAAAGACAACCTACAGAATGAGAGAAGATATTCGCAAATGACATATCAGATAAAGGGGCTAGTATCCAAAATCTATAAAGCACTTACCAAACTCAACACCCAAAGAATAAGTAATCCAATCAAGAAATGGGCAGAAGACATGAACAGACATTTCTTCAAAGAAGACATCCAAATGGCCAACAGATATATGAAAAGATGCTCAACATCACTCAGCATCAGGGAAATACAAACCAAAACCACAATGAGATACCACTCCATACCAGTCAGAAAGGCTAAAATTAACAAGTCAAGAAACAACGGATATTGGTGAAGATGTAGAGAAAGGGCGACTCTCATAAACTGTTGGTAGAAATGCAAACAAGTGAAGCCACTATGGAAAACAGTATGGAAGTTCCTCAAAAAATTAAAAAAAGAGCTACCCTATGATCCAGAAATTTCACTATTAGGTATTTATCTAAAGGATACGAACATAGTGATTCAAAGGGACACACGCACCCCAATGTTTATAGCAACAATGTCCACAATAGCCAAAATATGGGAAGAGCCCAGATGTCCATCGACAGATGAGTGGATAAAGAAGTGGTATATACACACAATGGAACATTATTCAGCCATAAAAATGAAATTTTATCATTTATAATGATGTGGATAGAACTAGAGGGTATTATGCTAATAAGCAAAATAAGTCAGCCAGAGAAAGACAAATATTGTATCATTTCATTCAAATATGGAATTTAAGAAACAAAGCAAATGAACATAGTGGAAGGGAAGGAAAAATAAAAGAAGACAGAATCAGAGAGGGATACAAACCATAACTTTTAACTACAGGAAACAAACTGAGGGTTGCTGGAGAGAAAGCAAGTTGGCAGATAGGGTATCTGGATGGTGAGCATTAGGAGGGCCCTTGCTATACTGAGCACTGGGTACTATATGTAATTGATGAACTCCTGAACTCTACCTCTGAAACTAATAATACACTACATATTAATTAAATGATTTTAAATTAAAAAAACACAAAAGAAAATTGATAAGATTTCAGCAAATGTTGACAGGAAACCCGAATGTATTTGAAGGTCACTTGTACAATTCATTCATTATTAAGCTTCCTCGGAACTCTTGATATCATGGATACAGCTGGCTCATAGTTCAGAAAACATCCTGTGAAATCATAGTGCCATTTTCATTCAAAATGGAAAACATATAATATTGATGTCATTCTTTGATCCTTAATATAATTCTTATACAGTTATTCTTAAGTATTTCCTCTATAGGAAAAGTCTTGATGCTCAAATGAATGCTAAAAATATAGTTTCTCTTGGTACTCTCCTTCTAAATTTGTGTCTAAGAGGAGAGGTCTAGGTTTTGCAGTTGATAGCTGTCCCAATATCTCAGACTCATCTGTCCAAAAGGCATAATCCACACATAATGTTGTAAGAAAAAAATGAAGAAACACAACAGTGCCTGAAGTGTGCTATACAAAAGATGTTTAGGGACTAATGACCAACAGCAGTATTTTCAAAAAGAAAAACTAAGTTCCAAGATTTATAGCTTAGTGAACTATAAAATTCTGCTCAGTTCCACCAAGTCCCCACACGTTCCTCCCATATGCATACATATTATCATGGGGCTCCTGGGCGACTTAGGCAGTTAGGCCACTGCCTTTGGTTCAGATCATGATCCCAGGGTCCTGGGATAGAACTCTGCATCGGGCTCCATGCTCAGCAGGGAGTCTGCTTCTCCCTCTGCCACCTCATACTCATTCTTTCCCTTGCTCACTCTTTCTCAAATAAATAAATAAAATCTTTAATTTAAAAAAATGAGTGAAAATGAGCCCTACCAGATATGAAAGCCCATTACAGTAATTAAAGAAGCTTGGTGTTGGAGACAGAATACTGAACTCGATGATAAAAAAATAAAGAAATCAATACTATGCACAAATATGATAGGAGTTAGGTATATGATAAAGTTAATATTTCATACAAATGAGCAATAGATGATATTAAAACAAGAAGTATTAAAAACATAAGCTGGATTCTAACTCAGTCCTTACACTAAGACATAACTCCCAGAAGATCAAAGATTTAGGTATTAAAAAATAAAGTAATAAAAGTCCCAGAAGAACAAACACATGTACACATGTTCATAAAAAGCTTTGAGTGCAGAATTCCTTTCCAATTCACATACAAAGCCTGGAGTATAGAATGCAAAACCTAGTACAATAAAGGTAAAAAGATTGAAAAAATAAATTTAAAAGGTTGGTAAATCTGACAACATAAAAATGAAAACTTTGTACTAGAAAAAAAGGCTATAAACAAAGTGAACAATCTGGAGAAAATATATGTAACCAGGGACAAAGTGCTAATTTCTTTGTATGCAAAAAAGCTAGAAATATTAATTAAAATGAAAGATTAGGGGGAAGAAAAAAGATGGCGGAGGAGTAGGGGACCCTATTTCAACCAGTCTCCTGAATTGAGATGGATATCTACAAGACTGTTCTGAACATGCACAAAATCAGCCTGAGATGTAAGAAGATATATCTGGATCTCTACAAACAGAGTATCTCTGGTAATTGGTCTCGAGGTGTGAAGTGGGGAACTGTGATTCTGCAGGCAGGTATCAGAAGATAAACAGAAGTGGGAGGGAGCCTCTGTGAACTTGCACTGGGAAGGCAAAAGCCTCCCGTGCTGGGGACGGGGCACAGACTTGAAGACCGATAGCGGCAGGGAAAGGACCTTAGGGCAGCCCCCTAGACTGAAACCTGGTGTGTACATGGGAACCGGGGTCAGCTTGTGGTTTTAGAAACACAAAAGACAGAGATGTGCCCAGCCCTGGAAGCAATAGCTGGAAGTGCTGCTATGGGGCACACAACCCAAGAGACCACAGTTTTTAGCAACACAGACAGAAACAGAGACAGTGTGGCCTGGAGAGCCCAGTGAAGAGCAGATTTCAATCTCTCTGTTCTGACACAGAGGTTTGGATGTGGGTCACTTCTGCTCTGACTCTTGCAAGAGAGGTAGAAAGCCACCAGAGAACAAAAGCCCCCCAAAACCGGTTTTTACTGACCTCATTCCATCCCCCCCCCCACCACAGGGGGGCAGGGAAACTCTGTCCAAGCAGGGTTGCCTGATTAACAGCGTGGCAGACTCCTCCTGCAGAAGACAGGCTGGAAGAACAAGAGGATGACAACCCAAAAGTCCCTCTGAAACAGGTGTGTCTTGCTTGGGTTGTGGTTAATACTTTGGACTCTGTACATTCCCTCAACCACCCTTCAACAGAATGACTAAGAGGAGGAATCCCCAACAAAGAAAAGAATCAGAAACTGTGGCCTCTGCCACAGAACTAATGGATATGGATATAACCAAGATGTCAGAAATAGACTTCAGAATAACAATTACAAAGTCGATATCTAGGCTTGAAAAAAATATTACAGCAATATAGAATCTTTAAGGGCAGAAATGAGATGAGATCTAATCAGGCTGAACTTAAAAATGCAATGAATGAAGTCTAAACTGGATACTCTGACTGCCAGGGTAAGTGAGGCAGAAGAACAAGTTAATGAGCTGGACGATAAGATGACAGAAAAGAAGGAAACTGAGGTGTCATGGGAAAAACAGATTAAAGCCCAAGGGATCAAACTGAGAGAGATCAGTGATTTAATGAAAAGTTCCAATATCAGAATTATTGAGATCCCTGAGGGGTTGGAGAGAAAGAGAGGTCTAGAAGATATATTTGAGCAAATCATAGCTGAGAACTTCCCTAATTTGGGGAGGGGAAACAAACATTCATGTACAAGAGGCAGAGAGGACTCCTCCCAAGATCAATGAGAACAGTACAACACCATGATATATAATAGCATCATTTGCAAATCTTAGATCCAAGGAAACAGTCTTGAAAGCGGTGA
This sequence comes from Ailurus styani, assembly GCA_002007465.1. Lineage (NCBI taxonomy): Eukaryota > Metazoa > Chordata > Mammalia > Carnivora > Ailuridae > Ailurus > Ailurus styani. The sequence goes on along the minus strand of LNAC01000676.1, from coordinate 172,912 downwards.
GGGGGAAGAGATTTCTTACATACAGAGGGAAGAACATCAGAATAACGTCAGACCCGTCCACAGAGACCTGGCAATCCAGAAAGGGCTGGCAAGACATATTCATGGTACTAAGTGAGAAGAACATGCAGCCAAGGATACTTTATCCAACAAGACTGTCATTAGGAATGGATGGATAGACAAGGAGCTTCCAAGACCAGCAGAAACTGAAAGAATATGTGACCACTCAGATGGCCCTGCAAGAAATATTAGGGGGGGTTCTATAAAAGGAAAAAGCCCCCAAGAGTGATATAAAACAGAAATTTATAGAGACAATCTATAGAAAGAAGGACTTCACAGGCAACATAATGACAATGAAGTACATTATCTTTCAATAACTGTCTCAATGTGAACAGCCTAAATGCCCCCATGAAATGGCACAGGGTTGCAGATTGGATAAAAAGACATGACCCATTCATATGCTGTCTACAAGAGACTCATTTTTGAACCCAAAGATACATCCAGACTGAAAGTGAGGGCATGGAGGACCATTTTACATGCCAACGGACCTCAAAAGAAAGCTGGGGTAGCAATTCTCATTTCAGACAAATTAGATTTTAAGCTAAAGACTGTAGTAAGAGATACAGAAGGACACTATTCATTCTTAAAAGGTCTATCCAACAAGAGGATCTAACCACTGTAAATATCTATGCCCCCAACTTGGGAGCAGCCAACTACATAAGCCAACTGATAACCAACATAAAGAGACATATTGATAATAATATGTTAACAGTAGGAGACCTCAACACTCCACTCTCAGCAATACAGAGATCATCTATCTAAGCAGAAAATCAACAAACGAGAGCTTTGAATGACACACTGGATCAGATGAACCTCATAGATATATACAGAACATTCCATCCTAAAACAACAGAATACTCATTCTTCTTGAATGCACATGGAACTTTCTCCAGAATAGATCACATACTGGGTCATTAATTGGGTCTCAACCAATACCAAAAGATTGAAATTATTCCCTGCATATTCTCAGACCACAATGCTTTGAAACTGGAACTCAATCACAAGAAAAAAATTGGGAGAAATTCAAACACTTGGAAGATTAAGATCACCCTGCTTAAGAATGTTTGGGTCAACCAAGAAATCAAAGAACTTAAACAATTCATGGAAACCACAGATAAAGGGCTGGTATCCAAGATCTATAAAGCACTTCTCAAACTCAACACCCAAAAAACAAATAATCAAGTTAAAAAATGGGCAGAAGACATGAACAGACTTTTCCAAAGACAACCTATGAATGGCTAACAGACACATGAAAAAATATTCAACATCATTAGCCATCAGGGAAATTCAAATCAAAATCACATTGAGATACCACCTTATACCAGTTAGAATGGCAAAAATTGAGAAGGTAAGAAACAGCAAATGCTGGAGAGGATGTGGAGAAAGGGGAACTCTCTTACGTTGTTGATGGGAATGCAATTTGGTACAACCACTTTGAAAAACAGTGTGGAGATTCCTCAAAAAGTTAAAAATCGAACTACCCTATGACCCAGCAATTGCACTTCTGGGTATTTACCCCAAAGACACAGATGTAGTGAAAAGAAGGCCCACATGTACCCCAATGTTCATAGCAGCAATGTCCACAATCACCAAACTGTGGAAAGAGCCGAGATGCTCTTCATCAGATGAATGGATAAAGAAGATGTGGTCCAAATACACAATGGACTATTACTCAGCCATCAGAAAGGATGGGTACCCATTATTTGCATCGACATGGATGGAAGAGGAAGGGATATGCTAAGTGAAATAAGTCAAGCAGAGAAAGACGATTATCATGTGGTTTCACTTATATGTGGAACATAAGGAATAGCATGGAGGACATTAGGAGAAGGAAGGGGGAAATGAAGGAATCAGAGGGGGAAATGAACCATGAGAGACTATGGACTCCAGGAAACAAACTGAGGGTTTCGGGGGGGAGGGGAGGATAGGTTAGCCCAGTGATGGGTATTAAGGTGGACATGTACAGCATGGAACACTGAGTGTTAGATGCAAACAATGAATCATGGAACACTATATCAAAAACTAATGATGTACTGTATGGTGACTAACATAACATAATAAAAGATAAGAACAATAAAATAATGTAAAAGATCAGTTACCTGTGGAAAAATTGAGAAAAGGGAAGGATAAATGGTACATGTGGCTAAGAAAACATTAGTTGATGGTATGTTACATTGATATCTCCTCTTTAAAGCACAATTTTGCAATATCTGTCAAATTTTAAAGTGCATATGCAATTTGGTGGGCGCTTCCATTTCTAGAAAATTATTCTACAAATATTCCCAACCAAGTGCCCATAGATATTTATGTACAGGAATATGTTTTCTATGTGACATTGTGATATCTCATTAGCATACAAAATCATTTCAACAAATTTGTTCATTAAGATCAGAGATTTAATTGTTTTTAATGGATGAGTATCACCATCACTCTATGGAAAGAGATAGATTTGTTGAAAAAGGTTTTTAGTATTGTCATATGTTGAAAGGATTTTAATTGGAGAAAAGTCACCAACAATGTTTAGGGAGAGGAAGAAGTACCCTATAGTTACAAAGCCATCTTCCATCATTTTATTTCAAAGAGAAAGACAAAAGAATTTGCAAACATATATGAAGCTTGAAGTATAGGTGTTTTCTAGGACTGCAACTCTGCTGAAACCCATTAAAGTCACTTATCCTCATTTCCTAAGTCTTCCAGGTAATCACCTTAGAAGTATCTCTCACTTCACTAGGAATAAATGAGAAAAAGTTGTGTAGCTGAAGTTGTTTAGGTGAAGGTTCTCTTTCAAAGGGTTTTTAGCTGGTCATAATGGAGTACTCATCTTCCAAGTTACTAACAACAAAGGAGATCATGAAAGTAGTCTAACCTGAGGTGAAAACAAGGAATACAGAAAGCATTTCATAACTTGCTAAAGAGAGACTCATTCCCAATTGTCCAAGAAATAGCTTTTATAAATTTTCAGAATTAAAAATGTGTGATACATTTCAGACAAGAAAATTCTTCAGACCCACAGTGATTTCTCAAGTTTTTCTAAGTTTACAGAGTCACCTATGGAAAGCCACATGAGAAAAAGACAGATCTTTGATTAGTTTCCACTTGTGATTTAAACCTTTGGTAACTTAAGGAATAAAGCTTTTGTTCTACTAACTCTCTGGTTGAAAATCTTGTTAAAATATCCACCAACGTCTTTAAAATTTGGCAGCAAATTCATGAACCCCTTGTCAGTTAATGGGAAAAGTTATCCCCTAGGAATTCTAATTAGGCTAATAGAAGAGTCAGGAAGCAGGGGGAGGTAAATGATTATAACACAACCATCTATCCTCACAGGTGGAGGATCAACCTTAAGATTTAATCGCAGGTGACCAGAGAGACAATTCCAGCCATAAACTAAGGGACATCATATTTTAGGATTTGCTGCCAGTAACTCTGTGATCATTACTCTGGTTACTGTAATAATAGAGCCAACCCTTGTCCTTATTTTCAGAGATATTAATTCACCCAAACATACACAACTGTAAAGATGCAAAATGCTAAATATAAACCAACATTTTTATATGCCAGTATGACTACCTTCTTTTGATATAGTTTCTGCTATGTAGAAGCTATATACATGTTAACATAGACTTCACATGAAGCTATAACCCACTCTCTCAACTGGAAACAAAATAATTTATTTATTGTCCACTTACAAATTTATTTTTCAGTAATGAACTCTCATAAAAGTCATATGTTTGAAATGTAGAGGATACCTATTGTCAACCCAGTTACTTTTCATTTAGATCAAAGTGTACCAATTAAATATACATACCAATTCCACCCCGGTGTTATCAACACAGGGTGTTATAATTTTTTTATAATTTGTTTAGTTAATGTTTCTCTATGTTACATTTTTATCACTAGAGTTTGAACAATTTCTCATATTATTGTTTTCCAATTGTATTTCCTCTTGAATTATCAGCCCATATCATGTGGTTGCTTATTTTTTGTGGTCTTAATATTTTGCTCATACTTTTGTGTGCATCCTCAATATTTTATAGATATTAAATTTTGTCATGTCTGATGTAAATATTTTATGGTATGCTTTATTTCTTTATGATTTTTTCATTATGACTATTTTAAACTTTTTAATATAAACTTATTTTTATTTTACTCCCTTACTCAGAAGTTGAAAACGTTATCATTCTTCCTCCATAAGTGAGATAAACTATTCTATTTTTTGCCACTTCTTCTCTAATTTGATGTTTTATATTTAACCCTCTAATTTAGTGTTTCTAGACATTTCATTCTTCTTCAGGACACAAGCAGAAACAGATAAATTACAATTCCCACTCTCAGTATAGCTGTAAAGCGACTGCTTTTTCTTTCACCCAGGAAAGAAGGCAGCATGATTCTGCAAAGAACACTCCACATCTCACCACCCACTCCCCAAACCCCACCCCCATGACAATCACTGCCCTCAAATGGAGGACATTTTAGTGGTTCGTATAAAGTGACATTTTTATATTTCAAAGTGCTAACCAATTCTTCAGTGTGACGTATTTAATACTTTTTTTTCACTACCCACTTAAAACTTTTTTTTAACTTTAAAGGCTATTGTTTTAGAGTAGTTTTAGATTCAAAGCAAAATTGAGAGTAGGGTGCAGAGATTCCCAACATATTCCCTGCCCCCACACATGCACAGTCTCCCACATTATCAACATTCCCCCAATATTGGTACATTTATTACACTTGATAAACTTGCAATAACATATCATAACCAACCAAAACCCACAGCTTATGTCCCTACCCATTTTTAAATAAATTTACTCACCTCTGTGAGGTATATTCATACATACTTGTGCTACCCCATTATTTTGTACTTTTATTTTTCTACCAATATCAAAATGCCTTAAACATTTTTGCTCCATATGGATTTTAATATCTTCTAGTTATTTATCACTTTGGTGCTGCTCTTTAATACACTTGTCTTATGTATTAGCTTTTACCTATTCATTTCTCAAGTGATTTAGAAGTTTTTACAAAATTTTTAGAACTCCTTTTGAGATTTTGATGGAAATACTATAAAATGTACTTTTTAAAAATTTGGGGGACTTGGGCGCCTGGGTGGCTCAGTGGGTTAAAGCCTCTGCTTTCAGCTCGGGTCATGATCTCAGAGTCCTGGGATCGAGGCCCGCATCGGGCTCCCTGCTCAGCGGGGAGCCTGCTTCCTCCTCTCCCTGTCTCTCTGCCTGCCTCTCTGCCTACTTGTGATCTCTCTCTGTGTGTCAAATAAATAAATAAAATCTTTAAAAAAATAAAAAAATAAAAATAAAAATTTGGGGGACTTTAAATTAATGTGATGCATTGAGTTACTGTGGAAACTGACTATAGTGCCTCAAATATTTAGAAAAGTTGGACAAAACATAATATTAACACTAAAATATTTAAATGTTTAACCAGCTCCAAACTAGAAAAAGGAGAACAGATAAGACAAAAAAATTTGCAAAAATAAATCTAATTGAAGGTATTAAAAATTATAACTATTATGCAGGAAATTATAACATCATATAGAATAATACCAAAAATAAATGAAAAATTTAGAAATACTTACTTGTAAGTAATTACATTTCAGTTATACTTTTCCTGAACTCATAATTCCTTTAATGTTTCAATTAATAGACTTCATTTTTTAGAGCAGTTTTATATTTATAGAAAAGTTGAGGAGAAAGCACATGGAGTTCCCATACTCCCTCTCCCTCTATATGCCCCCCACCCTGTTTCCCCTATTATTGATATTTTTTATTAGTGTGATACATTTGGTGCAATTAATGAACCCAGATTGATATAATATTACTAACTAAAGTCCACAGTTTACATTAGGGTTCACTCTTTGTGTTACACAGTTCTATAGGTTTTGACAAATGCGTAATGTCATGTATTCACCATTACAATATCATACAGAATAGTTTCACTACCTGAAAAAGCTCCTGTGCTCCGGCTATTCATTTCTCTCTCCTTCTCCTTCCTTCTTTGAAACTCCTGACAACTGTTGATCATTTTATTGTTTCTAGTTTTACCTTTTCCAGAATGTCATATAGTTGGAATCATATAGTATGTAGTTGGCTCAGATTGGTTTCTTTCATTTTGCAATATGCATCTAAGATTCCTCTATGCCTTTTAGGCTTTATAGCTCATTTTATTTTATTGCTGATGATTTTCCGTTGCATGGATATACCAGAGTTCATTCACCTATTCACCTATTGAAAGATAATTAATTAGTCCCTTCTGATTTTCAGAAGATCTCTCATTCGTTTTTTTCTGTCCTTCAGTGTGAATTACATTAGTAATAGGAAAGGTGATGGTGGGCACCATTATTATTTTGTTCTTGAATTTAAAATAAATGTTGATACTTCACTCAAGTACAAATGTTGTCTTTGTGTTTATACATGCTAATCATTCTCCCTACTTTTCTGAATTCTTAAAACTGCATATAGTTTAAATATATATATACATACATATATGTTCTACTGTATGTTAACTAACTGGAATTTAAATAAAAACTTAAATTTAGAGGTGGCTGTGTGGCTCAGTCAGGTGAGTATCCAACCTTTAATTTCACCTCAGGTCATGATCTCAAGTTCATGGGATCAAGCCCCCCACTGGCTCCACATTCAGCCAAGAGTTTGCTTGGGAATCTCTCTCTCTTCCTCTGCCCCTCCCCACTTACATGTGTGCTATAAATAAATTAATTAATTCTTTTTTAAAAAGCTTAATATATATATATATAAAATTTTTATTTAAATATATATGTTTACATTTTTTTACGTTGTAAAAGATCAAAAGAGGAGTTTAAGGAAGGCACATGAGGTGATGAGCACTGGGTGTTATACGCAATTGATGAATTATTGAACACTACATCTGAAACTATATGTTGGCTAATTTAATTCAAATTTTAAAAAACGCACTTTAAGAAAAAGGGGAAGAGATTCTTCTAGGAATTAGCTATCTCTTTCTCTCTACTCAAATCTTGTTTAAAATATGTCAATGTGGGGTCACCTGGGTGGCTCAGTTGGTCAAGGGTTTGCCTTCAGTATAGGTCATGATCCCAGGGTCCTGGGATTGAGTCCCACATTGGGCTCCTTGATCAGCAGGGAGTCTGTTTCTCCCTCTCCTTCTCTCTCTCTCTCTCTCTAACAAATAAAATCTTTTAAAAATATGTCAATATGGTTTAGTAATTTTAGAAAATTCTATATAGTATACTTTTTGAACAACACCCATTTTTTACCTAACTGAATTTTACAGTTTTTTGCACCACTTTACATATTTGTTTAAAAAAAAAACTTTAAAAGCTTGTCAGAGCAAGGTGATCTATAAGTAATCAAATTCACATTTTCCATCATGATTTTGAAAGGTGTCTAGTTTGCATTGTTAGTGGAACTCAATTGATTTGTATGTGTATATATTTATGTGTACATGTATATCTGTGTGTATACTTATACATATATTTATACAAAACCTTTCTAGTTAGTTTCTCAAATATTTCCACTAATTCTAGTGTCAGGGTTTTTTTTTTCCATTTAACTCTCACACTGATATTTTATCAGGTTAGGAACCTAAGATTGTTTTTGCTCTATAGAAGCTTTCAGAAGCTTCTAGTTTCCAAAATGAGCTGTGTAACATATCATTTACTTTGTTAAATGCAATATTTACTTTCCATGTATTTTTTCTATTAGATCTCTAGTAGATTAAGTAAGTTTAAACCTAATTTTCCTTTTCTGTGTATTTCACACAATTTTTGCTATTTGTGCATATATCAGTATATTATTTGTGCATATATTTGCATTAATAGTATTTGAAACATTTATACCTTTTGTTATATTGCCCTGATCCTATTTCACTTATATGATACCTTTTAAAAAGATTTTATTTATTTTTCTAGCTATTTATTTATTTATTTGAGAGGGAGAAAGAGAGCATGTGAGCAGAGGGGAGGAACAGAGGGAGAGGGAGAAGCAGGGCTCTATCCCAGAGCCCAGGATCATGACCTGAGTAGATAGCAGACACCCCACTGACTGAGCCACCCAGGTGATATCTTTTCATTTTACTCAACATTTTTGCTACCTTGTTATACCTTTTGGTCCATTTGTTTCAGTACATATCACAGGAGCCAGAAATCACTGATCCTCTTAAATTATAAAAATCTAAGATTCTGAGTGTTATGTGTACAAATAGAAGTGTTTATATTATTTGCTACATCTGTTTCATGTTTTTCTAGAGAAGTACATTTTATATTCCCTGTTTTGAGAGAAAACCACGTTAGGAATCAGATCAAGCTAGCTATTACAGATGGGCTTTTTTCTTCAATTATGTATGATCCTGTTCTTTTTTTATACTTTTAGTATAGTTGGAAAAAGCTAATTTCTTCTTTCTATCTCACTCCTAATTATGCCACTCTTGTTTACAACCTAATTTATGGGATTGTTCACCTATCTCTAAAGTGAGCAACTGATTTCAATATTTTTATATGTATTTCCCTCAAACTTCTAAATTCAATCATTTTCTTTTTTTTTTAAGATTTTATTTATTTATTTGACACAGAGAGAGAGAGATTACAAGTAGGCAGAGAGGCAGGCAGAGAGACAGGGAGAGGAGGAAGCAGGCTCCCCGCTGAGCAGAGAGCCCGATGCGGGCCTCGATCCCAGGACTCTGAGATCATGACCCGAGCTGAAAGCAGAGGCTTTAACCCACTGAGCCACCCAGGCGCCCTCAATCATTTTCTTTATCTTTTTAGTTACTCACTGAAAATCTGAAAATCACCCTTTAATGCTGATAGATAAGATTAAAGATAATCTTTTTGGAAGACAAATTTTCTGAAGTGTGGTGGACTATATACTTCACATAATAATGGCCAGGCATAGCATTCCTGCAACACATTCTTTTCTCTGAGAATATTTCATATACCACTCTATTACATTGACTTTGATAGTATATTTCATAAGTAGGAGCTATCCAAATTTTGACTCCTTTGATAATTATCTTTAGTTTTAAGATGGGAAGAGAAAATTTTATGCAATGGAAGATAAGAAAGAGCTGGATTATGCCTTGTAGTGTTTTTTTTTTTTAATTTACCTAGGATAGAGTGAAACACTGTTGTCTCCTACTTGTTTTCTTTTGTTTTTTAACATTTTTGTTTCTTTTTCAAGTATGCCATTGATGATCAACATGTTCTTTTATTCTGACTTTTCATTCAGGAGCTTCTATTTTTTCTCACATTTGTCTTTTAGTTACTCTCTTAGGCTCCACCACATTCTGTTCCACCAGTCTGACTTTCTGCAGCATTACACTGTATTGTTTTTACACTGTTTTTTTTTTTAGAGAGGTGATGTGAAGTGGTTAGCACAATCCTACCTTTCCTTTCCACAACTCTCATATTCTCTTTTTTTTTAATATTTTTTTATTTTTTTTAAGATTTTATTTATTTATTTGACACACAGAGAGAGATTACAAGTAGGCAGAGAGGCAGGCAGAGAGAGGAGGAAGCAGGCTCCCCGCTGAGCAGAGAGCCCGATGCGGGCCTCGATCCCAGGACCCTGAGATCATGACCTGAGCCGAAGGCAGAGGCTTTAACCCACTGAGCCACCCAGGCGCCCTCATATTCTTTTTTATCACTGAAAAATAGATAACTACTATCTTCTAAAATCCTATTAAAAAATCCATTTCAATTATTATTACCTGAGTATTAAGAAAATAATCTTAGGAAGTTTGGGGGAAAATCAATTATCTGGCCTAAGTCAAAAGTTCTACTCTACAAATGAGAAAAAGAAATGGGGAAAAAAAATTTTACAGTTCTTTTCCTTCTCTTTTATACATCATTAATACATCATTATAGGGGTCATATTCTTAATTTAATTCAACTAAATTTAATCCCATGTGTGTGTCACTGAAGGATAAGCAGTCTTGGTGTTGGAAGTCACCTCTTTAGTCCTAACTACTTCTGGATTTTATGAATAGTCTAGACACTGGAATGATTTATCCCATCTCATCATGCCACACTGGTTTCATACACTCAAGTTTGGGAATTAGAGGTTTGAAGGTTCTCCCCTACTCTTGCCTGGAGCAGTGAGCACCATGGAGCCACTGAAATATTTGTTCTTCCAATCTTTGGCTTTCCTTGGCTTGTAGCTGCATTACTTTGATCTTTGCCTTCATTTTCACTTGGTGTTATCCCTGTGTGTGTATTTGTCTCTGTGTCCAAAGTTTCCCTTTTTATAAGGACATTAGTCATATTGGATTAGGGTCCACCCTACTGATCATCATATTAAGTTGATCATCTGCAAAGAGCCTCTTTACATCTGCAAAGTTCACATTCACAGGTGCTGGGTGGTGGTTAATATCACAATATCCTTTTATACAGTTCAACCCACTATAGAAGGGGACATCAGTTTAGCAAAAGGTCAAGTAAGGTCTTCGGCTTGGATCAGTAGCAATCTTCCCATACTTACGTTTCAGTCAGATACCAAGTTAGGAATTAGATCAAGCTAGCTATTATACATGCGTTTTTTCCTCAATTTTAATTTCAAATGTGGTAATATTTTTTCTTTTTAACATTTTTATTTAAATTCTAGTTAGTTAACATATACTGTAATATTGGTTTCAGGAGTAGAATTTAGTGTATTACAGCTATTTTTAATCCTGCATCTTCAGTATGAAGTATATAGAAATCTCTTCTTTAATTTTCAATATTTTTCAATATTTTAATTTTAATTAACAGGCAAGTGAAAACTTTCTTTCTAGATTAAATAATATACACTTTTTCTTGAGAAATTACAAAAGAAGGCCCATCAGTTTTTCCTAATGCAACCATCTTCCTAGACATCATCAATTGGAGATTTTTATCAGGAAGTAAAATTCCCTGACAACTTCAGTCTAATTAAAAGAAAGTAATAGCAAATATAATGGTATTGTTTCTACTTTTAAATATCCAATAGAAATGCTCGAGACAACATCAATGGTGATTATATGATTTTCAGTGGCTGATCAAACATTATATTATGCCCTATATTCATTCATGCACTCTCTCTCTCTCTCATTCAATAGTGGTAGCCAACCCAAATTAAGTGGAAAAGGTCTTATTCACCTGTAGCTTTCATCAATTAAAGGTAATAATAATGGAAACTCTCAAAGATACTCATTCTCTCTGTTTTTCTTTTACACTTTTATTTTGGCATGAATTCTTTCACATAGATACTTTTTATTATGCCTGCATTTCCAATGTTTTACCACATTAGACTCCAGCGTTTAATAGGATTTAAGTTTTAGTGGCTGTGCAAAGAAATGGTTATACAGTAATAATAACTGAATGGATGTAAGATCAGTTTTACTGAAGAATATGGTTTTCAGCCAACATCATCAATTCTCATTATTTCATATGACAGCACTAATTTCTAAGGCCCTTTATTATTAAAATATCCCTGATGAAATAAATTGAACTGGTACTTAAAAATATTAGTTATGGTTCAGGCTAAATTTATAAATCTTTCCACTAGGTTTACACATATTATATTACATGGACTATTCTGCCACCAAATTCGTCTTCTGCCATCAAATTTAACTCTATATTAAAATACTTCTCATTGGTCTGAAATCATAAAAACTCTTACTTTCACATGTCTAAGTGAAATGGATTATTCCATTTACTGAGTTTCCAGTAAACCCAGCAGATCACTGGGTCCTGGAAAAAGCAGTCTTAGTTCCAAAGTTTCTCCTCTATTACACGGAAAAATTGGCAGCCCCAATTCCATCACCCAGAGGCCACACTGAGTCTGGAATTTCAAATGTAGTCAGAGTGGCTGTGTCTCTGGTGGTTGGAAATGGTCATTGACATTCAGACAGATAGTCACCTTTTTAGCATTTCTTTTCTTTTCTTTATTCTTTACCTTCAATATGACTGTCATTGCTCAAAGGAACTAGGAAAACAAAAAGAAGGATAAAGAATGACAATGTGGTAGCAAGAATGAGGGCTGAGCAATCAGAGCACGACTACATAATGTCAGAAAAATTATAATACAGTTATCTTCCAGAATTATTTTCTGTGTATACCAAATTGATTGTCATGTCATTCAGTAGAGGTTTTATTTATTTTTATTTTTCTTTCTAATGCTGCTATGTGTGCCCAGCATTTCATATTCATCATATAACTTTGAGATACTTTAATTTGTTGGGGATAATATAAGGAATGAAAGAAGAGTAAAGATTCAGAGGCAAAGAGAATAAAGTAGAAAACAAACTCGGGATTCAGAGATTTCTGATGATGCAAACCAAGAGGAGGGTATGGAGGTGGCAGGGAGGATAAATGCTGGAACCCAATTTGAGACAAAACCTCCTCCCATGCTTTCTGGGAATCAAAATCCTATCTGTCAGAATTATATTGCTGAAATGGGATAAATGTCTTATACATAGGATGGAAGTGGCTCATATGAATGGGGAATGTAAAGCAGAGAATGGTGTACAGAGTCTTGGTCAGTGTCCACTGCCTTCAGGATGATGTCATGATTGTGAAATAAAATGTATTGTGATACTGTTTCAATTAGATTAAGAAGTCTAGAATGAGTTCAGAGTTCTCTTCAGCTTGCTGCTTTTGTCTGTAACACAAGGCTAGAAGTCATGAAATTTGAAGTCTTAGAGATGTCATGTTGGATGTGAGTATCAAAGATTTCAGTGGATTATATTGGTGTTGATGGGTGGACATATTCTTTGGGGTGGCAGTGACAAAACTATAGCAATGAAGGAAGACACAGGTCCACACACAGGTCTTTTTTTTTTCTTTTAAGGGGGAGGTGAGAGAGAGAGAGAGAGAGAGTCTTAAGCAGACTCCACACCCAGCACAGAGCCCAATATGGGGCTCAATCCACAACCTTGCAATCATGACCTGAGCTGAAATTAAGAATCAGATGCTTAACCAACCAAGCCACCCAGGCACCCCCATACACAGGGGGTTAAGGCCATCTCAATATGTCCCTGAATCTTAGGCACTGGGGCTCATGGGCACTAGGGCTGAATATCCATGAAGAAACCTTCCTAGGGCAAGACTATCTCACTTGTTTCCAGATTATACAGTCTAGACAAAAAACACCTACCTGATGATTTCAGGTACTCATCAAATATGCTATAGAGAATACTCAGACATGGACAATACCTTCTTGGCATCATGTGAACTTCTTGGCTGGACAGAACTTGGCCTACATGTTCCATTTTTTTGGCATTCAAATTTAATTTCTTAAGACTGACTTCCTTGTTATTCTGTCACAGTTGCTAAAGAAATACTCAAACTAGAGGTCAGCATGAGGATAAATTTATCAAGCAATTCCAGCAGGAGATCTGCAGTATAAGGCCTCCTATGTAGGCTTTGAATATGGTGAGGAGCCAGGTAGGTAATGCTCTTCCTTCCATCACAGGCTATACTTTGTTGGTACCACTACCCTGAAAGCCTACAGAAATGATTCTTGGGTGGGGAACACTGCTAGACTATTTCCTCTTCATTAGTAGATTGGGAGGATTTCCCTGTGGTGAAGAAAGTGACTCTTAAACCATGCAACCTGCCTCACCACACATTGTACTTGCAATGACCTACTTTACAGATGCCAACAGAAAGGGGGAACAAACTGATACATTCATGAACTGTTTATTTATTTATATATTTATTGGTCTCTCTCTCTTTAAGTCAGGAACCTGTCACATTTCATGTTCTTGCAACTGAACCACACACCTCTGGCAGCCCTTCCTAGGAGATGTAGGCAGTTCGCTATCCTAGCCTCTACCTAGTTTTTCAAATATTTGTCAGTTCAGAAAACTCAGAAGCTAACAATAGTAACAGTAGGATTATACTGTAAGATAATACCAATAATAAATGTTATTAAAATCTTACAATGTTTGAAGCACTATCCCAAGTGCTTCCAACATACATTATCTTTCTTATCATCACAGAAACTCTATGAAGCAGGTACTATTGTCAGGAATAGGAAATATAGACAGTATGATAACTTCCCTGATATCACACATCCAGTATGTAGTAGAAAGGAATTGAAATTAAGTTCTATAAGACACCAAACCCCATACTTTAAAAATGCTCTGGAAATACACACACACACACACACACACACACACTTACTTTATGTATATGCATATATATATATATATATATACATATACAAATGAGAGAGAAAAATTATTCTCTGAAAATTTTGTTAGCCTCTCTAATTACCTACTAAATATCCATCCCCCCTTCTCCCTTACCAACCCAAACTCTGATTTTCATAAGGTACCAATCTGTCCAACTAAAATTTGGTTTCCCAGCCATTCTTGTAACCATGGGTAATCTTGTGACCCACTTCTAGCCAATGAGACATAATTGGAAATGTGGTACAAATTTCACGATAAGTTTTTCTCTCTCTTGATAGGGGAGCTACCTTTTTTTTTCTGCTCCCATTTTTGTTCAGGTTAGGATACAGACTTGATATTTAGAAACGCAGAAGCCATTCAGAGACTTTGAGGAGGGAATCAACACACAAAGGATGGTAGAGTGGGAAGACAGAAGAAGCATGAATCCCTGATGACCTCAGAGTTCTACTGAATGGTTTCTGGACTTTGTGTGATGAAAAGAATCCCTTATTTAAGCCATCGTTTGGTGGATTTTCTTTTTCTGATATAAATATTAATGAACACATATCTCAAAGCTCAAGTTTTGTAAATTAAAAACTCTTTATTCCTAAGTCTTCTTGTAATAGGGTCACCCTTGGTAGTGGGCACTTCTATATTGTAGCAATATCCCTCCCAAACTTCAAAATTTTATGTATGTCTGTCATCATGGTTAAAACACCCACACAATTACACACCAAAAAAAAATACTATGTACCAAGTACCTAACAGCTTTGATGCTGCAACTTGATTAGTTAAACTAAATTTTGATGGGGGGGTGTATTGTAATAGCTCCTGCTGCTCCTCAGCCAATTTGTACATTTTCCTATGATTATTTTAGATGTTATTATCACCCAAACACCTGCTGCCATGTAGGCAGGAAAACAAGCCAAAATCAAGTGAGGAAGCAAAACATACTAAATTAAAAACAAATGTGTACACTCCCTAAGTATAGAATACAAATAATAGCTTTCAAATTTGAGGGCCAGAATTCCTGGTTACTAACCAGTCTCTAAGCTACTGTAAATGCCCAAACCCAGATAGGAAGAAAAAATGATCTGGATAAATTCCATGTTGCTTATTTCTTCTTATCCCTCTATGTTTTCTGTAGGATGGAGAAAAAAATTATTTCCAAAGGTACATTCTTTTTTTTTAATTCCATTTTTTTATTTGCCCCAGGGGTACAGGTCTGTGAATCATCAGGCTTACTTATACCTTTCACAGCACTCACCATAGCAAAACTCTCCCCAATGTCCAAAACTCATCCACCCTATCCCTACCCTCCCACCCCCCAGTAACCCTTAGTTTGTTTCTTAAGATTAAGAGTCTCTTATGGTTTGTCTCCTTCCCGATCCCATCTTGTTTCATTTTTTCCCTCCCTACCTGCAACACCCTCCCACCCTGCCCCTCAAATTCTTCATATCAAAGAAATCATATGATAATTGTCTTTCTCTGATTGACTTATTTTTCTTAGCATAATACCCTCTAGTTCCATTCATGTCATTGCAAATGGCAAGATTTCATTTCTTTTGATGGCTGCATAGTATTCCATTGTGTGTGTGTGTGTGTGTGTGTGTGTGTGTGTGTGTGTGTGTGTGTGTGTGTGTACATACATACCACATCTTCTTTATCCATTCTTCTGTTGATGGACATCTAGATTCTTTCCATAGTTTGGCTATTGTGTACATTGCTACTATAAACATTCGGGTGCATGTACCCCTGAGGATCACTATCTTTGTATCTTTAGGGTAAATACCCAGTAGTGCAATTGCTGGGTCATAGGGTAGCTCTATTTTCAACTTTTTGAGGAACCTCCATACTGTTTTCCAGAGTGACTGCACAAAAGGTACATTCTTATCTCCTTTCCTTTTTTTTTTTTTAGCAAACTCTATGTTACTTAATTCACATCAACATTTTTGCCCAAAACTGTTTTGAGCTTCTTTACTCAAAAACCACACAGATACAAAATAGTAGGTAGTAGGGAAGAAATGTTCATATTACATATAACTTTATTTTATTTGAACATTGAAAATTGTTGATTTTTTTGAGCTCTGGTGACAAAGTGCACAGAGGTAAAGGATCTGTACTCGAGGAACTACAGAACACTCATGAAAGAAATTGAAGAAGACACAAAAAGATGGAAAAGCATTCCATGCTCATGGATCAGAAGAATAAACATTGTTAAAATGTCTTTACTGCCCAGAGCAATCTGTACTTTCAATGCCATCCCAATCAAAATTCCACCAGCATTTTTCAAAGTGCTGGAACAAACAATCCTAAAATTTGTATGGAACCAGAAAGGACCCCTAATCA
Source organism: Ailurus styani (assembly GCA_002007465.1). NCBI lineage: Eukaryota > Metazoa > Chordata > Mammalia > Carnivora > Ailuridae > Ailurus > Ailurus styani. Next base: position 156,370 of record LNAC01000676.1, on the reverse strand, counting down.
CTAAGGAAATGTTGAAAAAGAAAAACAAAGCTGGGGGCATAATGTTACCTGATTTCAAGCTTTACTACAAAGCTGTAATCACCAAGACAGCATGGTACTGGAACAAAAACAGATTCGTAGATCAATGGAACAGAATAGAGAGTCCAGATATGGACCCTCAACTCTATGGTCAAATAATCTTCAACAAAGCAAGAAAAAATATCCAGTAAAAAAAAGACAGTCTCTTCAATAAGTGGTGCTTTTTGTGCTCTTATGTGATTTTCTCCTCTTGAGTGTTGGCTGAACCCAGTGACTCAGTAGTCAGTAGAATATGGCAAATGAAATCTGATCTCATTGTTCAAGGTGGATTACAAAAAGACTATGTCCTCCATTTTAGGAAGCCTCTCTCACTCTTTTGCTAACTTGTTCTGAAGGAAGCCTGCTGTCATGGTGAGGCATGGCTCTCTGGTGAGGCCCACATGGTAAGAAATTGAGATCTCCTGTCAACATCCAGGGGAGACCAGAAGCCTGAAAACAGCCATGTGAGAAAGCTTGGAAGCAGATTCTCTCCCAGGTCAGCCAGAGATGACTGCAGCCTTGGCTGACCCCTGATTGCAGTTTAACAATGGTTGCTGAACCAGAGGTACCCAACTAAGTTACACCTCGTTGCCACTCCACAGAAACTGTAAGATAGTAAATGCTGTTTTAAGCTGCTAAATTTGGGGGTAAGTTGTCATGCAGCAGTAGTTAACTAATATGGTTGTCATGACTGTAACACCTCAAAGGCTGAAAAATGATACAGACTAGATAAGAATATACTGAGTTTAAATTTAAGGGTTAATTATAGATTCGAGTCTACTGACTAGGACTTCCAGTTCATTGGCCAGTTGTCTGGCCAGAAAGTGTACCCCAGATAGCAAATAATAGAGATTCAGTTCAAGCAGCCAAGGAGAAATGTCTTGTCTTTTGTTCCTATATCTAACGTCTATAATGAGCTCTTCTTTGGGGCCATGGAACATGGCTTATAGAACCAGAGAAGCATGGAGGAAGTCCAGGCCCAAGTGATTTATACATAACACGTGGTGTACAATAGCTGGCTACCTGTGTTCAGTAGAGTCTATGGTGCACACTTCATCCCATTGCCACAATGTAGTAAAGTTGATAGCTTAAAACTGACAATGGTGGGAGTATTTACCCCAACAAAATTAGCAAGTGCTACAAATCATATTTTTCCCCAAAGAGTCAACTATTAAATATTTACTAGCCCATTGTTTTTGTAACCAGACCTAGTAATTATCACAGACCCAAGGAGCCACCTTGATTCCATTTCTGGCAAAGTTAATTAGGGCTAAGAAAAAGAAGATGATCACAGCTGCCCTCAGGAAGGAAGACAAAATGGATAGTTGAATTAGGATTAGAAATATCAATGCAGACTTGGGGAGCTTACATTGACACAAGTATGCCTCAGCCCCTTGAATTTAGATTCATAGATGCAATTGTCAAGAAACTACTGGGGCACCTGGGTGGTTTAGTCAGTTAAGCCACTGCTTTTGGCTCAGGTCATGATCTCAGGGTCCTGGGATGGAGCCCGAACTCAGGTTCCCTGCTCAGTAGGGAGTCTGCTTTTCCCTCTGCCCCTCCCTCTTTCCACTTGTGCATGTGCGCGCGCTCTCTCTCTCTCAAATAAAGAAAACCTTTTTTTAAAAAAGGTCCTTGTAACTACCACTATTATCACCATTAAACAAATACAGAAACTGTCCAAGACCACGGAATTAGTAAGGGCAGAGCCTACACTTGACCCCAGGTCTGTGTGGCACCATGGCATATTAACACTATGCTATTGACGTCCACTCTGCTTTGCCTTCTGACCCTTTGGCATTTTAAATCTCAGAAACAACTGTGGGATCAATGGAAAATAAGAAATTGTTAAGGTGAAAATTCATTAAGAAAACTAGAACACATCTGGAGATAATATGATACAAAAATTAAAGAATTCTATTCAAAATATTTTATAAAAACACAGCATAAAGCCCACTGTACAGGAAGGAAACTTTGCACCAATAACCCAACAAAACTTGTCTAATGTCTTTATGTTTCCATGTTCGCAAACTGAAAATGGGACACAATGTGTAGCACTATCTCTTTAGTCTTCAGAATCTGAATAACGTTTTCTTATTTTTTAAGATTTTATTTATTTATTTGACACAGAAAGAGAGATTACAAGTAGGCAGAGAGGCAGGCAGAGAGAGAGGAGGAAGCAGGCTCCCTGCTCAGCAGAGAGCCCGATACGGGGCTCGATCCCAGGACCCTGAGATCATGACCTGAGCCAAAGGCAGAGGTTTTAACCCACTGAGCCACCCAGGCACCCCTGAATAACATTTTCTAAGATTCATAGGTTTGATTATTTGGAGGCCTCACTAGTGAATTTATATGAGGTGAAATGCATGAGCTAAACAAATATAAAACTATTTTTTTAATTTTATTTTTCCAGTGATCCAAAAATCAAACAGTCCAGAAAAAAATTTAAAGTCATGTAACAGGCAAACATTAAGTAAGAACTTGAAAGTCAGACTAATCTAAAGGCAAAATAAGATGTGGAAAAGAAATCAGAGTATATTTGGCCTTTCATTTGCATTAGAATTATGGATTAAGCAGAATTCTCTAATTCCAACCTTAATGACAAGAGAAATATATGTAACATACAAACATGAATCAAAATTTCCAAGTGGAGCTGTGTGAGAAAGTGTGCTGCCTGGGTGACTTGCTGAAGAGATAAAAGCTGAAGATAGAAGATCCAGGTGCTATATTTGTACAAAAAAAGCACTAGAGATCCCATAAGCAGTCTTTTCCTATACTACAAAATTTAAAAAGGAAATTATAGGAAAATAGTATTTGCTTGAAGAAAGAAAATTAAATATCACAGAAAGAAACTCCCCATTCAAAAAACGAGAAAAGCCTCATACAATTAGAGAAAACATAGGAGAAATGCTTTGTTTTCTGTTGGGTCACCACAGATCTCAGTACAAGTTCAGACAACCTATTTGGTTTTCAGTGTACAAGCCCATTCCAGGAGCTAGGTAATTTATACCATGTTAGCAACCTTTCATAAGAATATTCTTGGCTGAACACCTTATTAGATTTTTATTCCTTGCTTGATTCAGCCCTGTAGCACAGCTTTAGATTCTTGTGAGGTAAAACATCCAAAGATTATATGATGGGGGTTTTCTGAGAATACCGAATAGGGATTTTATATCATTACGTGTCATATTTAAAAGATATGATAACTTTGTTAAACACTGTTAAAAACAACAAGCATCGGGCGCCTGGGTGGCTCAGTGGGTTAAAGCCGCTGCCTTCGGCTCAGGTCATGATCCCAGGGTCCTGGGATCGAGGCCCGCATCGGGCTCTCTGCTCAGCAGGGAGCCTGCTTCCTCCTCTCTCCTCTCTCTCTGCCTGCCTCTCTGCCTACTTGTAATCTCTCTCTCT